>CM060694.1:26464130-27064130 GCA_030686995.1 Artemisia argyi
CTTTGAGTCGGTCGTTTTGGTTTTTATTTTGTTTGCGGTTCTGTTTCCTCTCACTCCAATGCTTCTTATGAATACTTTATAAATTATTGTTCAGGTTTTATTTGGGATCATACCACGCGCTCAAGCGAAGATCTGCCAATATGGATGTTCTGGTTGCACTTGGAACTAACACCGCATACTTTTATTCAGTATACACATTAATAAAAGCATTGCTTTCGGATAAATTTGAGGGACAAGATTTTTTTGAAACAAGTACAATGTTGGTATCATTTATTCTTCTAGGTAAATATTTGGAATCTAAGGCCAAAGGAAAGACATCTGACGCATTAGCAAAGCTTATAGATCTTGCTCCCGATACAGCTTGCTTATTGACAATGAGCGATGAAGGACATGTTATTTCAGAGACAGAAATCAGCACACGCCTAATACAAAGAAACGATGTATTAAAGATCTTTCCTGGCTCAAAGTTTCCTGTTGATGGCATTGTTGTTGATGGACAGGGATATGTGAATGAAAGTATGATCACAGGAGAAGCAACACCTGTTGCTAAAAAAAGTGGCGACAAGGTATGTCTTGTTTTACTCTTTGTTAATGAAACTAGCGGTGGCAAAATGGGAGGGTAGAGTAACGGGTCAAAACAGGTAAGTTTTTATAGAAGAGCGGGTTATATTATGTTGACCCGAATCACATTTAGTCCATATATTTTAATCTTTCTAGTAATACAAAATATTGTTTTCATTAAGACAATGCCAACAATAGCCCTTAGTTATTAATAATAGCACTAAGGTTAGGTCGATTATTAGCATGACCCTTTCTCAATAATAATCTCACTTCTGAAAGAAAAAAAAGGTTGTAGTCGTCAATATATTCACTTTAGGTCAAATTTTGCTAGTGAACTTTTTTGTCAACTTCTTTTATGCACGTGTAACCTGTTACCTTTATAACATAACCACATAACCTCGATTGACCTCTACACAAGTAAACAAGTTCAAATTTCATCATCTATAAGCCATTTGAGCCACTAAGGATTCTTGAAAATGTAAACAGGTTATTGGTGGCACTGTGAATGAGAACGGGTGCTTACTGATCAAGGCCACTCATGTTGGTTCTGAGACTGCACTTTCACAAATAGTTCAAATAGTTGAAGCCGCTCAACTTGCACGTGCACCTGTTCAGAAGCTAGCTGATCGGATTTCAAAGTTCTTTGTACCCGCCGTAAGTGTTTGAGATCCTAATGTTTAGTGATTCAACGGTTACAACACTAAATATATATTTGTATATCTCAGGTGGTTGTGGCTGCTGTAGTGACATTTTTAGGCTGGTTCATTCCTGGAGTGGCTGGAATCTACCCAAAAAGTTGGATACCAAAAGCAATGGATGAGTTTGAGCTTGCATTACAGTTTGGTATCTCGGTTCTTGTTGTAGCATGTCCATGCGCTTTAGGTCTAGCCACTCCAACTGCGGTTATGGTTGCTACCGGAAAGGGTGCATCACAAGGTGTACTGATTAAAGGTGGAAATGCACTAGAAAAGGCGCACAAGGTACTTCAGCATATCAAATCGTAAACCAAACCATAGCATTGGTATCGAGTTAGTCTCACATTGTTTGAATTTGTAGGTTAATACAGTTGTGTTCGATAAAACAGGAACGCTAACTGTTGGAAAGCCTGAAGTTGTTAGTGCAGTACTCTTTTCGAGGATTTCAATGGAGGAGTTCTGTAATACTGCAATTGCTGTAGAGGTTGGTTTATTGATCTACTTTCTAACTCGATACATGTGGCAAACTCCTTTTTTTTTTTTTTTTTTTTATTATTATTATTATTATTATTATTATTATTAATGTTTTGTTGTTGTTGTTGTCGTCGTCGTCTCAAAACGAGTCAACTAAATAAATGACAGATTTAGCTAAGTAGGGTGTTGTTTAGTTAACTTTACCCTTAACAAAATTAGCATGTGTAGCTTTGATTTACAAGAAATCCTACTTCTGATACATGTTTGGTCTGTTTATAGGGAAATAGCGAACACCCGATAGCAAAAGCCATCGTTAAGCACGCAAAAAACCTATTACCCAACGACAAAACTCAATCTTCCAACAATTCAACCGCAAAGGACTTCCAAGTCCACCCAGGAGCCGGAGTCGAGTGCAAACTAGGAAACAAAACCGTACTCATTGGTAACAAGAAACTAATGACATCATTCAACATCCACATCACCCCGGAAGCCCAAAACTACTTTTCAGAAAATGAAAAACTAGCTCGCACATGTGTCCTATTCTCAATAGATAACAAACTAGCCGGTGCAGTTGCAGTTACTGATCCAGTAAAACCAGAAGCTTCACGGGTCATATCTTATTTACATTCAATGAACATTAAAACCATAATGGTAACAGGCGATAACTGGTCAACTGCACGAGCTATAGCAAGCGAAATAGGCATTGAAAAAGTGTTGGCTGAAACTGACCCTTTAGGAAAAGCTGATAAGATCAAGGACTTGCAATCAAAAGGACTAACCGTCGCAATGGTAGGTGATGGGATTAATGATTCACCTGCACTCGTTGCAGCTAATGTTGGTATGGCAATAGGGGCTGGGACAGATGTTGCAATTGAGGCTGCTGATATAGTGTTGATTAAAAGTAGCTTAGAAGACGTGATTACTGCTATTGATTTATCTAAGAAGACGATTTTTAGAATATATTTGAACTACGTTTGGGCACTTGGTTATAATTTGCTTGGTGTTCCTGTCGCAGCTGGGATCTTGTTTCCCTTTATTGGAGTTAGGCTGCCACCGTGGTTGGCAGGTGCCTGTATGGCTGCTTCTTCAGTTAGCGTGGTGTGTTCTTCGTTGTTGTTGCAAACGTATAAGAAACCATTTACGTACTCTAGATGATACAGAGTTTGTGAATGTTGAGATGAACAGATTTTACAATAAAGTTCATTTTCAACCATTTGTATTCTAGATCCCCCCCCCAAATTGTAAGAAAATGTACCATACATTTTACCAAAATATCTCATGCACTTCTTCTTTAGCTTTTTTATTGAAACAAAAGTACAATCTTTTGGTTAAATATGTAATTCGTTACGTGTATTGAGTGTCAAACAGTATAAGAAATCGATAACTACGATATATTAATTGACGGTGTAAAATACATCATCATTTAGTCAACTTATCATGCTCATAGTTAATAGATAAGATATATCTTCCATAAAAAAGTTAAGAACATTGTTTGAATGTGTTTAAACGGCTTACAATATTAGAACAAAGTTGAAGCACAGATATTTTAGCTATTACTTCAAATTAGAGCATCTCAAAAGTTAGCAAAACATATACTACTGTATAATAAATAGTGCATCACAAGTTTTATGTCATAAAACAAAACTTTTATTTTGAACAAATCATATATTATAATTTGGGGTGGAAATGAGTCGAGCCGTTCGTGAAAAACTCAGAATCGGATCGGCAAAAAGCTCGAACGAGCCGTGCCTAAACGAGCTTGAGCTTTACATACAAAGCTCGATCGGGCTCACGAGCCTAAACGACAATAAGATATTTTAAGTATTAAACATATATAAATTATGCATTTGTATTATAGGCGAGCAGATTAACGAGCTCAAAATAGATATATTACGAGCCGAGCTCGATTCAAGCTCTAATTGTTCATTAACAAATAAAACGATCCGAGCTCGATCCAAGCCTGAGTCGATATAACATACCACGAGTCGATACAAAGCTTAAAAAATAAGGCTCAAATTGAGCGGAGCTTGAGCTCGAGCTCGAGCTTTATGAAACTTAAACGAGCCGAGCTCGAGCTCTGACAGGCTTGAGTTCAGCTCAGCTCGTTTCCACCCCTAATTAAATAATTTTTGCTATACACAATGTTTACTTGGTTGAAAAAGCATCTTCAATGATGCGGAAACTTTTTTTTAACCTATTATTCGCAGAGATGACATGTTGTTTTAAAAACTTTTAAACAATACATGATCTGATATTTATTAGGTTTATCGGTTAAAGATTAAATAAAAAGATTATACTATTCAGTTTCGATTTTAACCGAACTCGAAAATCTTAAAAATTATGTTTCTATTTATTCGGTTTTGGTTTTCTTTCGGTTACGGGTTATGACGGTTTTGGTTTTCTTTCGAAAATCTAGTGAGATTGTGAACACATATTTGGGCTTATAAACAAGTTAGGCCCATGTCTTTGGCAGGTTAGATGTGAATTTTTTTTGCACCTTTGCTTGCAATTTTAATGGAAATTCCAATTAATCTGCCAGAGCTACGGAACTAGCTGGGGATTCACGACGTGTCTGCAGATCTGTAAGATACTGTAATTTTTTGCAGATGAAAATTAGTTTATGTTGTTAATGATGATTTTGAATGATTTTTAGCTTATTATTGTATATAATATAATATAATATTATTATTATTACAATATACTAAAACCCGTGGTTTTTTCCCCAAACTTTGCTACAAGACTTTCGGGCCCAACGGGTTTTTGCCAAGCCCAAACCCGGCTAAACTAATATGCCCCGACATCCATACAATACCCTACGCCTCTCACATCGCTCTCACCCCTTCTCTGATTAACCAGAGCTCCGGCAGACCCGATCGGCGACCCTACCCGATACGAAATCGGAGCATCTATAGTGATTTATGTGAGTGAATCTACAGAAGTATCTACAGTACATCAATATTAAAATGGGGGCACAGTGTTTTGTGAGAGGAATGAAAAGCATGGTTGTGTGATTGCCATTTGTCACCATCTACAGTAGCTGGGTTTTTTTAGCCACATCCGTTTAGATAGATGAATCTTCTGGATTCTTCAAAGGCACACACACAAAGTTAATTCAAGTGACCCAAATGTAGGGTTCTTCATTTTTGTAATTCAAGTTAATTTTTTTATAAAAATTTTGTAATTTTATTCCTTATGTTTGATTGCAGGTCGGAGCTATTTTGAATGGGATGCATGAATTGCAAAGAAGGATGTAGTGTCGCTGCCATGATTTTTTTATCGAAGGTAGTTATATTCTTATTTTGTTTTTGATATAACTAATAATCTATTTAGAGTGTGTGTAAAGTGAATATAAGCGAATTGCTCAGGGCTATGTAATTTCTGATGTTGAGATGAGTGGTTTTAGGGCTGTGTATTTGGTTAGTTTCCTATCTAATCGTTGTGTTGACATAAAGCATATTTAAGGATTATCTTTATGTGCTTTAATAAGTAGTTGTAATAAGCAATCATAGACACACATTAAAATTGCTCATTTGGTTATGGCGTTTAGGTAAAACAGCTAACTACCTAGCCACAGTTTACATACGGTGATCACAAGAGCAAGGTCCAAGTAATACTACTATTATAAGTATAGCGCTACTACAACGCAAAGGTTATCATTGAAAGTTTTGTGAACAGGTTATATATGAAAAAGGTTTATCATTGAAAGCTGATATGCATGAAAGGAAAGCAGAAATGGATAAGCAAATTGATGCTTTTATTGCTTTACCGGGTAGGTTTGTAATTATCACTGCAAACACCATCATATTCTCTCACAAATTTTACATGCACAAAATGATTATGAGTTCATTTTAGAACCCAATAAACTACATGCTAATATTTTTATTGATTTGAGATTAAAGCTTGATAATCTTTGTTGTGCCTAAATAATTTATAAAACTTTTATGCTTTGGTTGAAATGGATCATCATGAGTACGGTATGAGTTGGGTTGGGTTTTCTTACAGACGCGTTTTGTTTGGCTGATGAATTACCACTTTTTTTAGACGATTATTTGATTATTCGATTTTTATGTGGATAGTGATAATGGCCGGAAGGACTTAAGGCCATCTGTGAATGTTACTTCTACTGCTGCTGATTACGAGGATAGTACATATTACAACATGAGTTCATCGACTACCTGTGAGGAAGGCAATGATGGAAATGCAAGGGTTAAAGATCAATCGGCCAGTGGTGATCAGATAAATATGGTTAATGTGGAAGTCCTTTAAGGTTATATCATCTTTAACTTATGACTGCTAAAAAAATAAAAATAAATAAATAAATAAAAAAAAATAAAAAAAAAACTGTGTATCATTATAGCTTAATGTGTAACACTTCATATGTTTTATGGCCATTCAGGAATGAAGGTTTATTCTACGGTTGATATAGAGTTGATAATGAACCATCGCTTGAATGGGCTGGGAATCCTAACATCCATGTAGTTTTGTTAAGGTGTTCGGTAAGTTATTTCAGTGGGCAAGACACTTGAAGCAGACACGCTTAGCATTGTCTATTGAGCATCTACGACTAATGTGTGCATAAAATATAGTGGCCTATTCAGAAGAGTGCTGCTAGAAGTACACTCCTCATTCTTTCATCTCTCTTTTAGTTCTCATGAACCTGTCCTTACTTTTCCTTATAAAAGGTGAAAAAGAAAAGTAATGGTTCAAGACGAAAGGTAACCATTATGCTATTTTTTTTTACCTATATTTGTGTTCTCTTATATGCAAACCTTCCACACTGATGGTGTGAGTCACACTTTGCTGATCACAGAAAAATCTTAATTACCCTTAGACCTGTGCATATGCACTTTTGCCTGACACATGTGTTGACAGATCTATCAGATAACCTCTTTCTGCTCCAAACTAAAAGACAATGCATGCAAATGAATACCAACGTGGTGTTCCTTTACTACAGCCATTCTTTATGCTTTAAGTAGTTTCGAGATTGGCAATTTGCTTTCTTTTGTTCCTTTGCTAGAAAACCTTTTTGTATATCATAACACTATAAGTTAAATATCTATGCAATTGTATGTAAGTAGCAACAAAGCAAGCTTTTATACATTTTTTACACATTTTGCTAATAAAAGTCGGTTCTAGCAAAATCTGATGAAAGATGCCTTGGGAACACATGTGACTGCCAGTTTTTGGTTTTTGGTTTGCTTAATGGGTTTGTAAGATTAGTGAGGTGTGTTAATTATTTGATTTGTTTCTTTCAGCAAGTGTGGCTTTGAAATAGGAGTTAATGGTGTTTAGGAGATCGGTAAATGAGCCAGTGATTCAAGAGTGGCAATAGGTGGTATAGCAGGCCAGCGTAAATAGATAACAACGACTATTCGAATCGTGGTCGAAGCAGTGGCTATGGGGGAAATGCAGGCAATCATGGTTAGTGCTTTCATAATTTTATACTTTTTAAACAGTATGCATACTCTGTAAGAGTCTTGAAAATGGATCATTAGAGATGACATAGTGGCAGAAAACAAAATCATGAAAAAACTGACATAGTAGGACTTTTAGATAGTTTTTGGCGGAGTATAGTTTCAGTTTCATGAATATTGTTTAGGATTCAATGAAGAAAATTTAGAGTATTGGCTCAGGTTTTGTGGATTGTATTAGAAAGATGCTTCTTGGATGTGTTTAACTTGGACCATAAAAGAAATGATCATGAAATATCGGTTACATGGCGAGGGAAACTTTAGAAGAATTGGGGCATGAGTTACAGAAACTAACTGCAATGAAAGCAGAAACGTTGAAGCTCATTGTTCAATCCCATAAAGCGTCTAAATTATTGTCGCCTTTCTCTGATAAGCACCCGAGTCTAACTTTGCAGGACACATCCATTGAGGTGCCAGTCTTTTATTTCAGATGCTTTGATAATGGTAGTATAATATGATCAATATGATGGTTTTTAATTTGGATTTTATGTTGTGTTGCCATGATATTTCCTTTAATGAAAAATAAATAATTCTGTTTTTTATTAAATTTTGTAGATGTAACAGAAGAAGGAAATTTTGTGAGGCTGCTTCTAGGAAAAGATATGACGGATAGTGGAAAAGGAGGTTCATCCGCTCTGGCTTCATCAACTTGCAGTAGCGCTTTCAGATGTAGGAGTTTATGTGTTCAAGCCACTTGAATCAGACAAAGAATGGGGAGTGATCCGTTATCTGAGACAAGTGCACGGTGTAGCAGCAACCAGCTTTCAGATTGAGATATATGCCACATGTGAGACTTGCCCTATATGCTTTGCTGACATTCGTTTGTCAACAATTAAGGTTCCCGTTATTTATCCACGTCCTTTTTTTTAATAGAATTTGAAAGTCATTGTATAATGTCTACTTCAAGGTCTGTAAGAGAGTTTCAAATATGTTCTATCTGTAACAGGTCAAAGGGGTAAATATGGCATATAGTTCTGTGCTGGAATGAGGAAGAAATGCAAGCGATTTCAGTGATGGAGGGATCAGAAATACATCATGAACATGAACCAATAACTTTTGAGTAAGAAATGCATTCAGTTGGATTTTGTAAAACCTGAGTACCAATAACTTTTCAGGTCATCTGTAACAAAAAAATTTCTGTTGTCTAGATACTTTCATTTGTAGTTATGAAAGAGGCTGTGCTTATTTTTTTTACTGCTGTAACAAAACTGAGTTGTTAGATAATTAGTTTTCCTCATGTTGTACTGTTGTCTTTTGCTATAGTTTTTTTTCCCGTTTTTTGGCTTTTATAGGTTGCTCTATGTACCATCAAAGAATACAAAAGAACCACCACCTGAAGCTGAGTTGACTCGGTGTGTTTGTGTTTGTTGTTAGAACGTGGATTTTTGTATATTTTCGCTTTTGAGAACAGTTTTTTAAATGTTTATTTGGATACAAAAAGTGAGATGAAAATCATAAAATGGAGGGTGGACTACGGAAGGCCAGCCAAACTGGGATTGGGCTGGGTTGTCGCAACCGTGCACCCTTTTGATCTGGCAAATGTTCGCCTCTCTTTTTTGTGCCAGCTATAGTATACAAAAACCCCGCGGCAACGCGCGGGTTCAAAACCTCGTTATTGTCTATATTATGATATACATTATGATTTTTAGCTTGTATGATGTTTGTGTGAATCTGTAAGTTGTGTATTGTTTAAATCGTGTTTTTTTATTTTTACTCTTTTACTATTATGTTTTGTATTCTTCTATTTGCATTTAGGTAGTGTTTGGTACGATGGAATAATTCATAATATAACTTATTCCACTGTTTGGCGGCAGTAGAGAATCGAACAGTGAAATGGGGTAGAATGGTAGATGATTGAATCTTTTGTTTGGTGTGAACAAAAAATGAAATTGTTGTTGAATCAAGTATAACTTATTGCACTTTTAACCTCCTTAATAGCTGATTGTTAAAGTTGTTGTCAAGGTCATATTTATGCATTAAACTTTATGATATCAGTTTATATTATTTAAACAATTGTATAGAGTGCTTGGTGCGGGATGATTGTTCGTCCGCTATAGGTATCAACAACGTGCCATTTGTTAGCCATCGTACACCGCCTCTTTAGCCATTTGCGTGTCTTTGGTCATTTAGCCAAGGCAATAACATATGCTTTTTTTTTTTTTTTTTTTTAGTGGGTGAGTATTTTGTGGGACTTACAAAATTTTATTATTATTATTTTTTTGGAAAGGCATTTTAGTTGTTCGTGTATTATTGGTATCCTGATAATGTGGCGCTGAGGTGGTAGACGAATGTTATTCGTTCTCCCCACACCTTGCAATCTAAGATGAAGTTTTTGATGATCACATCGTGTTTTAGTTGATTTTCTTTTCCTTGTATTCTTTTTAGCTTTATATGTACTAGCTCAATAGGTCATAGAGGACAATAAAAACATAAATATCAAAGCTTAAATATGCTGAAAGGTAGCTTGAACTAAACATGAAAACAAGAATAGACTCAAAGAAACACTTGTATCTACTGATCAACATGATAACACAAGTCAAATAATTACACACATATTGTATTTTTCCGTCATACCTTTAGAACAATACTTAAAAAAGATTTAATTAATTGAAGCTGATATTCTTACTTCTGGATCATATACTGCTCTAACACGTAGCTCCATATCAACTTCAATAGATGACATGATTTTCTCCTACAACATTGAGAGTTGCCCCAAAGGCGGCCATGATTGTTGCTCATCTGATTTGGAACATGTACGTGTTGGGACAAAGTTGTTACCTCATCTACATATGTTGGTTTCTTAGTTTAAGAGCATGTTAAAGCTAAAAATCGATTTTCAGTCTACAAAGCGTGTGTATATAGTTATCCCAAAGGTCAATTACTGTAGTTATAGTTATAATCTGGTATGAAGATGTGAACCCGTAATGCAACGATCTGCTAACCTATTGTAAAAAACATTATCCATGTCACGCATAGTTGTCAGGATCTCGATCCTAATCTTAGTATCTTACGATTTTACGATACTGCAAAGCAAAAACGATCCGGATCCTACATAGGATCTTTGCAAGCTTAAGATCTTATAGGATCCCGATCTTGGCCACACGATCTTACGATCTAATCCGATCCGATCTTACTTTTTCGGATTACAAATTAAAAAACTATAAATTTATGGGTTATGTTTCTGAATAAGAAATCGATAATTACGATATATTAATTGACGGTGCAAAATTCATAATCATTCATGCTTAGTCAACTTATCATGCTCTTGATAGTTAATAGAGAAGATATATCTTCCATAAAAAAGTTAAGAACATTGTTTGAATGTGTTTAAACGGCTCACAATATAAGAACAAAGTTGAAGCACAAAAGTCAGGCATGACCCGTTCGTATATGGTTGTTTTCTCCAAAATCCCAAATGTTGTAAATTCTCTTTAAATAACCTCAAATAAGTTCAAATAATCATAATAAGTCAAATAGGTCTAAATAAGTTAACTTATAAAATTCACAAAAATTTAGTAAATAAGTTCCGAAATGAGCCCAAATAGGTCGCGGAACGGATTTTTACAGCAAAATAAGTCAAAGACAAACGAAACCAAATAAAACGTTAAGTATTGAAATGAGTATTTTTCTCTCAAATTATGTAAGATCAACGCACCCCAAAATATTACTCAATATAAACCCAATTTAATATTAAATAACAGAGTTATTAAAGTTTTAAACCTACTACTTGATGACCCATATTAGCAAGAACCAAATGCAAGCACAAATGTACTCCCTACTGTTGGCTCGTGGGCTTCAAAAACACGGCACCACACCATTATAAATTTAATCCTAATAAGTAAACTTAATAAACATTAAGTTAGTATTTTAAACAAGTAAGTTATTATGCTTTTGAAATGGACATTTGGTGACTCAAATTGAGCAAATATCAAACGCACCACTGTTGGCTCGACCCAAACAGTGGCTCATCAACACACACAATGCAAACTCAAATTTAACTCAAAATCGTTTCTTTTAGTCTTAAGTGTTTAGGAATAAATCAACAAGTAGAGCAAATATACAACAAAATCAAATAGGTACTTTTCACTTGAGCCAATCCTTAAGTTTTTATTAGATTCATGATTCCTTAAAATTTTCCAAGTTTAAAATGTATATTAGCTTCACCATAAATATATATATATATATATATATATATATATATATATATATATATATATATATATATATATATATATATATATATATACAACAAAATCAAATAGGTACTTTTCACTTGAGCCAATCCTTAAGTTTTTATTAGATTCATGATTCCTTAAAATTTTCCAAGTTTAAAATGTATATTAGCTTCACCATAAATATATATATATATATATATATATATATATATATATATATATATATATATATATATATATATATATATATATATATATATATAAGTCGAAATCTTAAGAGTAATCCATAGCTTATTACCCTCATGCTTATTAATTTTTAACATGTCTTATGGTACCACACAAGCTCAAAGCAACACAATTTCTACACATAAAAATTTATATATAGTCGATCTAGGTAGACTCCAAAAAGACAATTTTGTAACTTCAATCTTTTAACATATGAACATAACATTAACAAGATCAACTTTTGACAACACAGATGACCAAGAATCAATTGAATTTTAAAGATAATAATCCTTACAGAGGGTTTATGTTTGTCGAGCAAAGGAGAGAAACAAGGACCACCCAAAGCTAATCTAACTTGACACCAAATAAAACCCAAGAATCCTCCAAACTAGCTTCAAGAATAAATGTTCTTAGTTTTTGTGTAAAAATTTGCAAATGAAAGTGTGCTTTGTGCCTGGTGGTTCTCGGTAGACTTAAAGGAACCAAAAAGGGATGTTTTGACTTGCATTTTAGAGTTTGTGTTTAAAGTGATGTTGCTATATTGAGTTAAGGACCAAATGTCATTAAGTTAACATGTGACTTTGTGAAAAAGAGTGTGTATACCTGTTGGATCGACTGCACTTTTAGAACAAAGAGGGGAATGGTTTTGCTTTTGCTTTAGTGTTGGTTCCCTTGTGAATGTACAAAATAGGTTGTTGTCATTTTCACTTACAAGTTATTAGGCATACATGTGAAGTTTTGAAACAAAATGTGAATATACTATGGTCCTTGTGATTCGGCTGAAATAGAAAGAAATAAAAAGGAATTATTTTTGGTAAAGCATAAAGGTGTGTTTGTCCAATTTGGGTTAGTAACATCTTTTGTATGATAAGTCTTTGTCAAAACTATTTTCCAGGCATGCTTGTGATTTTAGCTAACATAGGGCGCGGCTAATTGTAAGTAAAAGAGAGAGATTGTTTTATTTATTATATGACTCATGTATTCCGTGTCCCGTTGAGCTAAGATGAAATCGCGGTACCCCAGTTTGATAAAAATGCGAGAAATACATTTTTGTGAATGTTCTTATAAAAATAAAATAAAACAAAATTATTATTGACTCCGAAAATAATTAATAAATTTAAGCCATTACTAATACGGTGTCAGTACGCGTGCGAGCCCGTTCGAAGTGAGATGTGAGATACGTCACATAATTAGTTGGCGAACATATTTCGTAGTTGTGTTATTTTAAAAAAATATGACCCTTAAAAGTGATTTATTAAACGTTCAAATGAAATTACTTTGTGTTTAACGCTAATTAATGACTGAGTAAATTACGGGGTATTACACAATGTGAATAAATAATTGTAATTTTAAGTATTGGGGTGTTTTAATAAAAGTATTAATTACATTTCACTTTTTCTCTCATTTGACTATTGTAGAAAACTCAACATTCCACATTGACCATTTTTACATTATATGTAGTATATTTGGTTGTACAATGTGAATAAATAATTGTAATTTTAAGTATTGGAGTGTTTTAATAAAAGTATTAATTACATTCTACTTTCTCTCTCATTTGACTATTGTTGAAAACTCAACATTTCACATTGACCATTTTTACATTATATGTAGTATAGATATAGATTAGAGCATCTCAAAAGTTAGCAAAACATGTACTACTGTATAATAAATAATGCATCACAAGTTTTATGTCATATAAAACAAAACTTTTATTTTGAACAAATCATATATTATAATTTGGGGTGGAAATGAGTCGAGCCGTTCGTGAAAAACTCATAATCGGATCGGTAAAAAGCTCGAACGAGCTGTGCCTAAACGAGCTCGAGCTTTACATACAAAGCTCGATCGGGCTCGCAAGCCTAAACGACAATAAGATATTTTAAGTATTAAACATATATAAATTATGCATTTGTATTAAAGGCGAGCTTATTAACGAGCTCAAAATAGATATATTACGAGCCGAGCTCGATTCAAGCTCTAATTGTTCATTAACAAATAAAACGAGCCGAGCTCGATCCAAGACCGAGTCGATATAACATACCATGAGTCGATACAAAGCTTAAAAAATAAGGCTCAAATTGAGCGGAGCTTGAACTCGAGCTTTATGAAACTTAAACGAGCCGAGCTCGAGCTCTGACAGGCTCGAGTTCAGCTCAGCTCGTTTCCACCCCTAATTAAATAATTTTTGCTATACACAATGTTTAATTGGTTGAAAAAGCATCTTCAATGATGCGGAAACTTTTTTTTTTAACCTATTATTCGCAGAGATGACATGTTTCAAAAAGAATTCATAGCACATTTGATATATAATTTTGATTTTTAAATATTTTTAGTTATTTTAAAAACTTTTAAACAATACATGATCTGATATGTATTAGGTTTATCGGTTAAAGATTAAATAAAAATATTTGAAAGATTGGAAATCTTTGAATCTAAAATTCAAAGAAAGATTATAATGGTCGAAGCTATTCAGTTTCGATTTTAACCGAACTCGAAAATCGTTTTTAAAAAGTATGTTTCGATTTATTCGGTTTTGGTTTGGACTTTCGGTTATGACTGGTTTTGGGCTAAATATTGATGGTTAGTTTGTTAGGATATTATCTAGTGAGATTGTGAACACGTGTTTGGGCTTATAAACAAGTTAGGCCCATGGCTCATTAGCGAAACCTAGCATAATAAAGAGTACTATATAATCTCCTTACAAACAAACCCTAATTCACACACACAACTAGAGGTGCAAGTTCGTAACCGGTTTTTTTTTTTTTTTTTTTTTTTTTTTTTTTTTTTTTTTAACTAGAATCGGTTTTTAAAAAAACCGGTTATATTTTTTTAACCGAACCGATTAGACCGGTTATGGGTTTTTAGGGCCGACCGGTTTTTTACCGGTTATATACTCGGTTTTAAAAATAACCCGGTTTTATTTATATATTTATTATTTTTTTTAAATATATACACGCGGCCCGTTTAAAAAAATAATAATAAAAAAAATAAGTTTCCGTTTTAAAATTTAAGCGGTTTTACCCGGTTTTTTTATAAAATTATAGCCGTTTTTAAATTAAAAATAAATAAATAAATAGCCGTTACCCGTTTTTAACCAGTTTTTTCTGGTTTTTTTTTTTTTTAAGTTTACCGAGGCCAAACGGCTATATGCCATATGTTTTTTTTTTTTTTTTTTTTTTTTTTTTTTTTTTTTTTTTTTTGGTTTTGGTTTTGGTTTTGGGGAGTTTTAAGCCACTATAAATAGAGGTAATGAGTTGGGGTTGAAAACACATAAAAAACAATCTCATTTCTTTCTCTAATCTCTCAAAAATACTCTAAAATCGCTAATTCGCTATAATGAAAAACTCACAATCACAACAAGCTTCCACTACTCCTTCCGTTGCTACTAGCAATGCCCGAAAACAACATTACACAAATGATGATGTTGATAAAGTTAGACCAACTACCCGAAAAGGTGATGTGTGGTCTAATTTCGATTTGTGTGATATGAAAGATGGTAATCAAAGGGCGCGTTGCAAGAAATGTGGGAATTTTTATAGCGCCGGGTCTAACACTATACTTAGGAATCATTTGGGTAGTTGTAAGGCGGTTCGAAATGATATGTCGCAAGGTACTATTGGTGCGGATTGTCAAGTTTTTATATATGATGCGGATGCGCTTCGACTTAATTTTACGAAGTTTGTCATTCAACAAGGGCTTCCATTCAACCACTTCGACAACGTCAAGCTTACGGAGATCATCAAAATGAGGCTACAACCGCAGTTAACATGTAAGTCACTACTCTTAGAAGTGATGCTTTTAAATTATGGAAAACGGCTAAAAAAAGATATTATTGAAGGTTTTCGTGAATATAAATATGGTGTTTCTATAACTACGGATACTTGGACCGCACCACATGGTACGGCAAATTCTTTTCTCGCCGTTACGGCTCATTGGTTTAATCCCGAATCTTGGTTATTAATGAAACGGACAATTGCTTTTAAAATATTTGGTTATCCTCGTACGAGATGTAATTTAAGAAAAAATTTGCATGACACTTTAATTGAATATAATTTAGATGATAAAGTTTTTACGATTTCACTAGATAATGCATCAAATAATACTAGAGCTATGGACTTGTTAAAATTACGTGTAAAACCTATTTTTGATGGTGTTTTTTTTTTTTTTTTTTTTTTTTTCATTTCCGTTGTGTTGCTCATGTTATAAATTTATCCGTACAAGCGGCATTAAAAATATGTGATAGTTTATATACGAAATTTAGGGGTTTATTAATAACGGTATATAAATCGAGCAACGAACGACAAATGAACTATAGACGTTTTCGTGCTCTTTGTAATGAAGAACCCCTAGGACCTTGCCTTGATAATAACACTAGGTGGAATTCTACTTGCATGATGTTTGAAAATATATTACGACAACGTGCGACTTTACAAGCTTTTAATCAAAGACTTATTAATAAAAATAGGTCCAACATAATACTAAACGACCAAGATTGGAATCAACTAAATGAATTAACTATGTTTTTACAAGTTTTTAAAGAGGCAACAACTATATTATCGGGTGTTTATTACCCAACTAGCCCATTAGTTTTAAAACAAATTTATGCTATGACGGAAAAATTATATGAATTAAAAACCTCACCTTCACGAATGTTTAGAAAAATGGCTAAAATTATAAAAAAGAAATTTATAAAATATTTTGCTAGTTTACTTTTGGTTTTTACTTGTTCCGGCACACTTAATCCATGTTTAAATGTTGGAGATGTAGAACTTTTAATGACAAAAATAATGGAAAATTTAGACTTATCTTTTGGGGTAGACAGTGATGAAATGGGCTATATAGAATCTCAAATTTTTAAATTTAACGATAATTTTCAAAAATTGTTTGGCATTTATGCAACAAAATATGGTCACCAGCAAAACCCAATTGTTGACCAAATGGGGGCCGGATCGTCCCGAATGACAAGAGACATTAATATAAACCTTTATAATTCTTTATTTGAAGACGCTACAAAGCGTCAACGATCATCGGCCCCAAGAAGCGAATTGGGACAATATATGGCTACAAACTTTTTAAGAACTTTAAGTCCCGATGAGTTTGCAAACTTTGACGTTTTGGCTTGGTGGAAAGAAAGGGAAATCCAATATCCAGTTTTATCCGCTATGGCTCGTGACTTATTAGCGGTCCAAACTTCGACGGTAGCTTCCGAATCGGCCTTTTTGGTTAGTGGTCGAATTATATCGGATAGAAGGACAAGACTAACACCCGAATCCGTGGAAGTATGTGTATGTTTGAAAGATTATTCGGACGGAGTAGATTGGATACAACATGAATCATCGTTGGAAGGTCCAATATTAGATAAAGATGTTGAAGAAGGTATAATAAGAGAAGAAGAAGAAGCGGGGATATCACCTTCGAATACCTAAGGCGAATTAGATGAAGGTGAGTTTGAAGAATTTGAAGTTGAAGATTTAGATGTACAAGATTTTTTGGAAGAAAATGATCTTGATGACGACTTGAGTGACTAGTTGAGTATAACGAGTGATGGCAATGCCGAAGCTCGATATACTTGATTACAATAATATGTTTTCGGGTGATGGTCATGCCGAAGCTCGAAAAATGTATTAGTATTTATATGTTTTTATGATTGTATTATTTAAATAAAAGTTATAATTGAATTTTTTTAGTTGTATAATTGCATTGTTTAAATAAAAATTATGATTGTACAATTGTATTGTTTAAATAAAAGTTATGAGTATATTGTTTAATTATATGTTTGATAATTAACAAGTTATAACCGAAAGAAAAAAAAAACGTTCGAAGTTTTTAGTTAAATTTCGAAAAAAACGAACCGGTAAATAACCGATAAAAAATCTGAATCCGAACATTTTTAACCGAAAAAAACGAACCGGTAAAAAACCCAAAAAAACCGATTCCGAAAATTTATAACCGAAAAAAAACTGATTCCGAACATTTATAACCGAAGAAAACCGATTCCGAAAAACCGAAACTGGTTATTAGAAAAACCGGTTTTTTTTTTAAACTGAAAACCCAAAAAAAACCGATTTTTTTCACCTCTACACACAACTTGTAAAAAAAAAATTTCACCTCTAACCTCTCTAACAAACACTAGCATAATTCCTATATTTTCAATTACAACAAATTATAAAAAAAATAGAAAACCTCTGGCAAGTTAGTCCATATCTTTGGCAGGTTAGATGTGAATTTTCTTTTGCACGCTTTGCTTGCAATTTCAAAGGAAATTCCAATTGATCTGCCAGAGCTACGGAACTAGCTGGGGATTCACGACGTGTCTGCAGATCTGTAAGATACTGTAATTTTTTGCGGATGAAAATTAGTTTATGTTGTTAACGATGATTTTGAATGATTTTTAGCTTATTATTGTATATAATATAATATAATATAATATAATATTATTGTCTATGTTATGATATAGATTATGATTTTTAGCTTGTATGATGTTTGTGTGAATTTGTAAGGTGTGTATTGTTTAAATCGTGTTTTTTTTTTTTTTTTTTTTTACTCTTTTACTATTATGTTTTGTATTCTTCTATTTGCATTTAGGTGGTGTTTGGTACGATGGAATAATGCATAATATAACTTATTCCACTGTTTGGCGGCAGTAGAGAATTGAACAGTGAAATGGGGTAGAATGGTAGATGATTGAATCTCTTGTTTGGTGTGAACAAAAAATGAAATTGTTGTTGAATCAAGTATAACTTATTGCACTTTTAACCTCCTTAATAGCTGATTGTTAAAGTTGTTGTCAAGGTCATATTTATGCATTAAACTTTATGATATCAGTTTATATTATTTAAACAATTGTATAGAGTGCTTGGTGCGGGATGATTGTTCGTCCGCCATAGGTATCAACAACGTGCCATTTGTTAGCCATCGTACACCGCCTCTTTAGCCATTCGCGTGTCTTTGGTCATTTAGCCAAGGCAATAACATATGCTTTTTTTTTTTTTTTTAATGGGTGGGTATTTTGTGGGACTTACAAAATTTTATTATTATTATATTTTTTGGAAAGGTATTTTAGTTGTTGGTGTATTATTGGTATCCTGATAATGTGGCGCTGAGGTGGTAGACGAATGTTATTCGTTCTCCCCGCACCTTGCAATCTAAGATGAAGTTTTTGATGATCACATCGTGTTTTAGTTGATTTTCTTTTCCTTGTATTCTTTTTAGCTTTATATGTACTAGCTCAATAGGTCATAGAGGACAATAAAAACATAAATATCGAAGCTTAAATATGCTGAAAGGCAGCTTGAACTAAACATGAAAACAAGAATAGAATCAAAGAAACACTTGTATCTACTGATCAACATGATAATACAAGTCAAATAATTACATACAGATTGTATTTTTTCCGTCATGCCTTTAGAACAATACTGAAAAAAGATTTAATTAATTGAAGCTGATAGTCTTACTTCTTTATCGTATACTGCTCTAACGCCTTCTGTAGCTCCATATCAACTTCAATAGATGACATGATTTTCTCTTTTACAACATTGAGAGCTGCTCCAAAGGTGGCCATGATTGTTGCTCATCTGATTTGGATCATGTGTTGGGACAAAGTTGTTACCTCATCTACATATGTTGGTTTCTTAGTTTAACAGCATGTGAAAGCTAAAAATCGATTTTCAGTCTACAAAGCGTGTGTATATAGTTATCCCATGTGCTTTGGGTCTAGCCACTCCAACTACGATTATGGTTGCTACCGGTAGAAATGCACTAGAAAAGGCGCACAAGGTACTTCAACATTTCAAATCGTAAACCAAACCATAGCATTGGTATTGATTTAGTCTCACATTGTTGGAATTTGTAGGTTAAATACAGTTGTGTTCCATAAAACTGGAACGCTAACTGTTGGAAAGCCTGAAGTTGTTAGTATACTCTTTTTGAGAATCTCAATGGAGGAGTTCTGTAATACTGCAATTGCTGTAGAGGTCGGGTTACGTTTCTACTTTCTAACTTGGTACATGGGGCAATTCATACTCATTTACTTCTGAGTGTCGATTTATATTTTGTTTTATCTCAAAACGGGTCAACTAAATAAATGACAAATTTAGCTAACTATACCCATAACAAAATTAGCATGTGTAGGTTTGATTTACAAGAATTCCTACATCTGATACATGTTTGGTCTTATAGGGAAATAGTGAACACCCAATAGCAAAAGCTATCGTCAACCACACTAAACACCTATTACTAAACAACAAAGCTCAACTACCCAACGCTTGATCAATAACAGACTTCCAAGTCCACCCATGAGCCAGAGTAGAGTGCAAACCAAGAACTAAAACCGTACGCATTGGTAACAAGAAACTGATGACATCATTCAACATCCACATCACCACTGAAGCCCAATCAGAAAACGAAAAGTTAGCTCGCACATGTGTCCTTTTCTCTATAGATAACAAAATAGACGGTGCAGTTAGATTTACTGTTCCAGTAAAATCAGAAACTTCACGGGTCATATCTTATTTACATTCTATGAACATCAAAACCATAATGGTAACAAGAGATAATTGGTCAACTGCACGAGCTATAGCAAGTGAAATAGGCATTGAAAAAGTGTTAGCCAAAACAGACCCTTAAGGAAAAGCTGATAAGATCAAGGACTTGCAATCAAAAGAACTAACCGTCGCAATGGTAGGTGATGGGATTAATGACACCTGCACTCATTGCAGCTAATGTTGGTATGGCGATAGGGGTTGGGATAGATGTTGCAATTGAGGCTGCTGATATAGTGCTGATTAAAAGTAACTTAAAAGATGTGATTACTTCTATTGATTTATTTAACACGACGACTTTTAAAATATACGAGTTGGGCTACCCGCGCGTTGCTGCGGGTGTGATGCTTATAATTTTTGTGCTATACGTGTTTTGTCTTATTTTTGTTGCCTAAACTATCTGGAAGAGCACGAAATGAGAACACAAACACACAATGGCAAATATTTTCATAATATATATGTCAAAACCAACTAAACGCTTCACAAATTCTTTGTAGCCTGATACATAATGTTCAAGAGAGAAAGATAACAGCCTTGTTGCTTGTTGTTTCTCCTTTGCTCTGCTGACATAACTTCCTTCTGCATATTCGCTTTGCTTTCCAGTTCAATCATTTTCTGTTTTAGTTCACACGCATCCTTTTATGCTCCTACAACGTTTAACGTATGTTTTAATATTCTGTTATTTATATAGTACATGTAAAACGATACTTCCTTCTAAGTAACTTTTTGGCATAGTTAGACTGAAAGGAAAACATTCCTGCATAGGCTATCAATTGCTTGAAACAAACATAAAATGTTTTGGCTGCTATTTGTCCTTCCAGCAGTTCTCCAATGAAAGCAATTATTTCTTCTAGCAGTTCTCCAATGAAAGCAGTTATTCCAAGATTCTGTCCCAAGGCATAAGCAGACTTAATTACTAAATTATATCCAGACATGAGGTTGATACACAACTTAAAAATGTAGATGGAAATAGACTAAAATCACCTCTTAAGAAGAGTCAATATTTCTGCCGATGTATATAAGCGAGAGTCATAAAGCCAACGACCGGAAGGAGGCACCTAAACACTAATATTACCATATTAGTCACTTTATGCATTAGATAAATATAAGTTCAAGAATTGTTGTGACTTTACATAATATACTTAAGCGTTGTTTTTCTTTCCAAAAATCATTGAACACAGGTGTGTGTTCTTACAAAATATGAGTCGAATTGGCTATAAATGAGTCGAATTGGCTCATTTATTTAATCAAGAGGCGAAATTTTGACCCATTAACTATAAATGAGTCGAATTGGCTTCTGTCTTATCCCATAGAAATGCTACATAGTACCAACTGACATTAACATGTAATCAAATTTATCAGCAAATGAAAAGACTTTGAATAAAGGGAGGCTTTGTTCTTTTTTCTTTTCTGGTAATGGTGGCACTGGTTTTGTTGGCTCAGTTGAGTCAGCCATTCTGTATAGATTCTGTTTTTTGTTAATTGAACAACAGGATGTTTGTATTAAGTTTAGTTTTTTTTTTTTTGGGGGGGGGGGGAATGAGGGGAGCGTTCATGAGAGATGTGTGGGTGACTAAGAGGCGTTATCCGCTAACCTATGAAGGGTGATCTGTACTTTAAGAAATTAATAAAGTAATAAATGTCTGATATGTCATATTGAAGTAATTTACAGTTTAAAATGCTCTCGGTTTGACCATTTTGGCTCATTTAACCTGCTTGACTTTTTCGCCTCATTTTACCTTTTTTTGCATCATTTTAACTGTCTGATCTTTTAGACTCATTTCACCTATCGTGTTTTATGAAAGCAAAACACATTTGCTAGTTAACCAATTCGACCCGCATGGTTTTTAGTTAGATTTTTAGCTTAAAAAATGCTTGACCCATTAGAGATAAGAACTGCCAATAAAAAAATAGTAGAGCATGTGAAATACATACCTTTTCAAGACTAACTTCATTTACCCATAACAACTCTTCACTTCCCTCTTTCGCTTCCTCGAATGGCTGGGACATAATAGTTGGTTGCTATGGTTGTAAAGATCGATAATATAAATTAGTAAAAGATTTCGACTACTTCCTGAGGTAAGAAGGCATATCGAACTTGTGACTCTTGATGTAGCATTGGCTGTCTTGTAGCACCGAAGCTGGTTGCTCAACAATCGTTGCCATCTTTCACTGCACATAATTTAATAAAAATTACATGAGAAAAATCTGTGAAAATGCTATTCTTTACAAATGCTAACAGTTACGACAACTAATAGAAGTTGATGTATTTTAGGGATGAGCTCGGTACCAATCCTGTGCGGAACCCGTACCGAATTGGTTGTACCGTTTTTTTTTCCGAGCATGAAAGGGGTGGAACGGTAACGTACCGGACTATTTGTTGAACCAAAAAAAAAAATTTGGTTTCATGCAAGTAAAATAAATAAATAAATAAATAAAATTGATTTGAGTATTACACTGAATTAATTTGATCATGACACTTTTATGCATGTAAGGAGTAATAAAGTATAGTTATGTACGTTTTACTATCATGAATTGGAACATGACATGAGGATTGTGCAGACTGCAGTGTCTTTTTAAAAAATATATATATACACTACCATTTTTTATTTTTTTTACATTTCAACAGCATACTATTAAATGGCAACATACATGATGTACTATTTTGTTATAAACAGGTTAACATACAAAGACAGCAAATTGTAACCAATTGTGGCCGCTTAAAGGGGTGTTTGGCAAAATGTAACAACCACACTTTTGACCCATTAACCCACTGTGACAGCAACACTTTTAACTGTAACAACAACAGTTAAAGGGGTGTTTGGCGCAAAAAAAAAAAAAAAAAAAAAAAAAAAAAAAAAAAAAAAAAGGTGACCTTGTCAAACATGCTTGTTTTTTCCGCTTCTCTCTTTTCCAATTTCCGCTGTTTGCACATCTCACAACTCCACTTCTAGAGTGGGCTGTCAAAGAAACGAAAAACAGTTAGAAACAAAAAACAGTTGACCCTAGGGCACCTCTATCCCAAACTTCACATAACACAAAACAGATAATAATATCAAATTACAAAACATTTGAGGTGAGTACAACACGTTGTTATACATAGTTGATTGGCTTCAAACGGTCAACCAAATTGACCAGGTGAATGGTCAACAAAGTCAAACTGCCTAGAGTCAATGCTCCGCGGAATATAGTGGTTTCCCTGGGTCGTTATGTCCCGACGAGGTGTGATGGTAAACAAACGGGTTTGTGATCGGGTGAATTTGGACAGGAAAGGGGTTTGTGAATGGTTATACTAAGGAGTCTACAAAGAAATAACTTAAACAAGCTATATGAACAAGACTGGAAGTTTGGAAAAACCAGAAACGTTTAAAACCTAAAAACGCGTACGTTCACGTTTTAAATAACGTAAACGTACAAAATAAAACGTGAAAAATGAAATCTGAAAACACCCAGGGGGTGAAAATGACTTTTTTACAAACCTAAGGGTAACAGAAAATTTTTAGAAAAAGAAAATAAATTTTTACACTATTTAATTAATTATTACTAATTAATTACTAATTATTAATATTTAAATTACTTAAATACAATATAATATTAATTTAATACAAGAAAAATGAAAATAAAATTTCTAAAATCATAAAATAACTAAAAACAAGTTTTAAAATTAAAATTACCTATTTTTGTCTTTTTGTGGTTTTTCTATTAAATAATTACTAATTATATATTAATTACCTAAATAAACTAATTTAAATTATTAAAAATAGCAAATGAACAGTAAAAATACTAGAAAAATTTCTAAAATTATATTATATTATATAAAAGCTATGAAAAATATAAAAACTAGGTGTTACTTTATAAAAACTAATTATGCTATTTAAAACTTAAATATTAATTAATTATTAATAAAACTAATATTAATTCTAATAATTACTAAATGACAAAATAAAAATCTGATAAAATTACTAAAATTACTTTAATATAAGAGGAATTTAATAAAAATATAAAAATGCTAAGTACTTAATAAAAATATAAAAATGAAAATTAAAATTTAAATTACATTAAATAGAAACTATCACTTAAAATTAAATTGACCTTTCTGGATTTTTCTTTTACAAATCTATTTTAGACCTAAAAACAAACACTTTTTGTGAAAACAACTTTTTTACAACTTAAAAATAAGCACTGTGGACACAATAAGTCATAACAGTTGACTTATGTTGACCAAAAAGGAAAATAAGCTCAAATGAGCTTAAGTGGGACCCACTATGGGTGATTCAGGTTCACTTCACTTATTTGGACATGTTTGAGCAAGTTTCAAATGGATAAGCTCACAGGAAAAGCAATTAAGCTAGAATAAGCACTTTCCAAATTCCTTATTCACTCAAAAATGGGACAGACAAGAGAAGCAATTCCAAGTGAGGTCCATAAGGTTTGAGGTCAAACAAAGGGTCAAACCTAGAAGCCTACCAGGGGGGGTGATATGATTGGTGTTGGGATGTGGAATGTGGCAAGGATAAGGGTGGTGGTGGCAGAGGTGCAAGTGGTGGGGAGAAAACCACCCTGGTTTCTGGTATTGGTGGAATGGGAGGGAAAGGCTGGTATGGGGTAGTCAAACCAGGGGTTGACCTGGTTTTATTAAACGGGGTGTTTGTATTTTCTTTTTGGGCCGGGTAAAAATAAAAGGGGAAGTGGGCCTGGTTGTGTGTGGAGTGGGCTTAGGTGTGTGTGGACCAGTTTTAGGTTTTGGATTTTTAGAATAATAAGGATCCGTTTAGTGTTTAATGTGTAAAATCACAAGGACTAGTTTTGTAATTTTATGAAAATGAGGGACTAAACCTGTAAAATTTCATAGGTTATCACAAGGACTAGTATTGCCAAATTTGTTAAACCAAAGGACCATAATTATCAATTTTCCATTTTAAAAACTCCCGGGGACCATTTATGTAAATTCTGGATTTTGAGGGACTAAATATGTAATTTCCCAAAATGTTATCAAAAGGTCCAATTTTGTCAAAGTTGAATAGTACAAGGGTAATATTTGATATTTTCCAATTTTTAAAACCCGAGGACTAGTTTTGCCAATTTTGAAACTTGGGGGACTAAAGTTGTAATTTTGCAATTTTTACTTTAAAGGACTTATTTTGACAACTTGTGAATCCCCAAGGACCTTTGATGATATTTAACATGTTTTGAATAACCAGGGACTAGTTTTGACAACTTTTGAAAGTTGAGGGACTGAAACTGCCAATTATGCAAACTTTGTTCGTTTTTTATCTGTTTTTGATTATTTTGCATTTGAAACATATAAAACACATTCCTGGGATATGTTCACTATTTTGATTCAATATTGAGTGTTTTTAGATGTTTTGGCAGCTCAGAAAAGGTAAAAATGATGAGTATTTACACACTTATCAATCCCCCACACTAAAACATTGCTTGTCCCTAGCAATCTTTTGAGAAAAACTATGTGATTTTGAACAAATCACCAGCTGTAAACGGATTTGATTAGTCTTTACCAAAAGTCGTTTGCTTCTGGACTAGCCAACTCTTGATGGACAAAGTCAACATCTTGGTGAGCTGATTACCAATTATGGATTTTCCACGGCCTTTACCACAAGCCATAATCTTGTGGGCTAGCCAACTCATTCGATTTATGGGATATGGCGAGTTGATTTACCATACAATTTTTGGCAAATTGCAAGCCATCAACGGGTTTGAGATGTCTTTACCAAGAGCCGTTTGCCCCTGGACTAGCCAATCCTTTTGTCGGTTAGACTTGGCGGACTGATAACCACAAAAATTTTGAAACTTTAGTGATTTTTTTATTTTTTTTTTAATTTTTGCAAAAAAAGGGGGGTATAAGATAGTAAAATGTGATAAAATTTGCTAGAATAACGAAATACCCCCCCCCCCCACCACCACCACACTTAGAATGAATATTGTCCTCAATATTCAAAGTCCCGGCTATTATGCCGACTCTTAGAACGTAAAAGGGCAACATTGCAAGCTAAATGTGGAAATACCATTTTGTATTTTCACTTTATTGGTAACCATAGCATGGGTAACTCCCCCACACTTAGGGTGAAAACCCTATAAGTATGCTACTGTTTTTGTTTACCGAGTCGCTAGCTTGACTCGACCCCGAATTCATTTGTCCTTGGGGAAGCATGATGTGGAAGAAACAATCTCCATCGGACTTTCATTCAAGATGTTTGGATAAACATTTGAAGCACGTGAAAGTTCCACACCGATGAGATATACAGACCCTGGCTCAAAAGAATGATACATGGAAATGCCGGGGTCAAAGATAATGTCTTCATTCCCGAAGGAGTGAAGAACAGGAGAAGTCACCCTGTAGGGGAAGAAAATGAAGAAAACCATGATAAAAATCATGAGTTGATCTTCTTCCTCGAGAGCAGGCTCATTAGCCTGAGGTTGGATTTCAAGGGTTAAGCTCAAAAACATCCCGGGAGGGTGGGTGGGAATTTGCAAATTCTCATGATTGAGTGCATCTCCCCCGGGCTATCAAACTCTAGAGGAGTCATGATATGATGAGTGAGTTCACCGGAGAACTCCTCATGAAGAGAATTATTCACAAGATGTGAATCTGTGAACTCATGTTCCGGAATAGACTCAACACAATCCTCATTCTGAATATCAAAGAGTGGATTATCAGAAATCAAAGTGAATTCAGAGTCGAATTCAAATAGAGGATTGGTGAGAGTAGTATTGAATGATTCGGGAACAAAGTGATCAATATTCTCTATTGGACTGTTGGGATCAGAAGTGAGTGACAGATCATGGTTTAAGAGATTTTCACTTTCGGTTTCGGAGTTAAGGAGACCATCATCACTTCCTGTTGGAAGTGAATTGATTTTGGTGATCTCCTCAAGAAGATGATCAGCATCAGTATGTGGAATTGGTGCCTCAACATACTCGATGTCTCCATAAGATGCACAATCTTCGCTACAATCGGAGAAAATCTCAAATTGAGCTTTTGGACACTCAAGATGGGAAGATAAATCACACATATGATCAGAAGTTCCCTGTGACTCTCCTGGGATTGGGACAAGGATCTCAACACTAGACTTTATTAATTCGTCCGACTCCTTATCAGGAACAGTGCTAAGATACTCATCCCCCATGTTCAAAGAGTGAGTGTGAACTTCGAGTGTGATAGCAGTTGATTGAGATGGAATCTCAACTGCTGGGATATCAACTGGTGGACTAGATGAATCTTTTTGAATAATAACAATGTTATCTTCATCATCATCACTGTCATCATAGTCATCAAATAGAGCAGTATTGCAAATATTAGCACGTATTTTAGCTGCTCGTTGCTCAGCCAATAATTCTTCCATGATTTTTCCAGATTCTCGTTCTTCAGCAAGTAATTCTGCCATAGTTTTCCCACGAGAATTTGGAATGAGTGGAAATTGTGGGGATGTGGATGTGTCAAAACCGGAAGGTTGACATTGAAAATCATCATGAGGACCCCCACAATATGCACAAGAAGAACTTGGAGTATGGCGGAGTGAAATATTAGCTAACTAGGGGTTGACCTGGTTTTATTAAATGGGGTGTCAAACCAGGGGTTGACCTGGTTTTATTAAACGGGGTGTTTGTATTTTCTTTTTGGGCCGGGTAAAAATAAAAGGGGAAGTGGGCCTGGTTGTGTGTGGAGTGGGCTTAGGTGTGTGTGGACCAGTTTTAGGTTTTGGATTTTTAGAATAATAAGGATCCGTTCGGTTTTTAATGTGTAAAATCACAAGGACTAGTTTTGTAATTTTATGAAAATGAGGGACTAAACTTGTAAAATTTCATAAGTTATCACAAGGACTAGTATTGCCAAATTTGTTAAACCAAAGGACCAAAATTATCAATTTTCCATTTTAAAAACTCCCGGGGACCATTTATGTAAATTTTGGATTTTGAGGGACTAAATATGTAATTTCCTAAAATGTTATCAAAAGGTCAAATTTTGTCAAAGTTGAATAGTACAAGGGTAATATTTGATATTTTCCAATTTTTAAAACCCGAGGACTAGTTTTGCCAATTTTGAAACTTGGGGGACTAAAGTTGTAATTTTGCAATTTTTACTTTAAAGGACTTATTTTGACAACTTGTGAATCCCCAAGGACCTTTGATGATATTTAACATGTTTTGAATAACCAGGGACTAGTTTTGACAACTTTTGAAAGTTGAGGGACTGAAACTGCCAATTATGCAAACTTTGTTCGTTTTTTTATCTGTTTTTGATTATTTTGCATTTGAAACATATAAAACACATTCCTGGGATATTTTCACTATTTTGATTCAATATTGAGTGTTTTTAGATGTTTTGGCAGCTCAGAAAAGGTAAAAATGATGAGTATTTACACACTCATCAATAGTTTATAACGATAAGTAAAGTGACTTTTCGTTCAACTTATTTTGCGCCTTATGAGTGTATTTAAAAAGTGACAAAAGTGGTTTTCGCTTTTGAGACACCTTTTTTGTATCCACCCCGTGTACAACAATATATGTAGTGAAATAAGCGAAATCAGAAAGCAATTTGACACTTACCATTACCGAACCCAATGTCTATAATCATGAACCTTCTTCAAATACTTTTCGTACCTACGCTTTGTTACAATGGGCATGAAAATAAGATTTTCATATGACTCTTTTCTTTAAAAATTGTTTTGTCAGTTCACAATATGAGGCTCAGATTCATCAGTATTCTCAGAAAGCGGATACATCTGGCATGGCTGCAAACTTAATAGTTTGACCCGCCAAAGCACAGAGATCCACGGCTTTAATCAAAACCGTTGAAATTCATCACCGCCTGTTATATCCAATACCAGTAAATTACTATGTGTAAAACTGTTTGGTTCAGATTTGTGAGTGTGGACCGGGATAAGAGAGTGGGCAACCCGCCATGGCTGCAAACACGGCGTCATGCTGCCCCGCCAAGATACGGGCCGCTTCCACCCATCACAATCCAGAACTGGCTCCACAACTCACTTTCTTTCTAACCTGATCTTCCCTTCTCAGATTCTAATCTGAACCTTGGCTGCAAACATGATGTCGTGTTGCCCTGCCAAGATACACTCAATTCCCAAACATACTCATTGCCAAATTTCTTTGACTGTATATGCTCCCACAGAATCACACCTCCAAATATCTGTAAGAGGGCGAACAATAATTGGTTCTGATATTTCGAATAAACGGCCCGCAAAGCCAGACAACCGCCATGCCTGCATTAGTGTAAACGCCCCGCCAAGATACGGTTGTTCTAACACATAGAACAATTTCAGTACCATATAACCAATCAAAGTTCCTGGTCTGTTCAAATGCAGGAACATGTACCACCAATGACACTTGATTCAAAAGCATGAACGAAGCAACCATGAATGAAGCAAGCTTCTCATTTCCCGAAATTGATTAACAATGCACTATTGCAACCGACATGGTGACAAATGGTACAATACCATCCGCACTTTTCCATCAGCAAGTACAAACAAAATAAACCAAAAGACATGAATTTTTAGCGCTGACATTAAAATAATTTTCGGCATTCACAACAACCCTAACTATTGTTTCATGTAAGTATCATATATATATATATTAAAAAATAATCAGCTAACACGTGAACATGGAAGCATCATCTACCATTCTACCCTAAATCAGAAACCCCGCACTTTTCCATCAGCAAGTACAAACAAAATAAACCAAAAGACATGAATTTTTAGCGCTGACATTAAAATAATTTTCGGCATTCACAACAACCCTAACTATTGTTTCATGTAAGTATCATATACATATTAAAAAATAATCAGCTAACAGGTGAACATGGAAGCATCATCTACCATTCTACCCTAAATCAGAAACCCAAACGGTCAGAAAAAAAATAAAATGCTAAGTTGCACTGCGGTGTTTTAAATTTTCAACTCAATGGGAACACGATACCATAATAAAGTAAGATAATTGTTGCACTCCGGATGCGGCCGGGCCACCATGATCCAACAGGTAGCACCCGACATGGCTGCAACCACATTTTTGATGTGGTCGCCTTGCCAAGATACTTGTATCAGATACATTTGCATAACAGTTGTTAGGTCATTAAGCAAACAATAAAATGTTGATGCTTCGGTATTCACTCACTCAAACCAGTAAAACATAAACCTATACATCACACCAGATCCTCATGCATGTACTCACAACAAACGACCAAACACAGGTTGGAAAACAACGAATACCAAGGCTCAGATTTGCAGGCACGGGAGCATCACAAAACCACTGCCATGGCTGCAACCACGTTATGGACGTAACATGAATAACTTTTGCATAACATTTGCACGACGGTCATAACTACAAAGGGACCAATAATGAAAAGCTTTCCCTCGACACTAATTGCCTCGTTATGATACAGTAACTTGCAAGGCTCAGATTGATTAGTAATCTCAAAAAGCGGATACATCCGGCATGGCTGCAAACTTAATAGTTTGCCCCGCCAAGAGACGAAGATTCACGACTTTAATTAAAGTCATTCAAATTCATCATTGCCTCAGTGTGTGTCTAGATAAAACGGGATGCAACCCCGTATGGTTGCAAACACGATGCCGTGCTGCCCGCCAAGATACGGATTGATTTTACCCTTCATAATCAACCAACTTAGTGTACAAAGCGGGTATGCACCGGTATCTGTATTTGGCTCAGATTTGCAAGTGCGTGTCCGGATAGAAGGGTATGCGGCCCGCCATGGCTGCAAGCACAATGTTGTGCTGCCCCGCCAAGATACGGGCCGATTTCACTCTTCACAATCTAGCAACTTAGTGTAGTTGCAAAATAACAAACACACAAATGTAATAGTATCATCATCGCTTACAATGTCGTGCCACTAACACTGCTTCATTACTTTCGCTAACACTACTTCATTCCTAGCATACTGACCCAAAACCAATAATCAAAAACAAAAATCAAGATAAAATATAAAAACAGAAAATATAAGAACACTAAAAATTGGAATTTGTCATAAACCCATCCAAAAGCACCAATATCATCAAAAGGCAAAACCCCAAACTCACCCACAAAAATGTGAAATAAATCCTAAGGTATTTCAAACTACAATATAAAAATTAACCTAAAATTATAACCATCTTTTATTATGAGTCCTAAACCCTAAAATCACACCTAACAAAGAAAGTTAACAGCCATGAACCCTAAAATTACACCTTATGTAAGCATCTTTTAGCAACATGCATGAACCCTAAAATAATAGTTACTAAACTCGCAAATCTAACATCAACAAAGTTAACCAAGAAAAACATAAAGATTCCATTACCCTATCCAATGAACAATCATTCCCAATTTTCGGTAGCATATTCATCTGAAATCACGCCAATAGCACAAATAAAAGTAAACTCACAACTATGAAGAATCAAGAACCCATCTTGATCATCTCACACAAAAAAGATGTGGCTACAAAATAAGGAGGAAACTGTAGATGCTAACATATGGCGAGACCACAACCACAAAAGGAATAAAAAATTGATCGGATCAAATCGGTGGTGGGTTACTTCTTCGGAGCTACACCGACTGGATCTCAAAGAGAGGGAGGGGATGTGAGTAAGTGTGAACAGGGCGGGTCACATTAGTATCACACAAATAGCCTAACGGGCTCCACCCAAACGGTCCGAAAAAAAATAAAATGCTAAGTTGCACTGTTCATAAGAAGGCCCGGTAAATGTAATATATACTAATTTGAACTATGTTTGGGCACTTGGGTATAATGTGCTTGGTGTTCCTGTCACGGCTGGGGTCTTGTTTCCGTTTATTTTAGTTAGGCTGCAACCGTGGTTGGCGGGTGCTTATATGGCTGCCTTTTCAGATAGCGTGGTGTGTTCTTCGTTGTTGTTGCAAACATACAAGAAACCATTTACGTACTCTGGATGATACACGGTTTGTGAATGTTGAGGGACAGATTTTACAATAAAGTCTAGTTTCAAGTTTCAACCATTTGTATTCTAGTTCTTTTTTTCTTTCTCAAATTGTAAGAAAATGTACCATACATTTAACCAATACTAGGCGGGTACCCGTGCATAGCAACGGAAATTTCTAGCGGCAGACAATTAACGATATGCGAAATTGTGGTAAGTGTTTCATGCAACGTGCTATAATTCAACTCAACAACAACAACAACAACAACAACAACGACAACAACGACAACAAGAGGTCCGAAAGTTAAACAATTAATGAACACAACAACAACAACTTTGTATACGTGTTCGTAGTCAATAAATGAACTAAACGAGGTTTTAAACCCGCGCGTTGCAGCGGGGTGTTTGTATACGTAAGTTAGGCAAAACAAAAAGAGGTCCGAAAGTTAAACAATTAATAACCAACATAAAAGCGATAGGTTACTAACATGACACGATAGTAACAGAAACTGTCGTATACCATATAGTCTTTGCATAGTATCGTTGTTTTTTAGGCAATAAATGTAAAAAAGTAAGATACCTTTTTAGATGCACTGAATTTACGAAAATAAAGAACAATTTCAATATCATTTAATGTTCAGTAACTGTGTGTAAAGCAATAAAAATGTCTTGTACAATTCTCAATTGCACCAAAATAGAAACTTTGGGTTGTAAAAGACTCACACGAATCACATTTCTATCACCAACAATTTCACAATTCATTTAAATTTGGCAATGTGCTATGTAAATATCACACATGTTTTCATCAAACCTAAGTGTAATGGTACGTGCCCATTAAAGTCTTTTAATTTCTCATTTTTGAATTGTTCATAAGTTTAAAAAATCAAGTCAATAGACCGAGGCGATCAATGATCTAATTTGCGTTTAAAAAGAGCTACATGGGTTCGCACTTGGGCAGTGTTGTGGCCAATGCCCTGGTTGATGACACTTAAAGCATTCACCATGAGTCTACATTTTAAATGGCCCTTTTATACATGTATATACATAAGAAAGGAAAAATAATTGCAAGCCCACTTTGATATGAATAGCACTTCATACATATAATTTAATTATATGATTAAAATTGCATTTAGACTTGAAAATCTGTGTTACCCACTCATTTTGTTGCCCTCACATAAGAAGACTTGTACAAAATCTAATCAACCAACATGGAGGATGAGGTTGACCACGGCCCGTTGCTGCTAGATTATGATTGACTTTCTGTACTGCCTCCTGAAAGATGGCAATAAGTTCTTCAGCAAACCTAGAATTTGCTGCAGTAAAGAAAGAGTAGGTTGTCTATTTGGCCTCAGCTCTTTCTGTTCGACCAATCCTATGAACATAAGCTTCAAGTGAACATGGGAAATCATAACTGATCACATATTTCACGTTCTTCACATCTGCAAATAATTCATAATCATATTAGCAACTTAAATGCAGAATAATGATTATTGATCACATATCCTCATAACATTATTCTTATTCAAGTGAATCTTGGAAATCAAAACTGATCTCATATTTGCGCAATTGGAAATGCATACATGTTGCAGACTCGATAAAAGTACCACATAGCTGCAATGCCAATATTATAATTGGCCGTAATATAATCAGAAAAATGCAGAGCAATGATGTTAGAATAAAAAGAGATACATTTGGCCATAATATAATCGGTCGAAAATATCAAAGAAAAATCTTGTTTCACAGTACATGATATATTTACATCGTTGCCATATAAAGTAGCAATATTTTAATATAACGGTTTTGTAGTTACAAATAAACTTTAGTTAACAAATCCATTTATACCACCCAACACTCCTTACAAAGAGAACGCGAACACTCCTTTACTACAACTGTTTGGATACCAAAAACCCAATCACCCCTTAAAATTACCCAATCACCCCTTTAAAACTTAGGTTTGCAACTCAATATCCTCTGCCACATTTCCAAATAAATTAAAAAGTAGCTTACCGCCGACAAAAAGCTGTAGCAGGACCTCAGTTACCTAAGAAACGACTGGCCTGAATGTACCTGGAATGATCCAAAACTCAGTCAAGTTCAATGTGAAATCTCAATATAAATCTTTCTCAATTTATATCTTTCAGAATGACCTACCTTCGTTACATATGTATCTTAATTCTTGAGTGTAAACAACTTCATTGCAGTTTTCCTCAGCATAAGTCAAAAGAACCCTTGTTTGATCCACAATGGCTGGCAAACCTTATAAATTTTACACCCTTTTTCATTAATCAACCTATCTTTTGCAAAAAGCAACCTACTTATTTTCTCACTTAACACTAAAAACACTTATGCTCAAGAAGATAGTCACTTTAGAAAGCTAATCCAAATACCCCGTTTATTCTAATAAAGTTTTACGAATGTAAATATGGCTACATAAAAAAATTACACCATATAGTTGAAAAAAAAGTACCTATACATCAGCTTGAGTTCTGGCCGCCGGTACATCTTCCATAACATAGTCCGAGGCTTATTCACACTCATAGCTCCAAACTTCAAAAAAAATCACACATGCAAAATCAAAACCACAAAGATCAAAAAGTTTAAATCTTTTTATATAAAAGCTCTAAAGGGTATAAATTTAATGTCAAATAATTAAAAATTCATTAAAACTTTAAAAAAGATATGATGAGACTTACTATTGATGGCCGGAGTGCAAACGACGGTGAAAGGTTCGCCGGAAAACCACATATCAAAAACTCCAATTGAATGGTGTGTTTTTGAATCTTTGATAATATGAATGGTGTGTTTTTGAATCGGAGGGCATGGATTAAATGTGTTGAATTAATTGCACAATTGTAACTGATTAGCTGTTTTTGAATTGGTTAATTACTGATTTAATAGTTTCTTACTAAACCAGTAGTTTCCATCAATAGCAAACGTGTAGTGTGTAGTTGACCATCAGCCCATTATAAAACTTCCTACTAAACCTGTAGTTTCCATCAATAGCCAAACGTGTAGTATTAGTTGACCATGTTGAAAAAACTCAACATTTCACATTGACCATTTTTTCATTATAAGTAGTATAGACATCTCATGCATTTCTTCTTTAGCTTTTTTTTTTAAACAATAAGTACAATCTTTTGGTTAAATATGTAATTTGTTACATGTATTGAGTATCAAACAAGAAATTGAGAATCACCATATTTAATTGATGGTGCAAAATAAATCATCATTCATGCTTAGTCAACCTATCATGCTCTTGATAGTTAATAGAGAAGGTATTGTTGGATTTAAATATCATGACTATCATATAAATAAAAAATTAAACACAAGTCACGCAAAGGAAGTAATAGATCATATAGTATAACTAACTAACCATAAAATAAATGAAAACGTATTTTGTTAAGTTTCACGCGAATCAAGTAACCAAGAAAACAGTAAACCCTAAACTTTGGGTTTACTATAATCGACTATGGTTTAGTCGATTAGGGTATCACCACCAAAAATCCAATTATGATTTCTCTATCATCTTGTACATGCGTATTGATAGCGGTTCAATTAGAATGCTAGTTTCTTTATCACAATAACTAGTTAACTCACTTTGGTTTCGTTCCAAACAAATCGCAAACCCCTTAGGGATTGTAATTCGATCGAATGGACAGAAGAGAAGAGAAAACTAGTTAGGGTTCACCAAGATTACCAACTAATGAAACAAGAGGTTTGTTTATATAATGGAATAGCTTAGAGTCCAAGTTGGAATAAAATTCCTTTTTGAAACCCCTTGGTCGATCGGCGTATACCTAAGAGAAGGGTTCTAGATCCTTCTTGTTGGCTATTTTCTCTTTAGTCCTTCTAGTTAACATTTAACGTCCGTTAGACTAACTTCTGTTAAGTTATAACCCAGGTTGTCAAGATCGCGATCCTGATCGTAGGATCGTACGATCCTACGATCCTACATATAAAAAACGAGCAGGATCGTAGTAGGATCTTAATTCTATCAGGATCGGTATAGGATCGTGGGATCGCACGCAGGATCGTAAACGATCCGATCCTACTACAAGCCCATGTTTTTATCTCGAGGGGAGCAAGATCGTTGTAGGATCGCACACAGGATCGTAGGATCGGGAACGATCCGATCCTACTAGAAGCTCATGTTTCTTATTGTTTTTTCTTTAATCATTCATTTAAATTCATTTATCATATAAAATATTCTATAAAAGTATAAAACTAAAACTCTTATACAATAATATATACATTTTCATAGGATGTTACGATCCCGATCCGATCCTACGATCCCGATCTTGTAAAGCCGAAAACGATCCTAGGTAGGATCCCGATCCTAACAACCTTGGTTATAACGACCGTTAACTATTTATTGTGAAATAATAATTAAAACATAACTAATTTTGTTCATTTCCTATTTTCAACCTCAACCTTAATTTTGTTCTTGATTTTCTTTTGATAAGTTGAAGAATATCCTATAATTAAAACACCCAACCTATAATTAATTTATACAAATCTTAAACTCACCTTCCTAGAATTATCCAAGGTTCATTTCACACACTCAATTGGCTAGTAACTTATGTACACAAAGTCCACCATTTAAAGTTCATAAGAAAGCTCGGTGTGGGACAATATTCGTCCGCCATTAGTACCAAAAACGGACGAATGATACATTGTTTTGCACCGTCCCTCAAGCCGTTCATCCGTTATTCATCTTTTAGCCAAAGCAATGGCTTGTGCCATTCGATTTTTTTTTCCTTAGTGTGTGGGATATTTTTTTTGGGATATTTTGTAGGACTAACATGTACCAATAAGTGTTATTATTTTTTTTGTTCGGAGTGTGTTTTAATTATTGGTGTGTTTTTGAAAGGGTGATGAAGTTGCGCTGAGGTGACAGACGAATAACGTGTTATTCGTCTTCCCTGTATCAACCTAGAGGTATGAGATAGGTGACATAAAGTGTGAAAAATAATTGTCGTTAAAAAAAATAGTATAATCTTTTGACAAAAAAGTTTTATTACTAATTATATGCACGTTATTAGTCAAAATCCCAACGACCGCTATTTGAGCTCGTTATATCCAATCACGTGCTGGGCTCACGAGGGTAATATAATCATTTCGATTTTTGTCCTTTTTCCATTTTCAAACTCAACCTTAATTTGTTCTTGAATTTTGACTTTTCTTTTGACTAGACGAGTACCCGTGCATAGCAACGGGATTTTATAGCGACAGATAGTTTATTGATAAAAAAAAGTTTATAACAAAAGTTTGAATATTTGGGAATTAAACATAATGTTTTGAAACCCGATTCGACCTGAGTGGTTCAACCAGTTGAACCGTTCCGGTCAAAAAATGGGTCGATTTAAACCGGGTCAACTTGCTAGGTTTGGTCGAAAATGGGTCAAATTGAACCGGGTCAACCCGTCGGGTTTGAAGCATCCCGGGTCAACCCGGTTTGTGTTTTAATTGGTTGTATTTAATTTGGTAGATATGTTTTTAATTGGTTGTACAATGTGAATAAATCATTGTACTTTTAAGTAATTAGGTATTTTAATAATAGTATTAATTACATTATTTTTCTCTCTCATATGACCAAGTGTTGAAAACTCAACTTTTCACTTTGACTATTTTTCTTTTATAAGTAGTATAGATAAGTTGAAGAATATCCTATAATTAAAACACTACGACACCCGACCTATAATTAATTTATACAAATCTTAAACTCACCTTCTTAGAATTATCCATGGTTCATTTCACACATTCAATCCGCTAGTAACGTATGTACACAAAGTCCACCATTTAAAGTTCATAAGCGCGCTCGGTGTGGGACAATATTCGTCCGCCATTAGTACCAAAAACGGACGAATGGCACGTTGTGATGCACCGTCCCTCAAGCCGTTCATCCGTTATTCATCTTTTAGCCAAAGCAATGGCATGTGCCATTCGATTTTTATTTATTTATTTTGTTTTGAGTGTATGGGTTTTTTTTTGGGATATTTTGTGGGACTACATGCACTAATAAGTGTTACTCCCTCCGTCTCATATTTATTGTATATATTTTCTTTTATGATGTCTCAAATTAATTGTCAACTTTTCCTTTTAACTAATAATAATAATAATAATAATAATAATAATAATAGGAGAATATTTAATTTGATTAGTTGAAAATTGTAGTGATCCAACTTTTATTAAACCGTATGATTTTTTTTCTACTGACAATTATTTTGAGACGGAGGGAGTATTAGTTTTTTTTGTTGAAAGGGTGTTTTAGTTATTGGTGTGTTATTAAAAGGATGATAAGGTTGCGCAGAAGTGATAGACGAATAACGTATTACTCGTCTTCCTTGTACCAAGCACTCTAAGTCAAACCATTTTTAATTTTCTTCATAATAGTTCGTTACAACAATATTTCTTAAAAGTCGAAAACGAAACAATCGAAATAGAGACTCAAAAAATTACAAAACCACATATGTATGTCTGAAAAAGAAAACAAAAAGGCCAAATAATCACGCTCCTTCATGTTCTCAGTTCTCTACATAAATACAATTTACGGGGTGTTTATTTAAACTTATATGTTGGCTTATGAGCTTATGTGTTTTTGGCTTATAATATAAGCCTCAATTTTGTGGCTTATTTTGAGATTTATGGGCTTATATAAGATGAGCAAATTGCACAATAAGGTATCACACTTAAGGTCAATTTGAATTTTAGGCACTCAAAACTTTTTTTTATATATTTTTTATTTTTTTTTTTCAATTTAAGGCATTGAAATTATTTTTTTGTTGAAGGTAAGGTTTTTTTGAATTTTCGAAAGCGATTACCGAACATAATTTTAGCTGAAATGACTTTTAAATGCTTATTTATAACGATACATTACATTAATTTACCAATTCATCAGATAAAATGACCGATATCATTTTTCGAAAAGTCAAAAAAACCTTACATTACACAAAAAAATAACTTAAATTGAGAAAAAAAAAATTGAGTACCTTAAATTCGAATTGACCTTAAGTATGATATCTTTTTATGCGATTTGCCCTTGTTTGAATGTGTTTAAAAGACTTGCAACTTCTAAAGCAAATATGGACTTAGCAACTATTTTGAAATTTACCATCTTTAATCATGATACATTTCATCTGCCATTTTTTATTCTGTAACTTTTACAATTAAGCCACTTTTCAATATATTACTAAAACCAACCACCAAGAAAAGATTATAGTATTCATTGGGGAGGTGATTTGCACACTCTTAAAAATGATTGACATACTCAAAATATGAGTGTGTTGACATTTATACCCTTATAGGATAAGAATAAGCCCAAACAATGTGAGGGTATAAATGTCAATACACTCAAAATTTGAGTGTGCCAATCATTTTTCGGGGTGTGCAAATCACTTCCCTATTCATTGACATGCTAATTCATAGACCTAATTAGTAGGTGTTATCGTTACCCCTAGTAAATAGGCACATGTCAAAATCAGAAAGTTATTGTCGATGAGATAAACTTTGATAATTTTTAAAAACTACACTACAAATAAGTTCATTAAGGGAGCAAATTACAAAAGCACCCACATATTTTAGAAAAATTACACTACAATTTTTTCGCTAGGGGAGACATGCCTACCCTGCCCCCTCCTGTCTCCGCCACTGCCTACCCTAATCGTGTGTGTATGTTACCATAGCTCAAGATAGTCATTTTTATCTCGGAGTCCTTATCGAATGCAGAAAACTAAATATACAATCATACTTATCTCATATCACACCATTGATTTAACCTTAAATCCTTGTTTTACGTACTATACGTAAACAGTTACCAACAATCATTACATTTCGGCACCAACGCTATATACTAAAAAAAACCTTGTCGCTAACTCTTTGCTTTATACACCAATACACCATCCGTCTCAAGATTATTGTCTTCATACAAAAAACCTATTTTAAGAAAGTAGGATCATTGCATTTTTAACTAATAAGATTTTATCTTTATTTTTAAAGATTCTTGATTGATTATAAAAGATAATTACTTATGGAGGGAGTGTAACATTACGATGTTCGAATATAAAAGGTCATTCATTATAAAGTTGCAATTAATTTCGACCCTTCCATGGAGGTGGTCGGTCCAATAGAGAATAAGACATTAGCTATTGGGATTCCTTATGAGCACGAATACAAATTGGCCCGCCATACCATTTCCCACGATTTGCTCATTTGGTGATAGCTAAAGGTTATACTACAATACTTTATATTGTGATATAATTAAAGTCTCTATAGTCTATAGTATACAAATATAGAATGTTAAAAAGTCTTATTTGGGAATGATTTATAATTACATACTTGTGATCAAAATACTTACAAAAGATGCGTTTGCTATTAGTCAAATTTATAATTTAAACGTTAGAAGAAAGAAGGCGTAACCTGAAGAGTGGAACTAAAAGTTGCGCGGTGCAATAATGCGTCGTGAGAAAGTTGCGTGGTATCGGGAACTAGCAAAGACGATTACATAAAATGAGCCGACTTATAAAGAAACAATAATATTATAAACTTGTTTCATATGCAGTAATACATGAGGTTTTACGATATTATACGTGTAACAATGTTTATATATATATATATATATATATATATATATATATATATATATATATATATAATTTTATTCTATAAAAAAAATGAAGTGAAGCAAGATTCTAAACGGGCGGGGTTCTGAGCGAATCAAGTGTCGTAGTGAAGATCAATAATGGGCGGAAAAGAGTTCACACCCCAAAAAGGGAAGAGCTCCTTCTCAATCCCATTCGTAAAAAAATAGAAATGAAAAAAAAAAAAAAAAAAAAAAAAAAGTGACCTGAAATGAGTGCGCAAATGTCCCTTTACGAATAAGAAAAGGATTTTTGGCCCGTTTAGAAGTGGATTCGAACCACTGACACAAGGATTTTCACTCTTTTTTTTGTCCAGTCGTAGTGTTCCAAAGCGCCATAACGACGATAAAACTAGATCGTTTAGTTTCCGAAAAAAGTATAAAGCGCGGTATTTTTGTTTACTTATGAGTGTAATTTTTTGTCTATGGCAAAGTGAAATGACTAAATTACCTTTGTCTTCTTTCTCTTTAATAATATAGAGATGAGCATTTTAGTCATTTTATTTTGATTACGGATGAAAATTACACTCGTAAATTTCTCACATTTCTGACAAAGCCGATGCTTTCACTTTCGAAAAACAAAGACAAAACATGCATTTAGACCAAATCACATTGGACAATTTTTAAGTTAAAAAAAAAAAAAAAAAAAAAAAAAAAAAAAAAAAAAATGGACAATTTTTGCAATTTATAAAAGAGTAAAATAAAAAACCCTTGTAAGAAGTCAAAACTTTACCAAATCATTAAACCCACTCCACACCATAGATCCCTCCTCTCACTTAATCTCTACCGTCAGATCATCCATTTCCACCTACACCCGCGACACACACAATCACACCTCCCTGATCAAATCACCTCACTCGTATATAAACACACTAACTAGTCCATTCCATTGTCCATTCCAGAACCATCTTCTATATTCACTCTCGATATTCTCTCCATCCTTCCGGTATAACAATTCTCCTTATTTTTCTCAGCCGCCGTTACGACAGCGTAACGGACTTTTTTTTTATAAAATTATACTCGTTTCTTTCTTCATTTTTATATATTCTATAGTTTTTATATATTTTGTTGCTGATATTTTACGCCGTTTTTTATTATGATGTTATGGATCTAGTTACTGGTAAACTGTTGTGTGATGTTATATCGATTTTTTTTTATATGATATATGATGAATAGTTTTTTGGCTAATTTTTGAAATGAATAGTTTTTAAGTTAGTTTATATACTATTGCTGAAGTTTGACGCGATTCTGTGCATGTTCTGTTTATATAATGTTACTATTATGTGATGTTATACTGATCGTTTTTTATTTATTTGAATGATATGATATAGGTTAGGTTTTGAAATGATTGTGAGATGTTAAGTGTTAATATTGTTGAATTATGACGTGATTTTGTGCATGTTACTTTAGCTCTGTTTTTTTTAGTATTTATCACTGGTTCGATCATTTAAAGAAAGGCGTAGCGTTAATTTTGCTGAATTTTGATGCATTATGTAGTGTTTTTCTGAATGATGCGTGTTAGGTTATTTTTTGAAATGATAAGTGTTGCTGTAGTTTAGCTTAAGTATAACGCGGCTATTTTTTTTATATGCGAGATGATTAGTGAGTTTAGCGTAATCTTTTACGCCGTTTTGTTTACGATGCTGGATCTGATTATGATTATGTAGTGTTATATTGATCGTTTTTTATTATTTGAGTGATATATTTTTTGGTTAGTTTTTGAAATGAATGTGAAAGGTTACCGTTTGTGTTATTATTGCTGAATTATTATGCTATTTTGTGCATGTTATTGTAGATCTTTATGTTTAGTATATATAAGTGTATTGCGTTGAGATAGTTATGTATTTGAATAAGACTTGGTAGTTTAGCTTTATTTTTACACGATTTTGAATGTGAAATGTGAATTGTTAGTTTAGCTTTATGTTAATGCAAGTTTGTTAGTGACACTATTGATTAATGTGTATAACATTAATCGTTATACTCACGCGTTTTGTATATGTATAAAACTCATTTGGCTCATTTATGGAATGTGTAGTGTTAATTTTGCTGAACTTATGAACGATACTCGTTACGGTGACATAGAATAGCTTCTTTGTTATGAATGATGCTTCTTTTTTGCTATACTTTTTTATGAACGATACTTGTTGCTATTCATTTGCTTATTTTTATATGTGAAATGCTAAATGTTAGTTTAGCTTAATTTTGACGCAATTATGTTTATGGTATTGGAGATGAATATGTTCAATGTGTTTACAGGATATCTCTTCTGGTGGATCTTTTTTAATTTTTTTTTTGTTATCGGAATGATGCTTGTTAGGTTAGTTTTTGAATTGTGAAATTATAAGTGTTAAGTTTGCTGAATTTTAACGTGATTATGTTTGTTGAAGGTGATTTGGTTAATTTTGGCTAGTGGTTAGATTGTTTTTTTAAATCTGAATGAACATGTTTAATATTTGAAACGCTGAAAGTGTTTGTTTAGCTTAATTTTATCATGATTCTGTTCATCATATTGTAGATATGTGTGTGTAGTATGTAAGGTTATATCACTGATGTTTGGATCGTTTTTGTCTGAATAATACATGGTCGGTTAATTTTTGAAATGTTATGTGGTACTATAGCTTGACTTTAACGTAGTTTTGTTCATTTTATTGTGGATATGACGCGCAATATGTATTGTTGCTGATTATATCGTTTATGTGGGAATAAACTTGTGAGGTTAACTGTTAAAAAGTGTAAGTGTTACTTTAGCTTACTTTCAACGCTATTGTATTCATGATCTTGTAGATAAGATTTGTAGTTTGTATCATCCTATCGTATTTACCAATGTTGCAAAAATCGTGAATCGGTAGTCGGGCGGTCGACCACCCTGCAGCCTGTAATCGGTCAAGGCGGTGATTAATCGGTGATTAATCGGTTTGGCATTTCCTGCATGTTTTGGGAATTTCTGGAGAGCAAACTAAAGATGTTAACTGATTCCAAGCCTTCTATGTTTACAAACCTCAATAAAAGGCTTCAATTCTGATTATGAGGCCCATTGTACGTTATAAGTGAAATAAACGATCCCCAAATTAAGTAAAATGCCTAAATTTCTATTTTTTTTTAAATTGACCGATTCGGCCGATTCGACCGATTTTTGGCCGATTCGGCCGATTTTTGGCCGATTCGGCCGATTTTTGACCGATTCGGCCGATTTTTGACCGATTTTTCTGATTTTTTTGCCTAGGCCGATTTTTTCACCGATTTTCGAAAATCGACAAGGTGCATCACCGATTAGCGATTAATCGGCGATTAATCGGCCGATTCGGCCGATTTTTGCAACATTGGTATTTACTTCTCATTTGTTGGTATATGTTTGAAATGTTTCGTGTTTATTTGCTTAATATTATCAGTTTATCACAATGTTGTTCTTTCCATCATGAATTTGTATGTGTAGTGTTTAATGTTATATAGTTTCCAGAATACCACATGTCTGATTAGTTTTTGAAATGCATACTTGTTAGTTTTAATAAAAATTTTAAGCAATTGTGGGTCTGATGTTTAATCTGTAACACTCCATATGTCATTTTTTAAATGTTAACTCTGTTTCAGTTAATATAAATGCAGTTTCTGTCATGTTATGGTATACAGCTTTTGTCCGAAAAATACTTATGAGGTTACTTTGCTAGTTTTGTATGACTGTATATCTTTTTTTAGATATAGCTTAGCTATTATTTATGTGTTTAAAATCTGGGTTATGCTTATGTGCTTTTTTTTATTCACTACGATGTAAGATCTGTTTATGTGACATTTCTAGAAGTTGATAAGTTTTTTCTTGGTGAAACGTTACTAGATTTTGTTCGGCTAGGAAGGTAACTAGCATTGTAATGCCAAAATCTGTTTCCTCTGAGTTTTGGTCTGTTCCCTTCGAAATTTATCTGACTGACTCATTGCTAACTTTAGTTTTACAATCAGATACTTATTTCCAGTCTTGTGTGTGCCTAGTAGTTCTGCTTAATGTTTGATCCAAATGCAACTAGTTTTCATCTAGCTTTTGGCGATTAGCTTTGCAATTTCCAAAATTTTGCTCTCCTCTGTTGAGTTTTGTTCTTGTGCTCTACACATTGCTCTCCTCGTGATGGTTTGGTAGGTCGAGCGTTTTTTGCCTTAGTGTGTAATAAGGAACTAGTTGATGGCTCGAACAGCCTTCCCTTTTTTAATTAGTAAGTAAATGTTTGGTCCTCACCAGTGTGACAATGTTTTAGCTTTTGTGTGGCTCTACTACTATAGGAAAGTTGTCATATAGACATATTTTAGTTATAGTTGAATAAAGGATTATCTAATTTTTATCTTATTTGTTTAGAGTTTGTACTGCCTCTGTCGACATATTATTACTGTAGTAAAACCGTAGATAATTTTGAACCGTTTAGTATACATGAAAATTTTACCAGATTGACCAGCTGTCCCAGGCCCTTGTAACATCTCTAAATTACATTTACTTTGCATGTTCAAGCTATAGACATTGAATGACAGCCAGCTTAAGAAAGAGTCGACTGAGTCTTTGGCTATTTGGTCTTTTGCTACAACTATTAGTTCTTTGATATGATGGTCAGTAGTGCTCTAATGCCTTATTTAACAATCCTAAATGTTTCATCTGCAGGGTATTGTTTTCAACACAATGACTGATCAAAACCAGCATTCTGCAACTGCTAGTAAACTAGCCACACAGCAACCCCTTTCTCAGGATGTTCAATCTCGTTATGGTACCATCCAGAGGCCAGCTGCAACACAGAAGCAGTTCACTTATGGGAATTACACAAATGCAGCATTTAGTAATCCCGTGACAGAGAAACTGATGGCTGCAAATTACTCACCTGTTTTTGTTCAAGCTCAAGCTCCATCAGAGAAAGGACTTGCTGGTTTTGCTGTTGATTTTCTTATGGGTGGTGTTTCTGCTGCTGTGTCCAAAACCGCTGCTGCTCCAATTGAGCGTGTGAAGCTTTTGATCCAAAACCAAGATGAGATGCTCAAGACTGGACGTCTTTCTAAACCATACAAGGGTATTGGGGATTGTTTCTCTAGAACGATCAAGGACGAGGGGATGTTGGCTTTGTGGAGAGGAAATACTGCTAATGTCATTCGTTACTTCCCTACTCAGGTACACTATATCTTCCTCTATCTTGTTGGATAATCATGTGTTTTAGTTTATTTTCTCATTAGTTTTCCGATAAAATTTGCAGGCTCTTAACTTTGCATTCAAGGATTACTTCAAGAGTTTGTTCAACTTTAAGAAAGATCGTGATGGTTACTGGAAGTGGTTTGCTGGCAACCTTGGGTCTGGTGGTGCTGCTGGTGCTTCATCTCTGCTCTTTGTGTACTCTTTGGATTATGCTAGAACTCGTTTGGCTAATGATGCTAAGGCTGCCAAGAAGGGAGGCGAGAGGCAATTCAATGGGTTAGTCGACGTTTACAAGAAAACTCTCAAAACTGATGGAATTGCTGGGCTATACCGTGGATTCAACATCTCGTGTGTTGGTATCATTGTGTACCGTGGTTTGTACTTTGGAATGTACGACTCGTTGAAGCCAGTTCTGCTCACTGGAAAACTGCAGGTTTGAATCTTATGACCTTATCCGTTTTCTATTGCTTTATCTTGGCCACAAACTGTGGAATTACTTAAACGATGTTGATTTGTGTTTTTCAGGATAGCTTCTTTGCCAGCTTTGCTCTTGGATGGTTGATTACGAATGGTGCTGGTCTTGCATCGTACCCCATTGACACGGTCCGTAGAAGAATGATGATGACATCAGGTGAAGCTGTCAAGTACAAGAGTTCCCTTGACGCATTCACTCAGATCTTGAAGAAGGAAGGAGCCAGATCATTGTTCAAGGGTGCTGGTGCAAACATTCTCCGTGCTGTGGCTGGTGCTGGTGTTCTTGCTGGTTATGACAAGCTTCAGGTCCTTGTTTTGGGAAAGAAGTATGGTTCAGGTGGGGCCTAATTTGCTGGTCTGTTGGTTTTTGTTTAATATGAGTCAAATTTTGAACGTATTAGTATAAGATGGTGGCGCATTGTATGCGAAATTATGACAGACTGAGGATAAGATTCTTGTTCATCGAAATAACCTTGAAATGTAGAGGGGATTTTGTTTTTCCCTGAACATCGTTTTGTTTATACAACACCTTTGAAATGCAGGTTTTGTATTTCACTTCATTTTTGTAATGGTTTTTGACTTTTTGGTTGTTGCATTATGGTGTAATTAACGTGATAGTTGATGGACAAACATTAGATTCGAGCTTGAAGCAACTCTAAAGGTGTGCTGGTCTTACATGAATGGTGTTTATTTACTGTTTATAGTTGTGTTGATTATCTTTTTCATCTTTTGTTGTTGTTTAACATCTCCAAGTCTCCATATGGACTGTAAAGATAAAGTGCATCGGTACTGTTCTGAATCCCGTTTATGCGACTCGTAATCTCTTTATTACGAATTATGAACACATCATTAATTTACTACTGTATTAAATTTAATAATGGTTTCTAACTTTCTTCAATTCAATTGCGTATCATGTTACAAAACTGCAAAAGCACTTCATATGTATGTTTTATAAAACAAAATCCTCATAGCTGCCATTAATTTACACCTAAAAATGTTATAATTCAGTGATTCTAGCAAGTTCATTGCACTCAAGTTGTTCAAGTTACTAAGACCATCTCCAATATTAATCTTGCACTAAAATAGTGTAAAATTAGCATCTTAATGAAATATGCTTGCGTTAATTAAAAGTATACTAACAGGGTCCTCGCGTGATGCAGCTGCGGGCACCATGTAATTTAATTTTTTCGATTAACAATTTATTTTATTTGTACGTCTTTTGGCAATAGCTTTACTGATTAGTTTTTTATGGCAAAAGTTTGATGAAATTTTGCTTTGTTTGTATTATTTTATTTATTATTTATTTTGTGTTTTTGTTTAGTAGTTTGCTTGGTTTGTACAATATGTGAATATATTTTAGTTTATTATGTTTTTTTGACAATAAATTTACGGATATCAAAAATTTCGTTTAGCTCGTGTCCTTTCGAGCTCGAGCCCGTTTGACCCGTGCCCGTTCGGGCTCGAACCCATTTGGCCCATTGCCCGTTCGGGCTTAAAAATTTGTATAATATGCTTTATTATTTGTATTAGTGACATTTAATGCAGGAATTGTGTTTAAGTTGGTTGTACAATATGCTTGATAATTTGTAATTCTTATATAAGGGATGTTTTAATAAGTGTATAATTGTAATTATTGACTATTTAATTAATTATATTTAATATACATAATGATCAATTTTAAATCATTAATTTTAAACTTTAATGGCAAAAACAAAGTGGTGTGTACTTTAAGCTTCTAAACTTGTAAATGTCTAATTATATTTCATTTATGTTATTAGTTGTCTAATTGTGTTTGAATCACTTGTACTTTAAGCTTCTAAACTTGTAAGGCTTAATTTTAAGTATTTTAATTATAGTAGTCCTTTATGAATTATAAGATAGTTAGATAACATCAAATTTGGCACTAAACATTTTCAACTAGTATTTACACACAATAAACGAAAAAAATAGTCTCAAAATAAATATCAATATTTGACTCATTTTAATTGTATTTGTTAAACAATTACTTCCTCCGTCTCAATATAATTGTCTATATTTTTATTTTCTATGTCTCAAAAAGATTGTCCACTTTCCATATTTAGTAAAAACTAGAGAATATATTAAAGGAATATTCTCTTTGAGTGGTTGAGATTTATAAGAGTCTCATTTATATTAAACTTAATGTTTTCTCACTCATGACAATAATTTTGAGACGGATGGAGTATAAGAATCTTTATATATCATAAACGAAAACTTTTTTGAATGTCATCCTCTAAATTCTGACGTCATATACTGATGTCATAATAACACGTGTTAGGTGTATTTCATTTTCTTTCGCAGCTCTCCCCTTGCTTACGTCATGTTCAATGTAAAATTTTATAGTATTTTCATAATAGACCTTATACAATTAAGATAATACCAAATCAATACACTGCCAATATTTTTATGCATAACAAAATAAGGAGCAATATTTTACTAAATGTAAAAGTTAAAAGTTATAAAATGTTTGGTGGAACACCACTTTCGCTTACATAAACTATTTATATTTTCTCAACATTAAAGATAGTGCATCATCTATGTATACATTTTGTTTGCGTAATAGATTTATAGACCATTGTGGATTCATTCCCTTTTACCTATGCCATGATGCTCATGGGCAGCTTATCTCTAATTGGATTTCCTCAGATAGAGAAAGCGGACCAAGGGGAGATTCTCCTTTCGATTGGAGTTCTACGGTGGGAAAGAAAGTAAGGAGTTAGAGCTCGGAAGTGAAAACTAGCTTATAGGAGCGAAGCCACTCGACCAGAAGTAGCATGCGTGTATTTTAAAATTAGTTCGTTTGAGGGATAACGAACATTAATTTACAAGTCCCAATTTAAAATTTTATCTACCCTATGCGACAACATAGTAGAACCAAATATTCTCGACGAACAATTTTTTCTATTGCATGTTCTTTTTAACATTCACTTTGTGATAAAGAGATTGTCTTTACTAATTAGGATGTAGAAGGTCGTGGTGGTGGACGCTGGACAGTGTTTCATAGTAATAACTATCCAACCACACTTGATTAGAATGTCGGTACTTAATGAGATAATTAAATAGTGTGACTTTTAACTCATTCACAATTTTCATTTAGGCTACAATTTTTTTGAACTTTTTTAATAAAAAATCAACATATGTGATTTGTTTATAACGGAACCCTTCTATTTAATAAACGAGTAGGGCACCGGTTCGCCGCCTTGCGGCGGGGCGCTGTGCCGCTGTAGTTGCCAGAAATTTTATTTAAGATTTTAAGATGGAATATTGATGTAAAAAGGAATGCGATGAATCGCTTTTTGTTTGGTTTTCATAGTTAAAACTCCTAAGTTATAGCTAATTATAAAGGTGGCTGTATATGCTAACTATACTATATGTGCCGTAATGTAGCTACAGGTAAGACTCTTACATATCTATACTATCTTATAATGTATTTAGGACATTTATATTTAGAAGTCTTAAAATGTTTAAGACCAAAAACATTTCTTTAACAGGAAAGATGCATGTACACCATTTTAATGCACATAATTTTCAGACTTACAAGAAAAGAAGCATAGTGTACACCACTTTAATGCACATATTAAAAAAAACACCACATTAATGATATTTAATGTAATCAATTAATTAATTGGTCAATAAATACAATTAATACAATTATTAAAACACCCCTTATATCATAAATACAAATTATCAAGCATATTGTACAACCAAATTAAACACAATTCCTACATTAAATGTCACTAATACAAATAATAAAACACATTATACAAATATTCAGGCCCGAACGGGCAATGGGCTAAATGGGCTTGAGCCCGAACGAGTGCGGGCCAAACAGGGTTGAGCCCGAATGGGCACGGCCTAAACGAAATTCTTGATATCCGTAAATTTATTATCAAAAAGAACATAATAAACTAAACTACATGATTCACCGAAAAATTTAATTTCAGGGTACCCGCCGCTGCAACGCGCGGGTACCCTGCTATATTATGAAACGTAGTTAAAGAGCAATACAGATAGCACATATGCAACAATAAGCAAGGAAACTAAAGGATGCAAAGTAACATGCAAAAACTTATACTGCAAAACAAAAGGCAACAACCATGTAGAACATTAACAATAACAAATTCATTACCTTTTGAAGCAAACAGTGTGTTGATGATCTCAGATTTGTTCTTTTTTTACTTGCAATGTATATGAATAAGATATGGAGAAGCTTCTTCGTTGGAAATAGAGAACATAGTGCATAAGTTTGGTATACCTTGCAAAAATAAAAATTCTCAAAAGAGGCAAAAAAGTTAAACCTTTTCCCAAAACAAGCCAAAAATAATATGCTTTCTCAAAACAGTCATGTGCGAATGTGCAAACGTGCGATTTCACTAATTTATTGACACGTGTCCAGACAAATAGTACAATACCAATCATTTGTCCCAAGCAGATGTGCGAACGACAGTTGTACGAATTCCGGCTAATGTGCGAACTTTAAAAAAATCTTTTTTTCCAGTCACCATCAACACCACCATCACCACCATAAAGCCGCCATCACCACCACAGATCAACACCACCATCACCACTAAAGATCCGCCATCACCATCACCACCATCATGCTACCGTTTTTGTACCATGATTATTTTATCATCACACAATCGCCATCGTCATCGCTTTCAACCACCACAAGTACAATCACCAACTAGATCTAAAAACATAAATCTACAAAACCCACTCCCCATACTCGATTTTCTTCCAAACCTATAAAACTGAATATGAAACTTGCAATCTGCCACTAACTATCATCTAATTTGGTCATCTATCTTTAAACAAAAGTCAACACCCACCCATTAGTTCAACCCAACAACCACGAACCACCATCTTTTCTTCCTAATTCTATATATATATATATATATATATATATATATATATATATATATATATATATATATATATATATATATATATATATATTTTGAAGATTTCAAATATTATGGTTTTTTTAATGCAGTTATCGTGGTGGCATTTTTTGTTTTATGGAGATTTGGAAATTTAGAAATAAAATGGGTTTGGATAATAATGATAATGGGTTATATAGAATCTGTTGCGGTGATAATGGATTATATAAAATTTGTTGCGGTAATGGTGGTGTTGATCAGGTGGTGATGGTGGTGTTGATGGTGACCCAAAAAAAAGATTTTTTTAATGTTCGCACATTAGCCGTAATTCGCACAACCGTCGTTCGCACATTTGCTTGAGAACAAATAATTGGTATTGGACACGTGTCAAAAATTTAGTAGAATCGCACGTTCGCAAGTTTTGAAAAAACATGTTGTGGAAAACTAGAAGGGGGGTTGAATAGTTTACCGCTTTTTAAATCCTTTTTAACTTGAATATCTTTAAAAACTTTTACGTTTGCTTAAAGATATAAACACAACTTTATGTGTTTGATTCTTTGAAAAGCTTTTCATGTGAATAACAATTCTAACTTTACTAGTTTCATACTTTGAAAAGCTTTGCTTGTGATGATCCTAACTTTGCTTGTTTAGTTCTTTGAAAAGCTTTACTTTTGTTTGAAGATATAAACACATCTTTACTTGTTTAGTTCTTTGAAAAGCTTTATATGTAACTAGCTATTCTAACTAAAGAACAACATGTAATAAGCAAAGATAAAGAAATAAACGATCAAACCACAACACGGTTGTTTATCGTGGTTCGGCTATAAGGACTCTTTTTCCTTGCCCTACATCCACGCCCCGAGTTTCTAACTCGAGAGTTATAAGCACTAATCAACAAGCTCCTTTCACCGGCGGAGAAAACCTTTACAACGTCGCTTACACTTTTACCGACACTAAGCTAGATGTCGAGTTCTTTACCAAGGGTACAACCACTCCCGTTAGTTCTTTTACAAGGGTACAACAACTCCCGACACACTATGTATTTTGAGGCCTAAAATACTAACCACTTACAGCTATATACATGACACACATGAAGTATAAACTACCAAAGCTTATACATGACCAAGCTACCACGACTTGCAACTTTAGAGTTGAAGCTTGTAACTTCTTGAATGATCTTGTGAAGTCCCTTGCTACATAAGAGAATCACACAAATCAAAAGGTTACTAAGTTAGTTGAGAGAGTATGTGAAAATATGTCCTAAAGGGGTGACCCAAAACTAGCAAATGGTTTGGTATTTATAGCAAAACATTCTGCAGGTCTGGCGGATACGGCGGACCCCTCAAAAGGGTTCCGCCCGTGTACCGCCAGGGCTGCAGTTGGTTTTGCAATAAATCTTGCAAACCAAACAAGGTCTTGTCTCATAACTCCTAGCAACCAAACAATATCACATCTCATAATAACAAGTCAAATACAAAGCTTGCAAGCAACAACAAAGTTAGTCAAACACATTTCTTTCCATAAATGCATCATGACAAAACTTGCCCTAAATGTGATGTGACCTTACTATATAAAGAAATAAATATGATGTGACAAGACTCATTTTAGTTTAAGAAATAAACACAATGTTTTGTTTAAAAGAAAATGTTAACCTTAGTTAAACAAGACTTAAACACTTAAAGTGATGATTTACTTATAGCTAAACTTCATACTTTGTCATTAACAAAACTTAGCAAAGATCGTAAAATATAAATAACGTTTTTAGGCGATATTTGTATTAACAATCTCCCCCTTTTTGTTGATGACAAAACATAAACTTTATTTATAAGTAAGTCACTAGTTTTAGTGTTAAGTCTTATAAAGTTAGTATAAAAACTTGTTTTTGCAAAGATGAGATGATAAGCACCAAAAAAATGTTTTTGCAAATATGAGGTTGATAAGCACAAGTTTATATAAATTCTCCCCCTTTTTGTCGAAACAAAAAGAAGAGTAGCGAAGCGGAATTAAGACTTGCTCCCCCTTGGACGATACTCCCCCTAAATGGAGTGCCAAGAGAGGAGACATGGATTTTGAACCTACAAGAAAAAGGTTAGTTGTTGCACAAGATAAGTCATGAAAGTATTTCATGTTTAAACACAACTAAGAGTTGTGAAGTGAAATAGTACAACACTCATGCTCCCCCTTAAATATTACTCCCCTAAATGGAGTATCAAGGGAGGAAAAACATGGAAAATGGTCCTACAAAAAGAAAGGTTAGTTTAGACAACACAAGATATATGTATGGTACCATAGCAAGGTATATTTTACTTATTATACCTAAATGGTCAACAAACAATAAAAACCTTGTAGTGTAATGAAATTCATTTCATGTAAAATTTTGACTCTTAAAGAGTCAACGACAAGAAATTTGGATTACACCATCCTACTTCAAAAATTAGAGAAAAACTACAAGTAAGGTAAGACCATAAAAAGCTACAAGGAAATCATCATTTTCCTTTGTGAGAAACATTTTCCAAAAACAAGGCTAAGGTTGTTTAAGGATGAAAATGTGGGTTGTAGTTGTAGCGGGCTTTATTTTGAAGTTTGAAAGGATGACACGGTTTTGGTTGGTTGGTTTAGATGGGAAACATTTTCCAAAAGAAACGGTTTTTGTTTCATTTTGGAGACTCTAGGGTTGAGGTGTGTGAGACGAGGATTGTAGAAGATCCAAAATGTGGTTTAGTATAAACCTCATTTCTTCGGATAGCTCACGAATTTCCCTTCGACACCCTTCACTAATGTGAGCGGTTCTTTTGCAATGATTACAATCATGGCGGGGAAAGTTTGGTGGAAGGGTGGTTTGATATGTTGTTGGTGGATGGTTTGAACTTGAAGGAGCAAAGGTGGAAGGTTGAGTAGTGTTTTTGCTTCCTTCATTTGTTGATTGAAGTGTTGTTTGTAGAACCATGATATGGTTGATTTGAGAGTCAACCATACGTTTGAAGGCATGAAGGTGGTTTAAATGAGTGTCAATCTCATTATGAAGGGTTTGGAGGTTTTTCCCATATGGATGCTTCTATTTTCTTATATGAAGAAAGTAGAGATTCAAAATGTTGGGAAGGTTCTTGTGGTGATGGTTGTTGTTGTGGTGGTGGTTGTTGGTTTTGAACAAAATGGCGAAAGCTTGGTTCGCCGGAAGGGTTGCCATGAAGGTCTTTGTAAATTGGGTGAAACAGATTTTGAGTGGGTATGGCTTTGATCATTTGGAAAAATGGATGGTCTAGCATAACGGTAAGCCAACCGTTCTACTAATGATGGTTGATGGGGTTCCTCATCTAGTTGCTCACTAGGTTGTTGTTGGGTTTCCATTTGAGCAATGGTGTCAAAGAGTGACAAAGATGGTTGGCTAGATGATTTGGGTGATAGGTCTTCTAAAGTTTCCAAATAGGGTAGTGGTGATGTTGGAGGTGTATGGAAAAGTTCCATTGGTGTAGGTGTTGGTGATTGAGGTGATAGAGTTTCAAGATTAAGCAATTCTTGAAAGGTAATTACATTGGTATTACAATGTGTTGGGGATTGTGTTGAGGTAGTGAGATTTAGGTAATCTTGGATGGGTGAAGAAATGTTAAGCGAAGCATCACTTGAAGAAGATGAGCTTGACTTGACGGTTTTGTTAAAGCAACAATGTTTAACACTAATCCTAGTGATTTTAGATGACTCGGATGATGTGTTGGATTTGGTCATTTTTAAAGGTGTGGTTTTGATGTTTTGAGGGAAGAAGGTTTAATGGTGATGGTGTGATTTGAATTGTTGCAAAGCTTTCAAATTTATAGGATGAAGAAGATGTTGAATAGGGTATTTGGATTTAATGTTCTACCATTCAAAGGTTGAGGTTTCAAATGATTTGCAAAATTTTCATGAATATGTCAAATCAATGCATGTCATTCCAATAGAATAAGGTGGAGTGAAAGACCAACAAATGTACTCAATGCTTTGTGATCATGAGATGTGATTTGTTTGAAAATGTTTCAATGGTTTTGAAGGATCCTTTAAAAGGGTTCCTTGGGTTGGTTATGTTTGAATTTGAATTTTTGGAGGGAAGTGGCTTCCTAATTGTTTTAGTGAGTGAAAATTGTTCTAATATGGTTATTGGAGTTAATGGAAGATGTTTCTCACTTAGGATAACGGTTTTGACACATTACAAGTTTTGGACTTTAAAAAATGGAAAAATTTTCTGCATGTGTCTGACGGAACCCTCAGAAGACACTGGCGGAACCCATTTGAGGGTACCGCCTGGTCCGTTGGGCCATTTCTGGAATTCCCAGAAAATACACTGGCGGACCCCAATTTTGGGTACCGCCAGATCCGCCAGAGGTAAAAAAATTAGGCAGTCCGCGTTTTTGACCCGCGAGACGTTTTTCAAAATTTTCGAAAACTCCTAAAATCAAAGAGATAAAGCATTTCTGGTTGGGCAATGCAAAAATTAGACACGTAAACATGAATTTCATGGGACTTTGACCTTGAGGTCGAGGATTTCACTATACTTAATAAGAATTGCCATAAGCATAGAAAAAATGACAAACACCTTAAACTTTGTCATTATGCATAAAGGTTCATAAAAACATAATCCAACAAACGTAATAAACCATGAAAGTGAAAAACAAACAATTCACGTAGTTTTATCACAAAGACGATTCTAAAGCACTCATAAGCCAAACACTCTTTAATCGTCTCATAACCGGTCTATCTTCTTATTGAGCTTGCTTAGGTACCTTCCAAAGCACTTGAAAATTCCTTTGGTTTGCTTGAACTCTTCGGATGCATTTTCAATGACGGGGAGTTCTATTAGGTAGTCTAAAGGAGGTAACTTAGAGTAGGAAGTTTATCATCCTTGCTCATGTCAGATGATGTTGATGATGGTGTAGGTGAGCGAGTACGTTTGCCCTTACCTTTGAAAACTCGTTTATCACTTAGAGGAACGAAGATGTGAGGAATGAGAGAATAGTCAAGGCACATTCCATTATCGTTAGGAGGAATGGGTGAGATTGTTCTAAAGAGGCGGGTGAGAAGCATTCCATAAGGAAGAGCGGTTGTTCCTACCAAAGGTATGTCGGCCATTCTTTTGGCGAGGTAATAGGCTAAGTTAAAAGGTTGACCGGTGGAAATGCTATAGAGCATGTAGCTAAGACATGTGTTGACATGATCTCTATTTCCTATGGAACTTATAACGTTGGCTCTAAGAATCTCTTCCCATTTCTTAAATTGTGGTTTGAGTTCATTGAATTCCATTCCATATGGGTCCTTGATGACCTCATTTCCGGTTCTAGTTCTCCTAGTGTTGGTGGTCCTAATGAATAGGTGGTCACGAAGTTCATCTTTGGATACAAGAGGGGTATCATAGGGATAGATGCGGTCAAAGAGTGTGTCAAGAGTTGAGAGGGAGTGCAAGTTGGAGTAGATGCAAGTACCATGGTTTGGGACACCTAGGATTTGAGCAAACTCCTCGAGAGTGAAGGAGTATTGATGACTACTAGCCCTAAAGTTAATAGACATGCGACCATACTCATCCTTAGAGAGGGTGACAGATGCATAGAATTCTAAAATGAACCTAGAACAAATAGGCTCGTCGATTTCTAAGAGATACTCAAAGTTGATTGTGGCAAATTCCGTGTAGTGGTTTGTACCTTCTAAGAAGGATGGATCAATGGTTCTACCCTTATGGACATATCGTTTTTCTAAGGCTTTGTAGACAACGATTAGAGTTTGAGTAAGACCTTTGGTTTTGTGGTGTTTGGGTAGGTACTTGATGGTGTCCTTGTAGTCGTAGTGAGTTAAAGGAGGCATGATGATGCCTAGAAAATCAAAATTTCACATTTTAGTCTAGGTAAACGACTATTGTAATGTGTATGTTCTAGTGTGTGCCTATATGAAAACAATGTGGAGGTGCGGTTAACTTGACTCATTTTGATGCTAAAAAATGTTTTATAATGCAAGTGATGTTTCAATGACGTTTTTCATTTGTTTTAACAATGTGGTGAACGGTGGTAAAGTATGGTTGACGACCGAGAGTGGATATGTGAAATGAGGTGGTGTTGCTTGACAACACTTAAAGCTTGGATATCTTCTTTGTGTTCTTCACTTGCTATAAAGTGGAAGAGACGCATTTCATAATGAAATTCACTTGACTTTTGACGACATAGACAAATATGTTAATGAGAGTATGGATATGACAATTGCCTTTTGTTTCAAAGAGCGACACAAAGGTGAACATAGGTTTATGTATCATGAAAGGTGGTTTAATCTTAATAGGTTAGGTTATAGTGGGGATGACACACTTGTTTGGTTACATTGTGGAATCTTCTTGTGAAGATGACTCGATATTGATAGGACAAAAGATAACTCGGTTTCTCATTTCACATTGGTTGTTTGAGGTTTGAGTGATGAAAGGTTATGAGAAAGATGCTTGAAGTTTTGCTCATTTTGTTAATCTCATGGGCTGAGATATATCACAAGGTGAATGTGATGAGATGATGGTGAAAGAACAAGTGAATGATTAAGTTAAGAGGGTGTTTGGTTTTGAAATTAAAAATAAAACAATCTGAGATTTTGGCGGACCAGGCGGAACCAAAAAATGGGTTCCGCCCGTATGGTCTGAGGGTGCCGTGGGATCTGCAGGGAAAAACTCAAAAGGAATTGTCTTGATTTTTGTGGTTTTATCCTAATGTTCAAAACTAAGGTTTTAAGTCTTATGAGTCTTTGACTAAGCCTAGGAATTATGAATGCTTCTCATTTAAGAGATTTTGTGAACGCGTTGATGGAATATTTAACGTGGAACACTTTCTTAGTTAAGATGTTCCTCAATGAACAATCTTATCAAGGCGATGATGAGAGATCACAATGTGTCTATTAAGAACATAATGGAATGAATTGTTGCCTAAGTTGATGCTTCCTTTGTTGAAGAGATAACAATGTTTATGAGATGAATTCCGTTGTCGATATGAGTTAGCTTACTCAAGTGGAGCTTGTTGATGTGCTTCTCCATCCAAAACTAATTTGAGAACCTTACGTGTTTTGGAGACTCATTGAGTAAGTAAATATAAAAGTGCAAGTACCACTTGTGCTTTTCTTATCAACTTATTACCGTCATAATTCCATATTGCATGTACTATGGTTTCTATTCCCGTTCTTTTGGGATACCATAATCCTAGTTGTGTAGTACCTTATGATGTATCCAAACAAGCTCAACTAAAGAGTTGTTCGAGGATTTTCTTTAACACGAGCACATAGACAAATTCTAAACATAATGTTGGATCTAATTGTTATGATAACAAGTAGTCTTCCCAACATTTCTCTACGTTTAGTTTTACCGTCGGATTTGCTAATCTCATTCTTGGCAAGTCATCAATAACTTAACTATTGAAAACGAGAGAGTAACTAGGAATGTCTTTAAGTTAAAATCCCTTGCTTTTGGGGCTTGCTTTTATTATCAAAAAATTTTTCAAATATTGACACTATAATCACTTGATTACTTTTGAAAAATCTATTTTGTTTCACTAGTTGTTTTACTCTAAATTCCAAAAACTGTTTTTGTTGAATTTGTTTAAACACAACTATGATCTATAAATCAAGTTTTATAACATATGTCAATTTTACTTGATTTAATGTTTGACTCAAGGTGAGAAGATGTTATTTTGTACCTTTATCCTTATACTTGTCTTGCCATCATTGGACTTTCGACTAAGTTATCATCTACCAAAGATAATATCTTAGAAGGAGGAGATCACTCGTTAAATGTTATATTCGACGACTCCTCGACTCTTTGGGTTTTCGTACTTAAGACACTATGAACTCTATTTGTTTAGAAAAAGTCCAAGAGGTACAACATTATGAGACTATGTGTCACATTTAATGTGTAAATCCTAGATGTTGAAAACTCATTTTCATTCACACATCCTAATATATGCTAATGTGATTTATTTCACCTTGTGTGTTTTATGTGAGATTATCATAAAGGAGTGATTGAAGAAGAACACAATTAAAGACTCAAAGTATGGTGTTTGAGAAAATTGTTTAACAAAGGTTCGTTTTGCAAGCATCACAAAAGTGTTAGACATTTTAACACTTAGGAAATTCTTAGTTAGCTCACTTGTAAGCATGAGTTGAGTGAGACTTACTCAAGAGTTTTTCGTGTTTATCTATTGATGGTTAAAGAACCAAAACACCTTATATCTCCTACTAGTACTAAAGACTAAATTCCTTGTTGCATAGAATCTAATCTTAGCTATTTACACATAGCAAGTAGACACTCTAGAGTATTACAAATAATACATATTCGAACACATAATGCTAGAAGCAAGAGACAATCAAAGTCAAGCTGAAGTAATGTGTACCTTTTAAATTGCATAGAAATGCTATCAAGCGGATAAGCATTACGCGTAAAATCTTGGTTTGACGACACGCTTTAAAACTCAATAAATCATGTATCCAAGAAGGTTAGATAATCATATAGAAGCATAGAGAATAATAATCCTAATCCTTTTATCATGAGTTTCTATTAGAGATTGAATTATCTCTAAATCTCTCTTCTAGGTTTGACAAGTTTAACTTGCTTTGTTTTATTAGTTAATGGTGCTTTTGAGTTAAATCCTAATCCGGTTTTATCTTTAAACAACCTTTGACTCTTCAACAATCTTTCAAGAGATTTTGAGCTTTCATCAAATTTAACTAATATTTTTCCTTTCTCATTTTGCTTTTTAATCTTATGTTTGTAATCTAGACATAATTTACATTCTAGATCAATTTCAACATAACTCTCAATTCTAGACATTTTATCTTCTAACAAGATTTCCTTTTCAAAGATATTCTTAAAAGATTTTGAAGACTCATTCTTGAAGATAGTTTTTAGGTCCATGTTGCATAAACGTTTAGACTCATTTTCTAGTTTAGAAAACTTTAAGATAAATTTATCAAAGCAAAAGTGTTTGGTTTCAAAGTGTACCTTGCTTGATGTTTTATCTAGTTGAGAATCACAAACCGAATGGTTGGCTTCATCTTCATCCGTGTAATTCCATGAATCGTAAGCAAGTCCACTAAGAGCTTGGCATGAGTAATCATCTTCACTTACACCTTCATTTAAAACATTTAAACTAGTAGTACATGTATTTATCTCAACTAAATGTCTATCTATTAATATTTCTAAGACTTTTAATTCATATGTGAGATCAAATTGATCATCTTTGACTTGACATATTTCTTGATGAAAGTTTAACATATTTTTTCAAATATCATTAGCCGTTTGACACAAATACATTCCTTCATATTAGGTACTAAAGCTTTATAAATCATTTAGCTTTAGTGTTTTTATCAAGTTTGAGATAGTTATCTTGATTTTCAAAACTTGTTTTCTTTGGTTTGAAATCACCAAAAGACATAATATGCCAAAGATCTTGATCAATTGATTTCACATAGTTTTCAAAAATTACTTTTCCATTCAAGTAAGTTTTCTTATTCAAATAGCGATTGGTTTTGAATAGGTTGCCCTTCTCTGAGATTTTCAAAATCCATGGATCGATCCAAGTTTTAAAATACATTCTATTTTAAAGATCTTGAGTAACGTAACTCTTGATGCCAATTGTGGAAAACTAGAAGGGGGGTTGAATAGTTTACCGCTTTTTAAATCCTTTTTAACTTGAATATCTTTAAAAACTTTTACGTTTGCTTAAAGATATAAACACAACTTTATGTGTTTGATTCTTTGAAAAGCTTTTCATGTGAATAACACTTCTAACTTTACTAGTTTCATACTTTGAAAAGCTTTGCTTGTGATAATCCTAACTTTGCTTGTTTAGTTCTTTGAAAAGCTTTACTTTTGTTTGAAGATATAAACACATCTTTACTTGTTTAGTTCTTTGAAAAGCTTTATATGTAACTAGCTATTCTAACTAAAGAACAACATGTAATAAGCAAAGATAAAGAAAGAAACGATCAAACCACAACACGATTGTTTATCGTGGTTCGGCTACAAGGACTCTTTTTCCTTGCCGTACATCCACGCCCCGTGTTTCCAACTCGAGAGTTATAAGCACTAATCAACAAGCTCCTTTCACCGGCGGAGAAAACCTTTACAACGTCGCTTACACTTTTACCGACACTAAGCTAGATGTCGAGTTCTTTTACACGGGTACAACCACTCCCATCGTCGCTTACACTTTTACCGACACTAAGCTAGATGTCGAGTTCTTTACCAAGGGTACAACCACTCCCGTTAGTTCTTTTACAAGGGTACAACAACTCCCGACACACTACGTATTTTGAGGCCTAAAATACTAACCACTTACAGCTATATACATGACACACATGAAGTATAAACTACCAAAGCTTATACATGATCAAGCTACCACGACTTGCAACTTTAGAGTTGAAGTTTGTAACTTCTTGAATGATCTTGTGAAGTCCCTTGCTACATAAGAGAATCACACAAATCAAAAGGTTACTGAGTTAGTTGAGAGAGTATGTGAAAATATGTCCTAAAGGGGTGACCCAAAACTAACAAATGGTTTGGTATTTATAGCAAAACATTCTGCAGGTCTGGCGGATACGGCGGACCCCTCAAAAGGGTTCCGCCCGTGTACCCCCAGGGTACCGCCAGGGCTGCAGTTGGTTTTGCAATAAATCTTGCAAACCAAACAAGGTCTTGTCTCATAACTCCTAGCAACCAAACAATGTCACATCTCATAATAACAAGTCAAATACAAAGCTTGCAAGCAACAACAAAGTTAGTCAAACACATTTCTTTCCATAAATGCATCATGACAAAACTTGCCCTAAATGTGATATGACCTTACTATATAAAGAAATAAATATGATGTGACAAGACTCATTTTAGTTTAAGAAATAAACACAATGTTTTGTTTAAAAGAAAATGTTAACCTTAGTTAAACAAGACTTAAACACTTAAAGTGATGATTTACTTATAGCTAAACTTCATACTTTGTCATTAACAAAACTTAGCAAAGATCGTAAAATATAAATAACGTTTTTAGACGATATTTGTATTAACACATGTTATTTTTTGCTTTTTGTGAAAAACTTAACTTTGTGGCCTGTTTTGGGAATTTACTCCCTTGCAAAATTATGACCACAAAACTGCTGACTACACCCATGGATCATTGACACCTGTTATGCAAATACTCTTAAAATAATGTTTAAGGTTACATCTTTTAAGGATTCAGTAAAATTGCATCCTTTAAGGAAACCAAATGGGCCTGACGTACTATTTAAGCAACCCACAACATTGAACGACATCGTTTATGATGAAAATTATATATATAGTAATGCACATTCTTTAAAAAGAAAAATACAAACATGTTAAATGGCATTGTTTTTTAGTTTTAGGCTCTTTATCAAAACTTCCAATGCGTTTTCTTTTGTTATACGCGAAACTCGCGGGTTTATAGTCTAGTATAATCTATACTATCTATAATGAAAAAATGATTAAAAGTGAAATGTTGAGTTTTCAACAATGGTCAAATGGTAGATAAAGTAAAATGTAATTAATACTCTTATTAAAATACTCAAATATTTAGAAGTACAATTATTTATTCACATAGTACAACCAAATTAAAACATATCTACCAAATTAAATACAACCAATCAAACACAAATCGGGTTAACCCGGGACGCTTCAAACCCGGCGGGTTGACCCAGTTTAATTTGACCCGTTTTTGACTCAACCTAACAAGTTGACCTGGTTTAACTCGACCCATTTTTCGACCAGAACGGTTCAACTGGTTGAACCAACCGGGTCGAAGAGGGTTTCAAAACATTATCCATCACTTAAAAAAGTACAATGATTTATTCATATTGTACAACCAATTAAAAACATATCTACCAAATTAAATACAACCAATTAAAACACAAACCGGGTTGACCCGGGACGCTTCAAACCCGACGGGTTGACCCAGTTTAATTTGACCCGTTTCCGACCCAACCTAGCAAGTTGACCCGGTTTAAATCGACCAATTTTTCGACCGGAACGGTTCAACCGGTTGAACCACCTGGGTCGAACCGGTTTCAAAACATTATCCATTACTTAAAAGTACAATGATTTATTCACATTGTACAACCAATTAAAACATATCTACCAAATTAAATACAACCAATTAAAACATAAACCGGGTTGACCCGGGACGCTTCAAACTCGGCGGGTTGACCCAGATTAATTTGACCCGTTTTCGACCCAACCTAGCAAGTTGACCCGGCTTAAGTCGACCCATTTTTCGACCGGAATGGTTCAACCGGTTGAACCACCCTGGTCGAACCAGATTTCAAAACATTATGTTTAATTCCCAAATCTTCAAACTTTTATTATTTTTCGTTTATAACCTATAAATTTTTTTTTATCAATAAACTATTTGTCGCTATAAAATCTCGTTGCTATGCACGGGTACTCGTCTAGTTTATATAAACTAGTTTTTATATTTTTAGTCAAATATCAAAGATTTAACAAATATATAAATTTTAATAAAAAGAATAGTGTTTAGTGACATGAATAGTGTTGCACTATATTTGGTGTTTCACTATTCATTGCACTAAATTAGTGACATGTTTAGTGCTAACATTGGAGAAGAATTTATGTATCTATTTGTACTTTTTTGCACTAAGTTAATGCAAAAAGGTACATTTAGCGCTAACATTGGAGATGCTAATATTTCGGCTAAGAGGAAGAAAAGGAGAAAAGAAAGTTGGTGTTTGTGTTTAGGATCCCACATTGCTTGAACATAACAAACGGTCAAGAGAGGCATCAATACAAAAGAAAATGCCAATCCATGAGATAACAATACCTTCTTTGCCTTTTTAGCTAAGGCAAATCACTTAAAAATGTAGTTAATTTGCCACTTTTTATGCTTATATGTAGCCATCAAAAATTTTTTTCCACATTCTGTCCATAAACTTTCAAAACTTGAATTTGTGTGTACTAGGTGACTTGCTTGACCATTAACAGGTTGCCTATCCAACAAACATTTGCAGTGTTAGTTCTTGTACTAACGACCGTTAGTCCTTTTATACGTTTTCGTCCGTTCTCATACCTTTTCGCCCGTTTTTATACGCTTTCGCCCATTTTCTTACGTTTTCATCCGTTTTCTTACATTTTCGCCTGTTTTCTTATGTCTTCACCCGTTTTATACATTTTTTTTTTCAGTTTTCTTACATGTTTGCCCATTTCCTTACGTCTTTGCCCGTTTTTATACGTGTTCGCCCGTTTTCTTACGTTTTTGCCCATTTTCGGCGGTTTTCATAGGTTTTCGCCCGAACTGTAATACTATTTTCACACGAGCAACAAAAGGATGAATTTTTTCTATTAATTTATCTCACAAAATGGGTATTTATACGTTTTTGCCCGTTTTCTTACATTTACACCCGTTTTCTTACTTTTTCACCCGTTTATATACGTTTTCGCCCATTTCCATACGTTTACGCCCGTTTTCTTATGTTTTCGCCTGATTTTATACGTTTTCGCCCGTTTTTACTAGCAGATTTTGCAAGTCACCAGTACACACAAAGGTCAAGTTTTGCGATATAGCGATTTATCTCTCAAGGGGCTGTTTGTTTAAGCTTATATGTGGTCTTTTGAGTTTATATGATTGTGGCTTATATCATGAGTCTTATTTTTTCTGGCTCATTTTGAGATTTATGGCTTATATAAGTTTTCATATCATAATAAACATATAAAAGCCCACAAGTATCAAAATAAACTAAAAAACTAGAGCTTATGTAAAATTAGCCGAAATCAAATAAGTTTTGTTGATTCATTATCAACTAACAAGGTTTGTTGTCCTATGTCACTTTGTTTCATTAGCACTTCCGTAATATTTGTTTTGTGATACGTTATAATGTGGCATAGTTACGTGTCATTAGCACATGTTAATTTTGATGTGGTATAGTTATATGTGAGTTTGTTATAATGTTATAATATGTTATAGTTATATGCTATTAGCACTTGCTTTAATATTTACTTGCAGGGTACTCGCGCGTTGCAGCGACAGGTATCCTGAAATATAATTTTCCGATGAATCGTATTTTAGTTTATTATATTCTTTTTTACAATAATTTACGGATATTAAGAATTTCGTTTAGCCCGTGCTCGAGCCCGTTTGGCCCGCACCCGTTCAGGCTAAATCCTATTTGCCCCATTGCCCGTTCAAGCTTGAATATTTTTATAATGTGCATTATTATTTGTATTAATGACGAATCGAATTTGCCAAATAAATCGAGTAGGCATAACCTAAAAAGCACAAAACGAATCGAATTTGCCAAATAAATTGGCTTTGTGAAAGTTATACGTATTTATATTCGTTGTTATTGAAATAATTATTTCGAGAACAATTACGCAAGTTTCATAATTTTCCGAGTCCGTTTGGTACATCAAATGGGTCCTTGTAGTCCTTAAAGGAGGTCGACAGAATTGCTATACATGTACAAATACTTGTGCTTTAAATTCTTGTGAATTGTGTTTTATAACTTGTATTAATATGTGATGGGGTGTATTAATTGTAAGAGATATGTGGTCCTTAAAATATCGTGCTTTAAATACTTGTTCTTTGTGTTTGATAACTTGTATTTTACTTAAAAATCTAAATATGGAAATCTTAAAAATTAAATAGGAGAGAAGGTGCAAAATATATTATCAGTAGTATAGATATGTGGTATAAAAGTGTTATTAATAATTACTACATATGAATACAGTCGGTCTGTCACTTCAGCGCATTAGGCAGATTCCAGCTTTTAGCACCCGCCAAACTTCAAAGCAGATCTTTAACCATAGTATAAATGGTATCTTGGCAGCGGTAGAGAATTTTATCAACAACGGGGTACCTCTTAATCCCCATGCTGATCTGGTCAGGAATGCCCAAAACACATGACTTGCCTTCGACACATTGCATCAGAGGATCCAGCTTAGATAATTCCCAATGGGTATGGTAGAGTTATGGGCATACCTTTGGTTGCCCTAGAGGAAGTTTCTGCTCAATTGGGTGGTAAGATGTTTTTTTGTTAATTTTTATGTATGCAGAGGGTTTTTTTTTTCTTTTTTTTTTTTTTTTTTTTTTTTTTTTTTTTTTTTAATGTGATTTGTTTTGTACAATCAGTTTATGTTCCTCTTTTAACGGGAAGATGTGATGAAGAAGGGATCAACTGGCCAGCCGCATCAGATGCCCATAATCTTCTAATAGCAATACAATATGCTAATTTGGTTGAGGTGGTGAATAAAAGACTCATCAGGCTTAATAGATGTTTGCATTTTGATGTTGTGCTTGAGTGCGTTGGAATTTGGTGATATACAAAGTGATAAAGTTGGGATATCTCTTATATAAAATAGGAAAATTTCATTTCTCGAGAAAATTAAATTATTTAAAAACTAAATCTTTTATGTACTAACATACCCCAAAAGAAAAAAATCACACGTGTCTAAATTGATGAAAAAGAAACTTAAAAATGGAGGAGGCTAATTTATAAAACTTTCGGGTTTGAAATAAAATTAACATTTTATTCTCATTGGCCAATCATATTTAAAATCGTGGACTTAAGTGTAAAATCATGAAATTAAGTGTAAAATGCTAGAGGTTGAAATAAAATTAACATTATCAAATACTTAATTTAGTTTCAATGTTTCATGGATTTATGTGTAAAATTATTGATATTCATAGTTTTTAATAAATTCATAAATTTAATAAACACCTCTTATACTTTATCTTGTATTTAAATACACAACACTTGTTATTATTGTTGTTATTTATGAGTATTGTTATCATCATTATTACAATAAACTCATTGTAATACCAATAGATCTACTAACAACATTTAAGACAGTGTTATAATGCAACGACTCATAATATAACCGAAAATTATTTAATTTATGACCTCCGTTTAATATTTTGTGTGTGCATGGGCTAGAAAATTAAATGCCGTTAAAACTAGTTTTAAGTCCGATATATTAAACTAAATTTTCTTCATGTGTACAACATATATATATTTTTTTGAAAGGCCATGTGTACAACATATATGTATAGGACTTATTACTAGTAATTCTAGGAAAGAAAAATGGCAGTACTAGATTTGCCATTTTTCCGAAAGAAAAAAAAAAGTTGCATGCGAAATCTTTTTGATGAAAAGGCATACTAAATATATAATGAAGACGATCTCCAATGCCAACCACGCTGATGAAGCATACAAAATTGATTCTCCAAACTATTACATACTTTCTTAGAAAGTTTTAATGTTTTGAAAAAGTATAATGCTTTTATAGAACATTTTAGAAAGTATAATGTTTTGAGGAAAAAGTTTTATTACTAATTATCATTAAATATATGATACTAGTTATAATACCCGTGCACGCACGGGGTTTTTCCAGAAAAAATTAATTATATAGTATTATCGTTTAAACACAGAAAATCTTATGTATATTTTAAAAAGTTAGAGCATGAACATGTGCGAAAGTAAGAAAAATAGTTAGCACAAATTATAAATATAACTGTGGCATCGACCTTGTATTGGATTATTGAACTTGTCTCCTTATAACTTTATTGGGTCAAAGGTTCTTTGATCACATGGGTTTACACATAAATCAAATTTATTTTAAAATTTTGTTTACTATATGGACATATAAGAATTTAACCATGAAAATTATAATATAAGTATAACTAATAAGTATGCAGGAGTTTTTCATTATGTATTATTATCAATTAATATTTTGTAAAAATTTTATTGGATGAAATATTTAACTTTATTTAGCTGACATAGATGTTAATGTTGATATTGATTTTGTTGTTTAAATTTAACTATTAATATCATATTGTACAAAATGTGCAAGTTCAGTAGTACATAATGAGCGTTGTTGAAGTTAAAATATACTCAGTAAAGTTTTCTAAGAATGTTTTTCGGGATATCCGTATATAAATTTTAAATAATAATTACATGAGTTGTTATAAGTACAATCGCGTATATTTATTTTCATATCACAGTAACTCGTACTTACCATTTGATATTTATATTACCGTTAATAATAATTTAATTGTATTTAATATTCAAACCCGTGTACTTTTAAACAGGATAACATGAATTCTTATTTATATTTAAAATACACAGTAAAAAGATATTTTAATAGATGAAAGTTTAAAACTAATATTTATTTTAAAAGTATTTAACGTATATTAAAACTAATTCGTACATTTATAAAATTTTGTAAGTATAATGGATGAAAGTCTCAAACCAATACTAATACTCATGTAATTGTAAGCAAAATTCATATTATAAAGTGTAGGGGGTATAAAATGTAAAAGATTATTTGTTTATTATCTAAAGTTATAAAAAAAAACATGAAGATTTATAATTTTACACTTAACTCCATATAATATATTTAAAATTCAACCACTAATGTTTTATTAATTACCTCGTATTTTTTTAAGTTTTTATTTTCATAAATTTGACACCTATATTTTTATATGTTTTTTTTCTCAATCAAATTCTCCACCAAATTTATTAAATCTTGACCAAAATTAATTCAATTTTAACTTTTTATTGGCCAATCATATTGCTCGATTTCGCCTATGTGTCAAAATCGAGCTTTCCTATTGGTCTAATTTTTTTTCCACTAAGATTGTTTTGTCAAAAATACTCTGAAATGATGTAATTCCTTTATTATATAAAAGATTGTTAAGTAATATGATCAAGTGAAAAATAAAAATAAATGAGAAGAATGAAAAATAACTACAGCCGCATATTTTACAAAATTATGCATATCCTCTTAAATTTATCCCTCTTATTTGAAATGTGTAGCTAGAATTTTTATATCTTTACGATAATGGATTTTAACGTGTAAATGTTATTAATCATCATATAAATAATTATCATGTCAAATTATTATCATAAATAATCGGCTAAGTAAATCATACACAAATTACAACATAATTATTAAACGCATGTAATCATAACAAGAAACTTACAACGATTTTTATAGTTGTAGATCAGACCCCAGTCACTATCCTTTGTCTAATCTTTCACAGAATCACCCAAGAATAACATTTATATATAATTAGATTGATAATCTTACACTTTTAGCGAACCCCACGTTCGCAAAACACTTGTAACAAAGAATATTGATTAACAATTAATCTTTCAAGACTAAAACCAGGATAAAATGACTATTTTTGGTCCTTGTGGATACGCAAGTAATATTTGTCCCGAATAATTTTTAGATATTCTAAAGGTTATTTTCCTACTAATCTTTGCATTTTGTTTTAATCTGTTAGTTGATTTAAAATTTAGAGCATGTTATATGTTTTTGTAATATTACTTTGAAAACGTGCTCCAAATATGTGTATAGATGTAAGAATGTTAAGCGGATGCAAAACAACGTGGAAGAAAGGTTTCATAAAGAGGATGCCTAATGTGAAATTGACACTGCATGAAAGTTAGTTGTAAATCATTTGTAAGGCTAAACATAACTACAATATTTTTCAAAATGTGGATTTGTAGCACTATTAAAGCCATATAAGTATTATGGCTAATCATTAGTTGCATATCTATGGTTACTAATTTGCCCGTGAAACTGTGCATACTACTTTGAACTACAACCTAATACACCTACACAGGTAGGATATATACTACATCACTAATATTGTTTTTTGTTGGCAAAAGCCACAGATGTAAGTTACAACATACATTCTTGTTTTGCCTGTACCAACACTGCCTAGGATTTTTGCTTTAGTTTCTTAGTGCTGGGAGGACTCTCGTTTGCTGTCTTTTGGTGCCTCAAAAGGTATTTATTGTTGTTGGGTGGTGCTGTGTTCTTGTTGGCACGATAATTGTCTTCTTTGTCGGGCGGAGTTGATACTTGAACTAACTTTTTTTTCTATTTTTTTTCTCACATGGCTCAGTAGCAGTGCCTGGTATTATTGCAAGTGGCTCAACACATCCACAGTCAGAAGCATTGCTTTTTTAGCAAAAAAATTGTCAAGGATGAAATCAATATGTCCTGATCTAGACCCAAGACTGAAATGGAACTATATGATGTGCTTTGTTCCCTTAAGTGCTTGTAATGAATCTGGAAACCTGTAGGGGTCCTTATCCTCAATTTTTTCCAAGACCTGGCCGCCATTGTTGGGCATGAGTCCATTAGCCTTTGGACTGAAGCAAGTTAGTGACACTTATGTTGTCCCATCATCAATGAATGCTTTGAAGCAATAACTACAATTAAAACAAAATACCTTTATAAATAACAGATTAAAATGAAATACGCATAAACCGAAACAAATAAAAAAATTCTCAAGAAGATGAGAAAACTCAAATAAATAGCTAATCATTATGTTCTTTGGATTTTCCAGCCAAAAAAATTTACATGGCAGTTAGGACAGTTTCTTCTGGAATCGATGGACAATTTTGTTTACTGTATGATTACCTGTAATTAGGGACAAGTTGGGCCCTGATCCGGACATTTGTGGCACCAGGAACTGATCCTTAACTTTTTTGCTACAGCTTTTGAAGGACTTGTGATACCATGGCTTTTCTGTGTTGACACTGGATATTGTAGCCTCAGTAGTAAATCTAACACGCTACAATAATCATTTTATAAGAGTCAGTATTATGGGCAAAAAATACAGCGAAAAGATTGTGTTCTTGTTACCTGATAATTTTGTGGATTTTTCTGTCACAACACTATCAGCGTAAATTTGTTTCTCTTTTTATCGTGCTCACCATCTTCGCATTTGTGTCTTCAAATGTCGAGTGTAGGAACCAAGTCATTTCTTTCCCTAAACCTGAGCATTATTTATATGCAATTCAGTTAAAAACATCACTATAGATTACATATAAGTGATTAATGTTTAACAGGCTTACAGGAGCATCATTTGCTGAACTTCTGGAATTTTCGGGTTCGAAATAGTAATGTGTTGTTGGGGTTCCCGAAAGTTGCAGTCATGTTCTTGCCAATCATTTTCGTCACTAAAGTAGATGACATTATTATGTCTTAACTACATAATGCAAGTATTAAATTTACCTCCATATTTTGTAACACGACATGAGCTGACTGCTATCATTACTGGCTTTTCAATTATTTCATATGACTGCATATTGAAATTTAAAGCCATATCGTTCTATATACAAAACCTAACAGTGTTGCCATCGCAAAGGGCACAAATTCTAAGTCTAAGTCATCAACTCTAACATATATGTGGCAATTTTAAAAGAAAGTGTTGAGGATCCCACATCGATTGAACATAACAAATGGTCAAGATAGGCATCAATACAAATGAAAATGCCAATCCTCAGAAAAACTATACCTTCTTGGCCTTTCCATAACTAATTAGTACGTATGGTTCATTTTATACGTAATTATAATTATTAGTTTGAATATTTATAATATGCATCATATGTGATCTTTGAGGTTATTTGTAGTAGAATAATCTCAGAAGTAAGTTCATAGAAGGTGCATTTTGCAAAATATTAAAACTTATTTAAGGAAAGTTAAAATTTAAAATTGTTTAAAAAGTGACCGGAGGTTATATTGTTAAAATCCTTAATAAGAACTTAGAATCAAATGAGCGGATGATACAATTTCATGTCTTGTAACTTGTACCATGCTCTACCTGTTTTTTACTGACAGTTAAAAAATGAAGTTGTTAAGTAAAACTTCATATCCAAGCAGTATTGTTATATTTTTATTTGTTAGAATGTTTACAATTATAATATGAATCGTCAATATTAAGCGAGCAATTGCTGTTGGCTGCATAAAGATTGTAAAGATAAAGTTCAGTAGTATAACTAAATTCAGAAGTGGAAGCTCGTTATGTGCGGACTCCTAATCTATTCTTTATAAATTGTGTTTGCCAAACATCTAATTCAAATAAACATATTACTCATATATTTCAACCAGGTTTCACGTTCTAAAACTATCTTAGATAAAAGTTCACACGAAGTACCTTGTGTTACGTTCTTCCAATTTATCCACCAGAGACATTTAACCAGATCATGTAATATCACATTGGTTTAAGTTCTATTGGGGTTTTGACAAATCCATTAAAACGCGTCGATTACCTCTTATAATCATGCATCGCTCAACAGAATTGTGAAGTATTTAAACTCTCATCAATTTAACCATGTGGATTCCAACAAAGAACATATAACTAATTCACTACTGTATTAAATTTAATTATGGGGTTCTAACTTTCTTCAATTCAATTGCGGATCATGAAGGAACCTTACAAAACTACAAAAGCACTTCATATATCTTATAAAACAATATCCTCATAGCTGCCATTAATATACACCTAAAAATGTTATAATTCTGTGATTCTAGCAAGTTCATGGCACTCAAGTTATTACGTTAGCCAAGTTCAAGTTACTAAAGGGTTTGCTATTTTGGTTAAAGAGAGGAAAGGGAGAATAGAAGGTGTTTGTGTTCAGGATCCCACATCGCTTGAACATGGTAAATAGTCAAGAGAGGCATCAATACAAAAGAAAATGCCGATCTATAGAAAAACAATACCTTCTTTGCCTTTTGGGCAAAGTTATACATGGAATAGCTTAATAGTGCGTATTAATTTTTTATATACGTTATTATAATTATTAGTTTTAATATTTATATTATGATATTGGCGATATGGAAGTCTTGAATTTATTTTTTTAGAATAATTTCGGGATTTTCATTAGGACAATGTCATTAAATATTAAAATTTTAATCTAAAAAAAGTAAAAATTTTAAAGCATGTCTAAAACATGATTTTCATTAGGACCATGTCATAAAACTCGTTATAAAAATTTTAGACATATGAAATAATCAACTAACGTTGTTAAGCAAAGCTTCATTTCCAATCAGTATCATATTCGTGTTAGCATGTTTATAGTTACAGTATGAAATAATCAAGAGTACGAGTAGATAACTAGGTACTTAAAGTTATTGATAAATAATAACTGCTTAAATTTCATTTATCTATGATAATCATAAGTATGTTAAAAACTTGAGAATCAATGTGCCTACACATCCGGAAGGTACCTAAAGTACCGGTATCATCACGCCTCATAAAGAAGTATTAGACAAATAAGCCATTTATATGATTTGTTTCTACATGAGATATCATCATTGTACTCATAAACATAACTCGAATTTTGTGCTTTCAATTTCCATACTTGATCACTCGTGCCTCACAAAGACGCGCCAACCAACTGGAACACAACTCACTCATTCATCCGCTCAAACCGACTTATATCTCTATTAGAAAATTGCAAGTCAATGACCCATTCAAAACAAAATCTAAACACAAATGATCATAATTGGACTAATCTTAGACATGTGAGCAGCAAGTCAATCAAATCTCCTTTGGTGCCATTTGAGAATCAAGAAATGTAGATTGTATACGGATATTAAACAGTTTACAACTTTACATAACCCAAATGTGTTCTTCCTGTTGGAGTTTTGACAAATTAATTAGAACGCGCAAAGTATCCTCTAATTATAAGGTATTCATGCATTGCTTAACAAAACAGTGAGGTGGTTAAATTCTTATCAATTTAATTATGGGTTTCAAACTTTCTTCAATTCAATCGTGGAGCATGACCACACCTTACAAAACTACATTTTCATATGACTTAATGAATTCAATTTTTTTCAGATTAAATCAATTAAGTCGAATTCAAACACCACTTAAATATGTTATAATATCGTAATTTCAATAAACTCCCACTCATCAGGCATGACATAAAAACGGAGTACCTCATTTGGCTAAAGAGATGAAAGGGAGGAACAAAGTTTCAAGATACTAGAATGTGTTTTGGCTAAAGAGAATGAACGGAGGAACAAAGTTTTATCAGTTGGTGTTTGTGTTCAGGATCCCACATCGCTCGAATATAATGAATGGCCAAGAGAGGCATCAATACAAAATGAAATGCCAATCAATAAGTTTTTTTTTTTTGGAACAGCCAATCAATAAGTTATTCATATCTTTTTTTCCCTATTTGGCCATGTCATTATATGACAGCTAAATAGTATCATTTTGATATGTAATTACTAGTTTTAATATTTATATGTTACGTTCTAAACAGAGTCGTTTGTGTATTAAACTTAGCGATTTTGTTCTTTAAGTGATTATAAAATATGAAAATTTGTTTAAAAAAAGTGAAATTATTATAACTTAACATGACCGGTAATTTTAATCCCAAAATCTGTTAATGAACATATCACTCTACTGTACTCTACTGTACTTCAACCAGGTTTCATGTTCTAAGACTATCTTAGATAATAGTTCACACGAAGTACCTTGTTACATTCTTCCAATTTATCCACTAGAGACGCTTAACCACAATGGCGGAACTTGAACAATTATTTTGGGGGGGCCCAATTTATTTTGGAGAGGCCGAATCAGAGATTTGTTTGTATCCTTAACTAAATTACGCCTAAAAGCTATAATATTTACACTAGTTGCCGCAAGTTTTGGGGGGCCGGGACCCTCCCCTACCCCCTAAAGAGTTCCGCCACTGCTTAACCAGATCATGTAATATCACATGGGTTTATTCTGTTGGGGTTTTGACAAATCCATTAAAAGTTTAAAACGCATCGATTACCTCTTATAATGAGTTAATCATGCATTGCTCAACAGAATTGTGAAGTATTTAAACTCTCATCAATTTAATCATGTGGATTCCAACAAAGAACATATAACTAATTCACTAAAAATGTTATAATTTTGTGATTCTAGCAAGTTCATGGCACTCAAGTTACTATGTTAGCCAAGTTCAAGTTACTAAGAGCATGGGGCACGGCTGAGCCGTCGCTCGCGCGTCACCACCAGCCCAAAAAAACCGACGGCGCACCGTACCGGTGGTGGCGCCGTCGGTGCTCGCGTCGTAGCCACGGCTCAGCGCCGTCGGGTATTTTTTTTTTCTTTTTTTCTTTTTTTACTAGATGTATATTGGAACGTTGGCATGTTTTTTTGAAAAATCAAATGGTACCAACGGCTATATAGCCGTTTATGACAATTTCCAAAAAAAATAAAAATAAATAAATAAATAAATAAATAAAAAATTATAAATACCCCTTATTACTCCATACTTCAAATACACTTCCAATCTATTACATCTTTCGTATTTTCAATCATGAATCCAACCAATCCTAACCAAACAATTCTCAACGACCATAATTTCGATCCGTATGATGTTTTTTTTAAATGATCAAGAACGCTATCTTCAAAGTTACATGGCGTATGAACAATATGTATCGTTGTATGAAGAAGCCAAAGGATCGAGATCGGGTGAAAAGAAAACGACGGCATACATACCTCGTGAACGAGAAGAGGCGGAACAACGTTTACTCGATGACTATTTTGGCAACGCCGAGAATGATCCTAAATATCCGGAAGATAATTTTAGGCGAAGGTATCGTATGAGCTCTAGACTTTTTAATAAAATTCTCAACGATATATTAACTTATGATGTTCAGCCTCTTCCCGAGTACTTTAGTTTTTTTCACCAACGTCATGATGCTACCGGTCGTGCAAGTATTGGTGTTGTTTTGAAGTGCACATCCGCCATACGCCAATTGGCGTACGGCAATGCTCCTGATGCATTTGATGAGTACTTGCAAATTGGTGAACGTTGTTCACGACAATGTTTAGATTACTTTACTAAATGCATACATGTTTTATACAATGAAAAGTATCTTAGAAAGCCCATTTCAGATGACATTGAAAGAATATATGCATTGCATGAAGAAAAACATCACCTCCCGGGAATGCTCGGGAGTATTGATTGTATGCATTGGGATTAAGAAAATTGTCCAAAGGCCTTACAAGCTCAATTCAAAAGACGTGATCATAAATACCCAACTATTATGTTGGAAGCGGTTGCAGATCAAAGATTATGGATTTGGCATGCATATTTTGGGGTTCCAGGGGCAAATAATGATCTTAATGTGTTATATGGTTCCCCTATATTTGATAATGAACTTGCCGGTTTAGCTCCGGAATGTCCGTTTGAAGTAAAAGGACATACATATAACAAAGGTTACTATTTAGCCGATGGCATTTATCCAACATGGTCCGTGTTTGTGAAAACGTTTACTGTTGCAAGGTCGGAAAAGATATTGAAATTCAAAAGAGTTCAAGAAAGTGCTAGAAAAGATATTGAACGAGCTTTCGGAGTCCTGCAAGGTCGGTGGGGGATTATACGACAACCCGCACGTGCTTTTCAAGTCAACACTTTGAAACTAATCATGTATTGTTGTATAATGTTACACAACATGATATTGGAAGACGAAGAATTCGAAGTGAATTTAAGAGAAACATTCGTTGATCCACGCCCGAACATGCCAGATACTTAGATCGAAATATGTGATTTACATATTAGAAAAAATAAAGAACTTCGAGATCGAAAAGTTCACGATGACCTTCGACAAGACCTTGTGGAGCATTTATGGAACTTGAATAATTAGTTTGTATTTTTTTTAATGTAACGTGTGTTTTTTTTATATGTAATGTTTGTTTTTAATATTGATGAAGTTTATTTTAATTTATATTGTGTATATTTTAATTTAAGTAAAAGAGAGAAAAAAAAAATGGCCGACGGCACTAGAATTTCTGGTGCCAACGGATACCCCTGAAATGTGGTGCCGTGGGATTTCTGGTGTCATGGAGCTTTTTGCTGACGTGGCAGCAAAAAAATCTCACGGCACTATCCCACGGCACCAACGGTACCCAGAGCTCTAAAGGGTTTGCTATTTTGGCTAAAGAGAGGAAAGGGAGAATAGAAAGTTGGTGTTTGTGTTCAGGATCCCACATCGCCTGAACATGACAAATAGCCAAGTGAGGTAGCAATACAAAAGAAAATGCCAATCCATAGGAAGACAATACCTTCTTTGCCTTGTTGGCAATATAAGGAGTAACAAAATAGTATGTATTATCTTTTTTATACGTAATTATAATTTAAGTTTTAATATTTGTAAAATGTTTTTTATTAATTTTTTGAAATTATTTTTGTAATATAGTTTCGAGAAATTTTTTTAAAAGCATGTTATAAATATTAAAATTTTTATTTAAAATTAGTGAAAATTTAAAACCGTGTTTAAAACATGACTGAGTTTTAACGCTAAAATTTGTTAAAAAAAACTTCTAGACAGATGAAAGAATAATATGTCAAGTAAATTGTGCTATGTAACTATGTTATTGCTACTTTTTTTCACTCACATTTAAAACTAACGTTGTTAAGCAAAGCTTCATTTCTAATTAGTAAAACTAGCCGGCAGTGACGGACCCAGAAAAATAGAATGTGGGGGGCATTTTTTTTTATTTTTTATTTATTTATTTTACAATAGCAACAAAATGCAGAAAAAAAGCATAGAATCGTTATGATAAATCGAGTATTTTACTTAGATATGAAGGATTTATAAGGCTTTAGAGTGTTAAATATTGGATTTTAGTATATCGGTGGGAGGCAATTTGAGTTTTCGTTTGGGGGCACTTTTGGAAAAAGGTAAAAATTTAAAAAAATTACACTAAAATCTCAACTTTTTCGGCACAACCTGCATAAGTCCGTCCCTGCTAGCAGGGTACCCGAGCGTTGCGGCGGCGGGTACCCTGAAGTAATATTTTTCGGTGAATCATGTATTTTAGTTTATTATATTCTTTTTTACAATAAATTTACGGATATCAAGAATTTCATATGACGTATTTCAACTCCTTAACTGAGGAATTTATTTCGTATTTTTAGGTATTTTTGAAGCCATTCGTATAACATGATAAGCCCGTTTAGCCTGTGTAATTTAATTTATATGCTAAAAAGGGTAGTTTAGGTAATTTCACTTGTCCCTTTATTTCTTCATAAAAAACCTAATCACCTCATTCATCTCTTCATCAATGTTTTAAAAATCGCGCCTAAGGCGCGCCTACTCCCTAAATCCCACGAGGCTCTAGCCGTTGGGATTTTTTTAGATCGATGCTCACGACATGCATGAATCCCGTAAAAATCGCAGCGCCTTGGAGATTTTTGCGCTTTAGCGCCTTGGGGATTTGTGCGCCTTGAAGATGTAACGGGGTTTTGGCCTTTTTTTTTCTTAATAGTATGTAGGATTCTCATAATAATAACTAGAATGGTTTATGTGATTATGATTCGAATTGTATTTTAATTTAGAGAGAGAAAGAGAGTTGGGAGGGATTCCTAGAGAGAGAAAGAGATGAGAGAAAATGTGAAAGATTAGATTGAGAATAATGGAAGCTCCAACCCTCTCCACATGTGGAGAGGGGTATTTATACTTACAACCTAAACGCCCACACCCCGGCTGTGGATCAGACATACAGTGGGTAAAGACCCGTCCTTCTTCCACGGTGTTACTTAAACTAAACTATCTAATACATATAATTAACTAACTACGAGCTAACTAAAATGCTGTTACATCAATTAGGTGACCGAGTCTTCTGTAGGAATAATTGTATTCCTAACAATCTCCCCCTAAGCGAGGTCACCTTGGAAATTAAGCTCTTTGTTCTTCAAGCATTCTTTAGATCTTGTAGCTCGTAGGATCTGATTCTTCACTTTTCTTCACACTTTGTACTTCAAGCAATGAACTTGTGATTTGATGTTCCTTTGAGATATGTGATCTTTGAGCTTCTTTGAGATCATCAGCCACAGTAAATCTCCAAGCTCATCCATAGAAGTATCGCCTTCATGTGACGTAGTGACTAAAGGACCATCATGCTCACACCCTTCTAGATCAGGAGACTTTACTTTAGAGTTGTGTGGATCAGGAGACTTTTTCATCAGAGTTGCGGAAACGTTGTTGGTAGTCTCTCAACATTTGTTGTAGCAAGTCTCTCATCGTCATTGATAGTGTGGAGGATGTGTGAGCATGAGGTATGGATTGACCTGATTCTGCTAGAAATAGGAGCCATCAACGCCATCTTTATATGTGTCCCTGAGATAAAACAGTTAGCAATAAAGATAGAGAACGAATATAGCTTTGTCATTCGTTCTGCGAGGACAGACTACCCTCCGGTTTTGTGAAAACCGACCTGTGATCAGGTAGAGTCTCTTTTAAAGAAGACTTTCCTTGACAGGAATTTCCAGCTTGTAGTAATGAATTTTCCAAAGAGTCCACTTCGGAATCTTCATACTTAGCATGTTCTCATACCGGAACGTCTCAAAGCAGACAGCACGGTAGAGTGAATCGGTGAATTGATATTCACGGATTGATGTGAAATTGATTTATAGAAATCACTCGCGTGTCTTATGATAAACATTTTTGAGACACGACGAGAGTTTTAAGCTTTGAATCACATTTCCATCAAAAATACTTTTGTTTGAAAGATTATACACAATCAGTGTGCTCGAAAGTAAGTTGATGAGCACATTGAAGGTTTTTGCAAAAGTATCCGTCAATCAATATCCTGGAACAAGTTTGATTCAATGTAGAATCGCACCATTGTTGCTTTCCAGTTGTCACTTGATCATTGATCCTAGATGGATCTCACATGTCACCTACCAAGAGCTTGAAGGATGTTCGCTCTAGAAGGATTTCCATCTTCATCGTGAATATTTACATATCACTCGGATGTTCTGGCAATACCACAAGGATAATGCGTAGGACTCTAAATATTTTATCTTACTTTCCACATTGTGTGAAACAATAAGCATATTTGGAAGTGTGTCCTATTGAGATTTATGGATGATCTCATGGCTCTAGACTCAATAGTGCGTTTTGATCCGCTCCTGGAGACTGGGGAGGTGTCTCCTGTTTTAGGTATCAACATAGCTCGCAATGAGCGGTCAATACATTGCACAGGGTTCCCCGTGAGAATGAAACAAGCTCTTTTAAGAGAACTTGAGTGGTTGGGAAGTTTGGTGCAGTGCGTCACTGGGTCCATGACGTCTTGTCTTCAATACCGGTGTTACCTTAGTAACCGCCAGTAGATTATGAATTGAACCCGGTTTCTGCCCTAAGGTTGAATATATGGAGGGCTATTTCTTTTCACCCTTTCTCATTACATTTCTTTTTCATTCTTCAACCCCTTCAGTGCTTACCGAGACTTTACCACTAGAACCTTGTTGGGTTTGTTCCAGTCCTAGCTCTATCTCAGTCCGCACTCTTCCCTTTCTCACTTTTCTCCTTTTTTTTCATATCATTCCTAAGGACTTCTAATCTATCTATGGATTGTCCCTGGGAAGATCCTTCCGGTTCTGGTGGATCATGGGAACTCATACCTAACCTTAACCATCCTTATAACTCCATGCATAAAGATAAATGGTTGGTCTTTGGTATAACTTCCGCAAACGCCTTTGCTCCCCCTCAATATGTGCACCGATATTCGAAAGTGTTTAGCACATATGTGGGAGCACATTTATTGAGTCCAAAAGATCACATTTGAGTATCAGATTGCATATTTAAATCACATTCTCTCCCCCGATCAAAAATTTCAAATCTTTTGAGATTTTGGATCCCAATTGATTTAAATAAGTTGGAAAACATTTTGGGAGAGAAATGCGGTTAATTTTTAATTTTTTCTGATAAAAGGAAGTTTTTCTTGCTCCCCCTCAATCTGTGAGGGAGGTTGTTATGTGTCAGATTTGAAGAGTTAGCAAAAGATTCGAAGTTTTAACGAGAACTCTTTGAAAATTTACTTATTCTGACACAAAACCATCACAAATCGTTTTGTTGCTTTTGTTTTGTACAAAGTGTGGGGAGTTTTGATGATACATAAAGTTTTGAGAAATCACTCTCCCCCTAAATCAATGACGGATGTTAAAAAATATTTTTATAAAATATTAAAGTCATTGATTGAGTGAAAATATTATCAAACTTTTAAGTTCAATTTGATTTTCAAGCAAAATCTCATGGTACCACCAAGTTTTGCACAAATACTTTCCGGAAAAATCATAGAAGGGAAGGTATTTGGCGATAAAAAAGAAGACTTCTCTTCTTTATCAAGAAATAATGCACTGAATCGTACATTAGATCGAGGGTGCATGAATATAAAGTAATTCACGCTCGGATGAGCGGCACCCATTACTAGGAACAACCGTCTTTTAGGCGACGTGTTTTCCTCATTTTTAAACCGGTTTGCTATCTGAAGTAATAGCAAGCTATATTTTTGAAGTCCGAGTTACAGTCTGAAGTAACTGTAAGCCATTTAGGCATGTTTTGAAAAACCTTTTGAACTTCTGTTCGAACTTCATTTAAAGACCCGTGTCATTATTGAATGACATTTCTAGGACCGTAAATGTTATCGATGCCAGAAGACATGCCTTAAAAAAACTATTTTTGGTATTTTCTAATTTTCTGATTTTTATGGGTTTTTGTTGGTTTTATATATCTATATACATTTAGGTATAATATATGTACAAAGGATACTATTAAGTTTAAGAAGATGTTGACATGAGTACCGAAATGAGGATTTCGTTCGGCTTGTTGTAGAAACGTGTAGTCGACATCTCTTAAACATTCACTACCAAAGCATTCGAGGCTCGTGAATAATAATCGTCTGAACTTGTGCCTTCTCAGTGTGATGCTTTGGTAGCTTCCCCCCAAACCGACAATCATCTTCATGAGAGCACTTCCCCCAGACAGTTGAAGTGATGCAAAAAGTCTCATTGAATGAAGCTCCCGAAGAAAACAATAACACCGAAGTAACAAGGTGAACCACGGATCATCTCTGCGGTAATAAATCCCGGAATGTATGATGAAGCCCGATCACATGACCCCGTCCCCGATGTTCACATTACTTTTGCGGTTTGGAGCAGTTGTCTATTCAGGGGAGTTGAGATATCAACATCTTCATTTCATCAAATGCTTTCTAGTTATCTTACACATACCAACTCAATCCATATTGTACGCATGTATCCAACACAAGAAGAAATGATGACACCAAAGTAACAGGTTGAAGCACTGATCATCTCTGTGGATATCACCTCCGGAATATATGATTAAGCCCGATCATGTGAACCTGTTGCGCATCCTTGATGTACACAAATCTCTCCCCTGATGGTTGCGATCTCATCGGAATCAGCATAACATTGTGTACATGAAGCATTAACTAGAAGCACTTTACCATCAATCGTATCAACTCATATGAAGATGTCGATAGGCAATATCATCTCACGCTCTAATTGTTCTTCTCAATATTTCTTTCCACTGAACGCTGAAGTAGTATATGCCACAAGTATCAAGAGACTACTTCCCCCACGTAGTTGGAATACTACACCAAACGCCACGAGTTAAGACACTGATTATCTCTACGATTGTGACATTTGTCTTCCCGGCATAACTTCAATTAAGAAGAAGTATTAAGTTCACCACGTGTACTCATTATGCATTAAGATGTATGTCTCCTTCCCCCTTGCTGGTTTTGATACCTCAGAATCAGCAACACATTATAAGCACATCTACTTGAAATCTTGTGAGAAGAACAAAATTGGTTTAGCTGGATCTGGTGAGAATCAACTGCTACAAAAACTCTCTCTGACTATCTTTACCAACCCTTATGTAGGCTATTTGAAGTGACCACAGATGAAGTAAACCCGATATACCAAAGTTGAAACTGAAGAAGAATTCCCCAAATCCGTAACTTAAGCTTGCACTGTTGTTGATTAAAGAATGATGTAGAAGAATAAGTACAACACCTCTTGAGACTATCCACATTCGCATTTGCGTGTGACACTGAGCACTACAATGTAACTCCTTGAAGTGATAGCCATAACCCGTGAGTACTACAATGTAACTCCTTCAATCGGGTATAACTAGATAATCCAAGTCCCAATCATAAACTTTAAGAGTTCACGCAAGTCATCAATCGATGCATGAAGTTTCGATGATGAAATAAGTAGACGCCTTCGTAAAATACTCTTCAATCTCAATTAAGGGATGCCAAATAAACTCCGTGATCACTTGACATTTCATGTCCGAATTGTTAGCCATTTAGACATTCTAACCGACATTTTCCATAATGTTCTTCGGGTTGAATTACAAAGTGCACATTGGTAGGAACAACAATCCTTGATTTAAGAATGAAAAGACGGATCATTATTCATGTGTGCAACTTCATAATCATGATAGTCATCATCAACACCTTGAGGAATGACTATAGATTGGATTACTTGAGCAAGTGATCAATCATCATTCGTAATACTTCTAGATGGTGCATCTTGATCAATCATAATTCGTTGAAGCTTGGAAGTAATCACCAAACATAAATCCCAGTCATCCTTAGTAAGTAGAACATTAGGTGTTGGAGGAGAGTCGTATGACCATTCTTCAAGCATCAATCAACATGTGGTATATTCACACTTCTCCCCCTCAAAACTTGCAAGCGAGGTTTGCCATTTTTGATTGAGCAAGTGAATAAAAATACAATCAGTCATGTATTTTATTCACACTTCTCCCCCTCAAAAATTGCATACGAGGTTGCCATTTTTGATTGAGCATGTGAATAAGAATACACTCCATCATGTAGTTTAATCACTCTTCTCCCCCTCAAAAATGGCATACGAAGTTTGCCATTTTTGAATGAGCAAGTGAATGTGAATTCAAGCAAAGATGAGTAGATCCACTTGATGACTGAACGAACATGGAGGAAGCATGAACCGTATTGTTGAGAATGGTCAAAACTAAGAAGATTTCTCTTCTTCCGAAGATAAGGCGCACTGAATCATACACCTTTCTTTTCTTTGATGAACGGGGCCTGAAGTGTTGTCAGCAGACACCATAATGATAACATTGAAGACCGAGGCGTGAACTGATTTGTTCAAACGTCATAGTCGTTGAAGAACGAGGCCTGAACTGAAGTGAACAGACGTCATTGGCATGTATACATCAACATTGACTTTTCAGACCTCCTGAAGAAGTAGATATGCTTGCTTTAGGCCTCCAGACTTTGAGTCTTCTCATGTAGCGAATGATTGATGTACCTACAACTGAGTAAGGACTACCTGCACTAACATTACAGACTTGATTGCTTATATATGGGTTAGTAACAGCAGTATCCAAACCCTTAGGGGTTTCACGTTCAACCATGGTATTGCCATCAGTGAGCAACTTTCCAGTAGGTATCCACTTAAGTCCAACATCCTTAAAAATTCTACCAGTTGGAATCCACTTATGGCAAGGTCTAGGTTTGCTAAACTTATCATGCATACTGGAAGACTTATCGTTATTCCTAGTTTCCAATGATTTGGCAGTTTGTATCCACCTAGGAGAAGTTTTAGGTTTGTTCTGCTTCTTATGCATGGTAGATGACTTACTACAAATCCTAGAGTTCACCGGTTGAGTCATAGCAATGTTCCTCAATAAACAAGGAGGCATCATACGAGGGTGTGAACCTAATATGCCATCCTTATGAAGTAATGCCCTTTTGCTAGCCTTTTCTAGATCATAGTTCTTGTACAAGTCATTAATATCATAAGAGTTTTGAATCTTAATGCTCGGTTTCGACACTGTTCTCGAACTAATCCTAGAGGAGCTGGGAGTAGGAGTAGTTTCATGTTGAGGATTAACAGAACTAGAAGCAATTATCTTAGGCAAATAATGTGGAGTGACTGGTTTTGACAAAACTTGTTCCGCATCAACTTGGGAGGCAAACCGTGTTTTTGAAAATTTTGGTCGTTCAGATCTAAACGCAGTCGGTTGCCTAACAACGGAATGGTTTCTATTTGATTGAGAAACTGGTTTCCCCAAGATTGATGGTTTTGCAAACTTAGTGTTCACACTATTCCCTGTTGCTTTTCTTAGCTCGTTCTTTAATGCTGTTATTGTGAAACCCTTTTCCTGAACTTGAGCTTTGAGTTCATCAATTTTTGCAATCAAAGACGTTGTTTGCTCAACAGTTTTAGTATTCGTTTCTTTGATTGAATCACACAGTTCTTTGCAATGAATTTTCAAAGACTCATTATCATCACGTAATTTAGCCACATTATGTTCCAATTCAATAACATTGCAGTCATGTTTAGCTTTAACTTCATTACACATATCACATAACTCAGTAATACGTTTTTTCAGGTTGTTGATTGTCAAGTCCTTGGTTTCTAGCTGAGCTTTCAAATCATTAATCAAAAAGAATTCGCGGAAATACGGAAGTTCCGGATCTTTACATGGTTGGTTAGTTTGAAAACTTTCTTCCTTTTGTTGCATTGCGATTTCAAGTGAAATACAATGTTTTTCAAGTTGTAAGAATCTCTTTGAAAGTTCATTAAACGTTTCTTTATCAACCATATCATTTGATTTAAAAGACTCATTTGTAAACAAAGAACTTGACACATCATCACGTTCAGCATCCTGATCACTTTCTCCCCCTTTATGATTCATATTTGTAAAATCAGAAATGGTATTGCTATCAGTCTTTTTCAACAAATATGTTTCATAACTGGGCATAACTTGATTAGTATGCAGTCGTTCATCAGAAAGCACATTATGATGTTCAGTTAGGGGTACCTCAGCACATGACACTTGCTCTTTTACTGGTTTTAATTCAGTGCCCATGTCTGGAGTATCTCTAGTCACTGAGTCGCAGGGTGTGTCAAGCTTATCAGTCACTGATTCTTTGCATATCGTGACACCTGACCCAACACCCGATGCTATACCCGAGTCACCAACACCATCACATGATTGTACCCTACATACCTTCACCTTGACATCATATGCAGGTATATGCTGTGCCTTTTCGTTAATGAATCTTTTCACTTTATCCATAAGCTGGACAAGTGTGTCTCTGAATGTGTCAACTTCAATTCTCATGTGATCAGCAAAGCACTTTTTCGTCATCTCACTATAATGGTCATACTCCAGAGTGAATTCTGAATCAAAGAACACTTGGAGTTGTTTGTTGATCACACAAAGGGCAGCCATGGATCCCATTTTGGAAAATTCTCCTTGGTCAAGTTGTTGGTGTAGTTGATCTAAGTTAAGAATCATTGTGCATGTGAAAATTTGAACATCTTGACCAAAGAGTGTTACAAATGCACGTTCGAATCCCATCTTGAATCCAGTTCCCTCTAAAAGTACCGAGAGATGTGAATGAAATTGTCGAAAACATTCTATGTAGCTTTCATTTGCATTGTGAAGCACTTGTTGTGGCTGAAGCAACTCTCTCCCTTGCGAATTAGAGCACAAAGATTCCATATTAGCAATATTAGAATCAAACACCTTTATTTGTTGTACAAGGTTGGAAGATTTTGACATTTTGTGATCGTTCACGGGATTTTACAATTCTATGATTTAAACCGAGAAATAGATTCTTTCGCGGGATTTTACAAAATCAAGAAAAAAACCGTGAAACACAGAAGAATTGGTTAGGTTTGGTTGAAGTGAGTTTGAGTGGTGAATTAGACAAGTCATAGTGTATAACAGACAACCTTCGTGTGACGTGATCCGATAAAACCCCGTAGTTATATCCAATACGCCCGATAATATTTTAACCCAAAATAATTCTCAAACTCAGAATCTTGAAGCTCAAACAAAACCGTGATCTAAAATTATACACGAAAATATCTCAACCCAAACTCTCGTACTTAGAAGCTCACTCAAAAATGTAGACCAAAAATTATGCCAAATATTCAACTCAAAGAAGACGTGAACCAAGAATCATCATCAAGTCGTCCTTTAATAATATTGCCCACCATGAATCAATTCAAAACCTGAAGCCCAACATAACAACGTGCAGCCCAAAGAGAAGATATAATCAAACTCGGCCCAGGTCAAATAGATGTTGATCCAAACCCACGACCACTTAAAATAATCAAAAGCCCAACACTAATCTTACACCCTACCCTAATAACACGGGTATAAAATATTCCTAATCACCACAACCCTAATTAAACACCACCTAAAAACAGACGCAGTCACAAGTTATCTTAAAAAAATTTACGCCACTTAACTTTATCCTCAAAACTGAATAACAACGCTCCTTTGATTCTTGTGTTTATCAAATACCAAATGACCACAATCACTTTCTTACCACTTGATTATTCTTCATGATCTCATAAAAGTCACAGGTAATTAAAATCATTTAGTATGATGTGACAAATATTTCACAACGAGATAACTGAGATCCCCTTTTGTTCTTACTTTGTTGTTTAAATCGAATGAAAAGGCGACAAAGACACGAGTTGTTTTGGTTTTCCTTTTAAGTTATTCGAATATTAATATGAAGCACGTTTTTCACACAGATCTATGATGAACATCTCTTGTGATTAACTGAGATTTTGATGACCGATTCTTGTTTTATTTTTGTTTCCATTAATCAAACATGAGAGACTGAATCGGAAATGATTTAGTTCTATCTTTAATTGTTCGGATATAAAAACAAAGAAGCTATTGTCTTCCACAAAACTGGAACGATGATGTATGTAAGTTCCAACAAGAGGTCTTTAATGATTCGTGAAATGGTTGGACTTTGTTGGTTTGATGTGGGAGTGAGTCTTGTAGTTGGTTAGAATTTGTATGTTGTAAATATAACAGCTTGTTGTTGAATCCGTGATATTGTAGAGATGAATGAAGACATATGAGTTTTAGAAAAAGATATGGATTTCCATGATTAATTGCGATTTCAAGTGATTGTTGTTTTTAATCGCTGATTGTTGTTTTTAATCGCTGCCCAAGTCTAAACAAGGAAACCGCAAACAAATTAACCGCAAAAACTTAACCGCAATTAGAGAACGTGAAAGTTATACGCAAGGAAGAAAAAGGTAGCCGCTAAACATGAGAAAAAAATACGCAGGACCACGAGATAACCGCAGCTCAAAAGAAATAACCTCAACTTTTATAAACGCAACCAATAAAAAAATTAAACTCTTAACTGTATAAGAACAAAGCTGTCTCAATCTCTAAATTTTGTCATTTTCCCTATTTGTGAATAATACCAAAAGACTATGTCCTTGCTAAACTCAGCAAAAAAAAACTAAACGCAATGAAGTACGTATTTGCTAAACTCAGCAGAAAAATTTAAACGCAATGAAGAATGTATCCAAGAAACCCCACGAGTTTGACTCAAACATACAATAGCCACTTGAAATAATCAAGCCAAGAATCAAGCAAAGTATATCAAACACTCCTTAATATAAAAGAACCAAGTAATGTCACAAAACAAGTAAAAAACAAGATCAACCCAATATGTTATAACAACAACCATTCGAACCAAAAAAACAAGAAGAACCAAACTAAAAATCCGAAAATAAACAATCCCAAGGTGAAACCATGGCTCTTGATACCAATTGTAGGATTCTCATAATAATAACTAGAATGGTTTATGTGATTATGATTCGAATTGTATTTGAATTTAGAGAGAGAAAGAGAGTTGGAAGGGATTCTTAGAGAGAGAAAGAGATGAGAGAAAATGTGAAAGATTAGATTGAGAATAATGGAAGCTCCAACTCTCTCCACATGTGGAGAGGGGTATTTATACTTACAACCTAAACGCCCACACCCGGGCTGTGGATCAGGCATACAGTGGGTAAAGACCCGTTCTTCTTCCACGGTGTTACTTAAACTAAACTATCTAATACATATAATTAACTAACTACGAGCTAACTAAAATGCTGTTACATCAATTAGGTGACCGAGTCTTCTGTAGGAATAATTGTATTCCTAACATAGTAAGATACATTTTGGGCTTTACATGTTATATACATTTGGCCCTTTAAGTTATAAAGTATCTACGAACCTGATGAGGCGAAAAATGATCCGTTTTTAGGGGGTCATTTAAGCCCGAATCCGACTTTATTTGATCAATTATTGCCCTAAATCGTTTCTTTTGTGATTTTAGGTACTTTGGGAGAGAAATCTGGAAAAGGAAGCAATTCGGACGTTTTTGTAGCATAAAAGTGAAGAAAACGCCAAAGTCTTAATTTTCCATGCTGGGAACAGTAGGTGACGGCGTCAAGAGCAAATCCTTGACGGTGTCAAGAGCAAATTTCATGAATTTCCATGACGACCCAGTAGAGTTTTGACGGCGTCACGTGAGAAGGGCATCAAGAGTAAAAGAGTCATGACGGCCTGGAAGTGTCTAAGTCTTGACGGCGTCAGAAGTAGATCTAGGCAGTCCGAGGAGAGTTTTGGCGGCGAGGTAACGGCGTCACAAGATTACTCTTGACGCCGTCAGACCTGTTTTCCTATATATGGTTTTCTAATTTTTCACATTTAAAGAGAGAAGTTTTGGAGAAACCCTAAGTACGATTTTGGTGCAACTTTTAGAGGTTTTTCAAGGGTTCCAAACCCTTGATACCTTGCATTGTAATTGAGATAAGTGTTCTTCTAATTCAATTAATATGTCTATGTGTTGGTTGTCTATATCTTGTTCTTGTCTCAATTCCATTATGCTAGGCTAGATCTCTTTTGTGTTTGCTTAGATCTAATGAAACCTAGATATTGATTATGTGTTGATTACTTGTTTATTCTTGTCTTGGATGAATGATTTATATGTTAGGCTTAAGAAAACTGGCAGATCTCCAAATGGTAACATGCTTGAACGTCTTAAGAAACATGAACCGAGGCGTACTAGGTCTTTATTGGTTGTATTTAATACATGAGCCACTGTTTACAATCCCTATAGTTGTGCTGGGCATGGTGTAGGAAGAGATAATAGCTCATAGAAATGAGGAGTTATGTATGCCACCCCATGAATGGTATTAAGGAATACGATCCGTCATCCATGCAATTATAACAAGTAATTAACGTGTAAAAGATATCTAGGGAGTAATGAAATCTAAGTAAACACATTTTCTCCAATTAATGCTCACAACCTTAGTATAATTAGTTTATTTACATTTTTAGTATTTTATTTTGATTGCATCTTAGTATTGGGTTAGTTGAATAGCAACTAATTCCGCCCACTCTTCCAAAACCCGAGATTTTTACTTGCTTTCTATAAATATAAAAACACAAAAATAATCATCCCTCACCTTTAGAACTAGTATTTAGGCTTTCTAATCCTAGCGACACTATTCCTAAGCTGAACGATCAATCCCCCGGTACTTGTCACTATACTATACTACAACGATCAGGTACACTGCCTGGTGGGGGTTGTAAGCTTCTCGAGATCCCTCGAGAGGTAAAGCCTGTTGCGATTCCCACGCATCAAGTTTTTGGCGCCGCAGCCCGGGGAATAGTTATTGTCTAGGTTAGAATTTCTTTTTATTAGGTCTACTTGCTAGATTCCTTTTTAGTAAGATTTTATTTTTATTTTTAGGTTTTCTATCTTATTTCTTTGTGCCTTTATTCGTAACTCTTTACCATCCGACATCATGGAAGGTGGTAACATCTTTGAACCCGTCATCCCACCACAACAAAACCCACCATTAGAACCCCTTAGGCCCCGAACCTTAGGAGAGTATTCCCGACCTAGCCACCAAGGCTACCGAAACACCATTGAGCTCACCGGAGCCAATGTGACCCCCTTGCGATCCGACACCATCCGGTTGGTGCAAAGCGGATGTGCATTCCATGGACTTCATTCCGAAGATCCAAACCAACATCTTATTCTCAAAATCGTAGACTCCATAGACCTAGATGTTGCAACTAGAGAGACAACCCGTTTACGCCTATTCCAGTTCTCTCTACGGGATCAAGCTAGTCAATGGCTTGAGCGTTTACCCGCGGGATCCATCACCACATGGGATGATCTCACCACTCGTTTCCTTGCTCAATTTTTCCCACCGGGGAGAACTACTATGCTTAGAAATGACATCTTGACGTTCCAACAACGTCGAAATGAAACTTTTTATGAAGCATGGATTCGATATAAAGACCTACTCCGAAAAGTTCCTCATCATGGCATCGAACCGTGGCTCTTGATCCAAATCTTTTACGATAAGCTTGACTATCAAACAAGGAGAGCCATTGATTACGCAGCCAAGGGTAGGTTAAATAGACTTAGCGTTGACGAGTGCTGGAAAGTTCTTGAGGGGTTGGCACAATACGAAGAGGAAGGATGGGAGGACCCGATGCTCCCAAGCAAAGTAAAACTTGATTATGCAAGTGCCACCCAAGAACAGTTGTTAGGAAGCATCGAGAAGCAGGTAAAAGAATTGATGAGCATTGAGAAACTTGCTGCTGAACCCGTGTGGAATCATAATCCACGTAGGAATACGGTTATCAGCCAGAATTTTCCTGAACGCTCACGACAAGAGGAATTCGAAGGGATAATGGTAACCTTCATGAATAATCAGGAAAAACAAATCCAGCACCTAGAGGCACGCATGGAAAGCACGCATAAAACCTTTATGAATTTCGCAGACCAATTCATATCAAGGGTCAAAGAAAAGATCAAAGAAAATTCCGTACCTAAAAAAATTGAAAAAGTCTTCGAGGTGTCAACCCCTATGGTGTTTGACCAAGAGGATAGCGGGAAATTTTCCTCAAGTGCTTTACCATTAACTACCCCCCGTTCTCATGAACACCCCCATGCAGAGAAAAGTTCGCAAATCCATAACATTTTCGTTGGATGTTTGCGAACTACATTCCCGATCTCATCCAAAAAACGTTCTTTTGGTTTTAAACCCGGTGTAAAGAGGTCGCACCTCAAAAACACCACTGATTTGAAACCCTCTATGGAACAACATCTCTCTTTTCACACCAATGACCCGTGCACAGGGTTCGACTTAGCCGAAACGTCATCCAACCCCTTCTACAACTTCACCTCTTTCCGTGACAGTAATGAGACGTTCGACCCTGGTGGACCTCGTTAACAAAATGGCTACTCATGGGTTTTACTAATGATTAGCTATTCACGCGAAGTGCAGGGACTAAACATGAACTGCTCCAAATCTCACCTTACACGGGCATCTGACGGCGTCAGATTTAACTCTTGACGCCGTCAGCTTGATGGATCAGCAATATTAACCCAAAACCAATCACTTTCAACCCATACCCCACAAATCTCACCCAAGGTGCTGCTGCTACTCCGATTCTCCACCTCCCAATTCGACGTCTTCCGCCTCCAATCTCCACTTTGTAAGTAAGTTTTCTTCATCCTTTTTCGATCAATTATCCTTAGGACCCATCAATTTGGAAAACCCCTTTCGCCCGAAACCCCACTCTTAACCCATTATTAACAAATCGTAATGCCATCCAATTGGTGATTTGTAACATGGGGGTTACCCGTTTATTGTGTTACCTCACTCGAATTATGCATTAGATTAGGGAAAGCCACTCATGCCACGGATTCTTTAACCCCCCACCCATGTTTTCTGAGTAAAGGAGCGTTTGGGTAATGGGTTAAGAGTTTGAAAATTGATTTTTTCCCTCGCATTTGCATGGTTCTGATTCTGATCCATCTGACGGCGTCAGGATTACTCTTGACGGCGTCAGATGTGTCTGACTGCATAAAGTTCATCAAAATTCTCGTTCTAATCGTTTCCGTTCACTCCACCTTTTTCCAGGAAAATGAGCAAAAGATCTCGTCAACATAAGGGCAGTTCCTCTAGATCTCAAAGGGTCAATTATGGAGAATTAGTCCATAGTTGGAGCGAGTTTGACGATGTTGGTGCTAACACCAAGTATGCGGAGTTGTGTAACCACCATATTGATGCTGGGGCTGTGGTTGACTGGGATTTTCTAAGAGCCAGCGGGTTGGAGGCTGCATTTTTAGGGAGGATCCACACAGATGGGTTTGCGGGTCCGCAGTGGGAGAGGTTGTTTAGGATTAGAGAGACAGTGTATAGTGAGTTAGTGAGGGAGTTCTTTGCGACCTTCCGTTTTGATCAGGCTGAGGCTATGATAGATATGGGGGACACCACTGTGTATTTTAGGCTAGGGGAGAGTTGAGGTCATGTTCAGTGGCTGAGTTTGGTTGGAGGCTTGGGTTATATACTAGTGAGGAGGTTGATGGGACTTTTCTGCAGAGGTTGTTACATGGAGAGACTCAGAGGAGTGAGATGAGGTGTATCACTTTTTGGCCGACCATAGGGAATGAGGTTTACACCTCGACTACCGGGGCAGCATCCATCAGGGACCCCATAGCTAGGCTAGTCCACAGGTGCATCACATACAACCTGTCAGGACGTCATGGCACCACTCACCGTGTCACTGCTTCAGACCTGTTCTACTTGTACACCATCTTTTCTGCGGATGTCTACTGCAACATCCCATTTTGGGTGGCCAGTTATTTGAGGACCAGTGTGGGTGAGAGGGATATTGACAAGGTGTATGGGGGGATGTTCGTGACCCGGTTGGCTCGTTCCTATGGTCTTCTTACTCCTCAGATCATGGGGTACTTGAGTGACTGCGGGAACTGTAGGGTAGTGAGGGCGAAATCCCTCAGGCAGATGAGCATTGTGATGCCTGAGAGGAATGGGACCTATACTTGGTATGAGGAAGGGGGGGACAGATATTCAGGAGGATGCTGATGATGAGGTAGACCCCCAGCAGCATCAGTTCCAAGGGTATGAGGAGGGGACGGCTGACTACTACCGACACATGAGTCGGGGAGACTGACAGGCACACCAGGGTGCCTGGATGGGTCAGATGGATGCGTGGCGAACCACCACTGACCAGCGCTTTGATTGGATGTACGATCATACCATCCGCCAGATGCAGCACCTCTCCACCCGAGATCAGCTTGAGCCTCACCTGCAGATTGACCCTTTCCCAGGCTGAGAGACTGACTACCCTCCCTACGGATACACCGGACACCTCCCTCCTGGCTATGACTACTGCTTTGGTCCTCCTCCCCAGTGACTCCTCTTGATATCCGTTGTCTTTGAACTATTTATTGATGATTGTGTAATTTAAAACATTTGGTACTGTAATAGCTTAGGGTGCGGGCTTTGTTGGTCTTGAACAATTTACTTGCATGTCTACGTTTGTTTTGAAATAATTAATGGTGCTCATGGTGACATTATTTATTTCGTGTGTTTTTATTTGTTTGATTGTTATTTGCTTCCGTATGCATGCTTTATTTTTATTGTTGGTTGATCATGTTTCTAAACTAAAATGTGGAAATACTTTACTTTGTTGTTTTGGCCTAGTCTTAACTCCACCTAGAAGTATTTTTGCAAAAGATAAGTGTAAGGGGAAACCCCAAATATGTTTTTAAGAAACAAACCGATCATGATTCTCCACAATAATAAATGAGCATGTATATTCGTATTTGTTAGAGTCAAATGCTTGTATTGAGTCATAATGAAGTTTTGCAGGATTTTCCAGGAAGTAGGACCAAGTTTTTCCAGAAATTTTCCGGAAACTTAACATAAGAATTTCTGCAGGTCCATTCTGACGGCGTCAGAGTTTTACTCTTGACGGCGTCAGGAGTTAAAATTTGGAAATTTTACCGGTTTTGTTTTTCTAACAGAGTCTTATGGTGTAGAATACTAACTATGTTGGAAACATGTTCAAGAGGTGATGTGAGGGGCGTAGAATTGAGAAGGAGGGAAGAAAAGAGAGAAGGAGAGGAACCTTGAAAGAAAAAGAGAAAATGTTAGATTAAAGTGAATGAAGGTCCAACCCTCTCCACATGTGGAGAGGGGTATTTATAGTTACAATATTACGCCCACTCCCGGGCTGTGGATCAGGCATACAGTGGGTAAAGACCCGTTCCTTCTTCCACGGTGTTACTTAAACTAATACTAATTAACTAATAAACAAACTAACTACGAGCTAACTTAATGCTATTACAATCATTAGGTGACCGAGACTTTTACAGGAATATTTGTATTCCTAACAATCTCCCCCTAAGCGAGGTCACCTTTGAAATTAAGCTCTTTGGTCTTTAAGCATTCTTTAGTCTTTGTAGCTCGTAGGATCTGATTCTTTTCTTTACTTCACACTTTGTACTTCAAGCAACAAACTTGTGATTCGGATTCCTTTGTGATGTGTGATCCTTGAGCTTCCTTTGAGATCATCAGCCAAAGTAAATCTCCAAGCTCATCCATAGTTGTATTGCATTCATGCGATGTAGTGACAAGGGACCATCATGCTCACACCCTTCTGTATCTAGAGACGTTGCATTGGAGTTTGTGAATCAGGAGACTTTTTCATCAGAGTTGCGGAAACGTTGTAAGAAGTCTCTCAACATTTTGTTGTAGCAAGTCTCTCATCTTCATTGATAGTGTGGAGGATGTGTGAGCATGAGGTATGGATTGACCCGATTCAGCTGGAAACTGGAGCCATCAACGCCATCTTTATATGTGTCCCTGAAATAAAACAGTTAGCAATAAAGATAGAGAACGAATATGGCTTTGTCATTCGTTCTGCGAGGACAGACTACCCTCCGGTTTTGTGAAAACCGACCTGTGATCAGGTAGAGTCCTTTTTCAAGAAGACTCTCCTTGACAGGAATTTCCAACATGTAGTAATGAATTTTCCAAAGAATCCACTTCGGAATCTTCATACTTAGCATGTTCTCATACCGGAACGTCTCAAAGCAGACAGCACGATAGAGTGAATCGGTGAATAGATATTCACGGATTGATGAGAAATTGATTTCTAGAAATCACTCGCGTGTCATATGATAAACATTTTTGAGACACGACGAGAGTTTTATACTTTGAATCACATTTCCATCAAAAATACTTTTGTTTGAGAGATATTACACAATCAATGTGCTCGAAAGATAAGTTGGTGAGCACATTGAGAGGTTTTGGCAAAAGTATCCGTCAATCCATATCCTGGAACAAGTTTGATTCAAATTAGAATCGCACCATCGTTGCTTTCCAGTTGTCACTTGATCATTGATCCAAGATGGATCTCACATGTCACCTACCAAGAGCTTGAGAGATGTTCGCTCTAGAAGGATTTCCATCTTCATTGTGAATATTTTCATATCATTCGGATGTTCTGGCAATACCACAAGGATAATGCGTAGGACTCTAAATATTTTATCTTATTTTCCACATTGTGTGAAACAATAAGCATATTTGGAATGTGTCCTATCGAGATTTATGGATGATCTCATGGCTCTAGACTCAATAGTGCGTTTTGATCCGCTCCTGGAGACTGGGGAGGCGTCTCCTGTTTTTGGTATCAACATAGCTCGTAATGGGCGGTCGATACATTGCACAGGGTTCCCCGTGAGAATGAAACAAGCTCTTTTAAGAGAACTTGAGTGGTTGGGAAGTTTAGTGCAGTGTGTCACTGGGTCCATGACGTCTTGTCTTCAATACCGGTGTTACCTTAGTAACTGCCAGTAGATTATGAATTGAACCCGGTTTCTGCCCTAAGGTTGAATATTTGTAGGGCTATTTCTTTTCACCCTTTCTCATTTCTATTATTTTTCATTCTTCAACCCCTTCAGTGCTTACCGAGACTTCACCACTAGAACCTTGTTGGGTTTGTTCCAGTCCTAGCTCTATCTCAATCCGCACTCTTCCCTTTCTCACTTTACTCCTTTTTTCAATCATTCCTAAGGACTTCTAATCTATCTATGGATTGTCCCTGGGAAGATCCTTCCGGTTCTGGTGGATCATGGGAACTCATACCTAACCTTAACCAACCTTATAACTCCATGCATAAAGATAAATGGTCGGTCTTTGGTATAACTTCCACAAACGCCTTTTGCTCCCCCTTAATATGTGCATCGATATTCGAAAGTGTTTAGCACATATGCGGGAGCCTTTTATTGAGTCTTAAAGATCACATTTGATTATCAGATTTCATATTTAAATCACATTCTCTCCCCCGATCAAAAATTTCAAATCTTTCGAGATTTTTGATCTCAATTGATTTAAATAAGTTAGAAAGCTTTTGGGAGAGAAATGCGGTCAATTTTAATATTTTCTGATAAAAAGGAACCTTTTCTGCTCCCCCTCAATCTGTGAGGGAGGTCGTTATGTGTCAGATTTGAAGAGTTTGAAAAAAGTTTGAAGTTTTAACGAAAAACTCTTTGAAAATTTACTCATTCTGACACATAACTATCACAAATCGTATTGTAGCTTTTGTTTTGTACAAAGTGTGGGGAGTTTTGTTGATACATAAAATTTTGAGAAATCACTCTCCCCCTCAATCAATGACGGATGTTAAAGCATAAATATTTTCATAAACTATTAACGTCATTGATTGAGTGAAAATTTTATCAAACTTTGGAGTTCAATTTGATTTTCATTCAAAATTTCATGGTACCACCAAGTTTTGCACAAACACTTTCCGGAAAAATCATAGAAGGGAAAGTATTTGGCGATAAAAAGAAGATTTCTCTTCTTTATCAAGAAATAATGCACTGAAGCGTACATTAGATCGAGGGTGCATGAATATAAAGTAATTCACGCTCGGATGAACGGCACCCTTTGTTAGGAACAACCGTCTTTTTGGCGACGTGTTTTCCTTAATTTTGAAAACCGGGTTGCTATCTGAAGTAATAGCAAACCATATTTTTGAAGTCCGGGTTGTAGCCTGAAATGACTACAAGCCATAATTTTAAGAACGTTTTGAGATACGACATGTTTTTGAAAAGAACTTTATTTGAAACCGAAAAACTCTTGCTCAAGCATATGTATGATTCCGTGTCATTATTGAATGACATTTCTAGAAACGTACATAATATCGATTATACAAGAGACATGTCGAGAGAAGAATATTTTTGAGTTTTTGTGATTTTTCAGATTTTTTTTATGGTTTTTATAGGTTTTATATTTTTCTATTTGCTTTTTGATTTGATACTATACAAGGATATGTGAAGCAACCCCTTTACTCCTCTTGATCTTCCTGAAGACAACTGAGATCCTCAGGTGTGAGACTCTTCATACCAAGGCGTGGGAGGATGAAGTGAAACCGTTCCCTAGAAAGTGCTTTGGTGAAGATATCGGCTAGTTGGAACTCAGTCCTCACAAAGTAAAATTCCACAATTCCTTTCTCAACTTGCTCCCTGATGAAGTGATGTCGAATGTCAATGTGTTTAGTTCTTGAATGCTGGACATTGTTGCAGCAGAGTGCAATTGCACTTTTGTTGTCACAGTACATAGGAATCTTATTGCAGATGAAGCCATAGTCAGAAAGTTGAGATCGCATCCAGAGGATCTGAGCACAGCATGATGACATAGCTATATATTCAGCTTCAGTGGAGGAGATAGATGTACTCATTTGTTTCTTTGAAGACCAACTGACTAGCTTATTTCCTAAAAACTGTGCACCCCCAGATGTACTGCGACGAGTGTCTTGACATCCAGCATGATCAGCATCCGAATATGCTGTGAGAGCCATAGAAGTTTCTTTAGGGTACCAAAGACCCAAGTGGATTGTTCCTTTAAGGTATCGAAAGACTCTCTTGACAGCTTCCAAATGTTTCTTGGTGGGTTTGGATTGATACCGGGCACAAATGCAAACTGCAAATAGAAGGTCGGGTCTGCTTGCAGTGAGGTACATTAAGGAGCCAATCATGCTTCGATACATGGTTTGGTCGACCGGAATTCCCACATCATCTTCGTCAAGCTTTGATCGTTCAATCATAGGAGTATCAACTGAATCACTGGAGTCGAATCCAAATTTCTTCAAAATTTCATTGGCGTATTTGGATTGATTGATGAATATGCCATTGGGGTTTTGAGAAATTTGCAGTCCTAGAAAGAATGACATTTGACCCATCATAGACATTTGGAATTCGGAGCTCATCTCTTGAGAGAAACGATAACATTCTGTGGGATCAGATGAGGCAAAGATGATGTCATCTACATAGATTTGTACATGTAGGAGGTTTTTGCCTGTTTTTCTGGTAAAGAGGGTAGGATCAACAACGCCTTTGGAGAATTTGTTGGCCAGAAGAAATTTAGACAAGGTGTCGTACCACGAACTGGGTGCTTGTTTAAGCCCATATAGAGCCTTCTTTAATCGATACACGTGATTAGGGCGTTCTGGATCCACAAAACCTTCAGGTTGAGATACGTACACCACCTCTTTCAGATCCCCATTTAAGAATGCGGTCTTGACATCCATTTGATAAACCAACATGTTTTGACTTGCAGCATTAGCGAGAAAGATCCTTATGGCTTCTATTCTAGCAACTGGGGCGAAGGATTCTTCAAAGTCAATACCTTCTTCTTGTCGATATCCTTTTGCCACAAGCCTAGATTTGTTTTTCAGAACATCTCCATGCTCATCAAGTTTAACCTTGAATATCCATTTGAGAGCAATGATCATAGCACACTCGGGAGGTGGTACTAGTTCCCAGACATCCAGTCGGTCAAATTCATGAATTTCGTCCACCATAGCAGTGAACCATGAGTGTTTAGACATTGCATCCTTGACGCTTTTTGGTTCAGCTTTAGAAAGAACAGAATTGAAGAAGCACCACAATGCGTCGGTTGCAAGTTGCTTGCGGGTTGATACTGGACGTGAAGGGTTCCCAATAATGTTGTCAATAGGATGATCATTGGTCCATTTTCGAAGGTATTCATGGGGTTGAGAATGTGGAACTGAGGTAGCTGTGTTAGATTCGTCAGAGGATGTTACATCATTTGATAGTTCAGGGGCAAAGATGTAACAAATGGCTTATTATCAGGTGGAGCAAAAGGATTAACTTCAGATGTATTATCTACATTTGCCGCTCGATGTGCAAGTGAAGGTTGGACATTAGACGTGCTGACCGATTGACTGATGGCGGGGGCTTCAGAATCCCATGACAATGAAGTGGTTGGACCGTTATTGTCATCTTGATCATTCACCACCCCATCTGGTGGTTGAACCATTGTAGCTTCAGGAGCATTCATCTGTTGAGGTTCAAAGTATTCATCAAAAATTGGGTCAAACAGTTTCTTCCAATCTTCACACGTAGGAGGTACAAAAGGAGCAGCAGGGATGGGATTCTGTACAAGCCTGGAACTAATTGGTCCAGGGGACAAAAGGTTAGGTATGGGTCCAGAACTTGATTGTCCAGGAACCGGTTGCTCAGTCAGCTCATCGAAAGTAACGTGGATTGTTTCCATTATATCTCTGGTACGTTTGTTGTAGATTCGGTACCCCTTTCGCTCTGGAGCATAGCCAACGAAGAAACCAATGTCGGCCTTGGCCTTGAGTTTCCCAAGGTCTTCACTGTCATTAGTTGGATAGCAAAGTGCACCAAAAACTCGAAGAAACGAAAGATCGGGCTTTCTGCCATGAACCAGTTCATAGGGAGTCTTGCAGTGGAGAGGATGTATCAAGGATCGGTTCTGTGTGTAACATGCGGTGGCAATTGCCTCAGCCCAAAGAAATAGAGGAGCTTTGGAAAATATGAGCATAGTCCTAGCAGCTTCAACTAAGGTGCGATTGCGTCTTTCAACAACTCCATTTTGTTGAGGAGTTCGTGGAATGCTCTTTTGATGACTAATTCCGACACCTTCATAAAACATAGTAAGTTGTCTGTTCACAAATTCTGTTCCATTATCAGTACGAATGACTCTAACTGTTTTGTTAAGGCGGACTTGCAACATCTTGATGAGTTTGATGATGGTTTCTGGAGTTTCATCTTTTGATCGTAGAAATTTCACCCATGTGAATCGAGAGTAATCATCAACAATCACCAGCACATATTTCTTTCCATTGATACTTTGAATCCTCATTGGTCCACAAAGATCCATGTGAAGAGTATGAAGAACTTCCATGATTGAATTGACAGTTTTGGGTTTATGGGTATGCTTTTTGCTCTTGCCCATTTAACATGCGGAACACAGATGGTCTTTTTCATACTTAAGTCTGGGCAGGCCTCGAACAAGATCCTTACGTGTAAGTTCATTGATGGTACCGAAGTTCAAATGGTTTAAACGACGATGCCACAACCATGACTTGTTCTTAGATGCTTTAGAGAGCAGACAAATTGGAGAGGACCGTAGCATATCTTCGATGGAGATGGTGTAAAGATTAGTGCCCCGACTCCCCTTGAGAAGATCAACACCATCTAATTCTCTAACAAAACAGGTGTGCTTTCTGAAGGCGACTTCGAGATCTGAGTCACAGAATTGACCAACAGAAAATAGATTGTGCCCAAGTCCTTTCACGTAGTAAACTCTGGATATAACACTGTCTCCAAAGACATAATCACCATAACCCATTATAGAACCAAAATGGTCATTCCCAAACCTAACCGTACCAATAAACTTTTCCACAAAATTCTTGAGCCTTGAGCGATCACCAGTCATATGTTTTGAGCAGCCTGAGTCCAAATACCAAAGGACGATTTGTACGACCTGCATTTGAAACCAGACAATCGTGGATAACTGAAAAAGCTGGAGCCCCACACACAATTGGGGTCCGTTTGGTTAGAACACACAAATATTTGATTATCATAAGTAACAGGTATCTCACTGGAGTATTCACATTTTGATGCACTTGAACTAGAAGTGGTATCTATTGCTTCTATTGGAAATAGTCTACCGGTAGGTCTCCACTTCCTAATAGTCATATCTCTAGAGTTAGTAATCCTAGTCACTGGGCACCTTTCCCCCAGAGTGAATTTCCTTCCAGTAGGTCTCCATTGGTAACCAACATTAGTGAAAACTTTTCCTGTTTTATTCCATACTTGTTTTGCCCGTTTAACACTAGAAACATTCATATCTGGTGATTGCATAGTGGATTTAAGAAAAGACACAGCACATGCATCATGATTACCATAAAATAAGCATTTGTTACACGTCTTACAAATAGCATCAGAATTCGAATTAATTACATCATTTTTCACACAAATGTTTGAAACAACTCGATTCCTTTCACTAAGCAACACTTTATTGTTCCTAGATGATTCTTCTACTGCCTTCATAAATGAGCTCTTAGCCGGCAAAGTCCTATCATTCTTTGTATTGCCCTTAGGCTGTGACTTGCTAGCATTAGATACACCTTTTACTCCTGTAGAAGCAATGATGGGAACATTAGTCTGATTAGTTGCTACTTGTTTACTGGTGATCAAGATGGAGGATTGTGGCATGGTTTGGGGAAAGTCAATTGTGACATGCTTGTTACCACTGAGAGGGTGCAATGCTGTTGTCCTATCCGACTTAGTATCATTCTTGGGGCATGATCCTATGGCATATTCTAATAATTCCTGGGCCCTATTAGTGAGGAAGCACGCACCAATAATAACATCATCAAGTGGTTTAGAAATCCTCTCATCTTCAATGGTTTCTCTAAGTATGGCCAGACAATCCTTAAGATTTCTAAGATAGTTGTTATGAACTAACTTATTGTTCCTAAGGGGAAGAGAAACATTCACAGCATCGCACACATATTTATTACAAGCATGTACATTGGAAATTGCATGATCACATGAAACAACGGGCATTTTACCCTTCACCATGGTCTTTAGATTCTCAATTTCATTTAATAAAGAAGTGACTTTCTCATTGTTTTGGTCACGTGTTGTTTTGATAGACTCAAACAATTCTTTATAACGTTGTTTAGCGTTGGACATTTCAGCACGAAGCCACTCATTTTCATGTTGTAACTCATTGATAACGCCCTGTTTTTGAAAATTTTGAGAATCCATAGACTTCTGGTAATTGGTATTGATTACATCGCTTCTGTTCGATTTTAATTGTGCAATTTGGACCTTCAACTTCCGAATCGTGTTTGAGTGAGCTTGAATTACTTCATCCTTTTTGGCTAATTCAAAACATGTATCAAATTCAGGAGCATCCGAAGATATCTTGGCATTTGATATTTTTATACTTTCTTCTAGATGTTGATATTTTAATTGTAAGTTCAAATTATCAACTTCTAGTTTTGAGAAATTCCTGACCATGTTATCATGATCATCGTTTTGAATTTTTTCAGTAAGTTTGTAATTCTCCCCCTCAAGCTCAATCACACGATTTTGGAAGACATTCAGAGTAACCGACATTTCATGAAATTGTCGAGCAGATAGCGCAGAGTCGGTAACAGTATAAAACACATCTTTAGCAATGCAGTTAGCAATCAAATTTTCATTTATGATGAGAATGTTTTTCCTGTCAATTTCACTGTGTTTGAGATCAATAGCAAGTTGGTTACCCTCACTTTCCACTTCATCAAAAACCTTTTTCATTTGAGTCACATCATCATTAATGGTGTTTTTAAGTCCCTCAAAATGTTCTTTTAGAAGTTTAAAAAATGGCATAACTTCAGTTAGGTAACACTGTTATGTTTGCTCAAAACCCCTTTCCCCTTCTGTAATCCCTGTAGGTGTAATTCTTATTTTACAGGCTTTCTCAAAGTCATTGAACAATTGACCTAGCACATACAGCCCAATTAGAGTATTACATTGTGTGGGAAGAGTGAAAGGTACAAGGTGCCTGGGTGTGTTCAGGGGATAGGCAGTTGGGTGAGCAATTCTAAACATAGTGCGTGTGTTGCCTACAACCCTTTCAGCTTGCATTTTCTCAATGTCAATATTCCAAAACACTTTTTCAGGAAAAATTCTCTTTTGAGGAACAAAAATTGCAGTATGATTGTCATTTGCATAATCATAGTGAAACACGAGATTCTTAGCAATGCATTTAGGATCCTTTAAACGTTCAGCAAGTTTTGCCCTAGTTCTATCCTCTGCCTCATTGATGTGGTCATAGGATCGTGTATCAGGAGGGGCATGGTTAGGTTCAAGCATAGTTTTTGCATCATATAATGCAGGTTGTGCACCTAGACCTATTCTAAGGAATCTTGCTTTGGGTTTGGAGGTATCATGATCACTAAATTCATCACTTAAATTCCTGTGGCTTTCCATCATTTGAGCAGATTGAATGGTTTGGCCCTGTGTGTACAACTTATCTTCCAATTTATTTTTTAACGTTTTTAATTTTGAGAAATCATTTAGAAGTTTAGTTTCTTTATTTTTGAATTCTTGTTTGATTGTATTCAAACCTTTTTGAACCTCAAGTTTTTGTTTGACGGTTTGATTCAATTGGTTCTTTAAAGAAACTAGTTCCCTTTTTAATGACTCTTGTTTGGAATTGTTTTCAGATATGTAAGTACGCAGTTGCCATTCCATTTTCTGCTCACGTTCATTCAGCTCAAACTTAGCACGCTGCTCATAAATGTTTACTTGGTCCTTAAGGGTGTTAATTCTAGTGATCAGAGAATCATCAGGGTTGTATATAGAGTGCTCATATATCTCATGTTTACTGGAATCAATAGACGGCACGTCATTGTCATTCACATACATTTCATATGGGATATTATTGGTATTACCCATATCAGTGATGTCTGTGTTGACAATGTTCTTGAGTTGTACAGAGTCACATGCCCCCTGTACAGGTGTAGAATTGTACAGATCATGTTTAGGAGATGTTGGTACCTCAGAGATAGCAGACGTGATGGATAAATCAGGATGCCGTGAGGAGGATGCTGCTGCAGACAGATTAGCCATGAAGATTGTTTGAGCAGTTGGTTCATCATCCACGTCTGAGTCAAATGCATCACACTCTTCAACTTGAAAGATATTTGGGTTTTTAAGAGCCATGTCCTGAACAGGTTGATCATCCACATCAGCATCAAAGGTATTCCCATCATTACCAGCCAGAAAGAGCAAAGCTTCTTCATCCAATACAGTCCCATTTTCTTGTGCCTGCATCAGCAGCATCTTGTCTTTGAAGTACTCAGCGTTTTGGGGACGTTTTGGGAGAGTGCAATTCCTAGCAATATGGCCCAACCCTCCGCAGTTGTAGCATTTCAGTTGCTTAGCTTGTGCTTGAAGAGCATTCCCAACTTTGTACTGCCCATTCTCTCTACCAGCATTTCTTTGGTTGAAGTTCTGTCTTCCCTGCACATTCTGCACTACTACCCGACCATCTTCAATGACAGCCTGATTACGTGGATTAGATGAGATTCTGAGCTGGTTGTTAGTAGATGGGAGTGCAGCCCTGAACTGTTGGACCAGTAAAGACACTTGGTTGGAGAGATTATCAATCATCATGTCAGTGTGAGAATACCCAGAATCAAGTTGAGTATTCAACGCAGAGGGTGAGGGAGTTGATGATTGACTAATGGTTGGGGTAGACCTGGAGGATGATTGTGATGGTTGAACTTGATCTTTAGAGGTTTGATTAGGTTGTTGAACATTGGAGACAAAAGCAAGAGATTCATTAGTTGCAGACGGATTGAGCTTTTCTCGCATTAGCCGATCATAAGCTGCATGTTTCTCATGTTGCTGGAGATACGCATACAGCTGTTCATGATTGGTATGCCTGAGACCCTTGTTGAGCTTAACAGCCGTGACAAACCTATCCCATTCCGGTGCCATGTTGTTCATGAATTTGGAATTGAGCTGTATGTTGGGCATTGTCATCTTGATGGCTCTCATGTCATTGACCAGCTTGTGAAATCTGACGTAATAGTCAGTGATGCTTTCACCTGGATTCATTTTGAAATGCTCAAATTCATCGTATAGCTGTGACTCACGATCTTCTTTAGTTAACTCAGACCCTGCAAGAAGCATTTTGACATTATCCCAGACCGCCTTTGCTTCAGTGTTGAAGTTGATCAGTTTGTAGACATCTTTGGGAAGGCCTTGAATGATGATATTTGATGCTCTGATGTCTGCATCATAGCGTTTCTTTTCTTCTTCAGACAACTCATTGTAAGTGCGAGGTCTATCAGGACCAAACACGGCCGGTAGTTGATCAGTTGCTTCTGAAATCGTGTCTCTAGTAGTACCCACTTGAAAGGGTCCCTCATCGATGGATTTCAGGATGTTAACCCCATTATCTTTACCTAGACAGTACAGCCGTATCCTTTGAGCCCATGATTCATAGTCAGTTCTGTCCAACATCGGAGGTCGGGTGTCAGACCCTGTAGCTTGGATGTCATCGGAAGAAGTCGACATCACAAATAAGAAATTACCAACCCAAGAGTGGGAGATACTCGCAATGTAATGTACTAGTCGCAGGACAAATTAACCACAACTTGACCTAACCGCAGAACACTAACCTCAAACAATACCAAACCGCAACACAATCCAACCGCAGTATGAGCTAACCGCAACCTGAGCAAACCGCAGGCCAAAGATACTAACCGCAGAACACTAACCGCAAGTAATACCAAACCGCAACAAAATCCAGTCGCAGTATGAACTAACCGCAACCTAAGCAAACCGCAGGCCAAAGATACTAACCGCAGGACACTAACCGCAGATAATACCAAACCGCAGAAAATAACCAACCGCAGAACAGTTAACCGCAAATGATTAACCGCAGTAAACTAAACGCGGGCAGATAACTAATCGCAGTGATAATGGTCCAAAAGTGTCACTATCGTTGCGTTTTGTTTGTATTCCCGAAATAGTAAACGCAGCAAGTTAATCGCAGCTCGCAGAACTTAACCGCAACCAAGCAATGAAACAGTGGACTTAACCGCAACTAAGAAAACCGCCCATAATCAACTCCAAACTTCAAATAGCTTGATGATATTGTAACACACTCTACACTACAATGTTCCACAAACACTAATGAACATAAACGAACATCACAAACATGTATAACAACACTAGAGGGATAAAACCAAGATGTTTTCCAAGAAAGTGACTCCAAACTCACAAAACCACTCAAAACATCATCAAATTTGATTCTACAAGGCCCTAAGATGAAACCTTGGCTCTTGATACCAATTGTAGAATACTAACTATGTTGGAAACATGTTCAAGAGGTGATGTGAGGGGCGTAGAATTGAGAAGGAGGGAAGAAAAGAGAGAAGGAGAGGAACCTTGAAAGAAAAAGAGAAAATGTTAGATTAAAGTGAATGAAGGTCCAACCCTCTCCACATGTGGAGAGGGGTATTTATAGTTACAATATTACGCCCACTCCCGGGCTGTGGATCAGGCATACAGTGGGTAAAGACCCGTTCCTTCTTCCACGGTGTTACTTAAACTAATACTAATTAACTAATAAACAAACTAACTACGAGCTAACTTAATGCTATTACAATCATTAGGTGACCGAGACTTTTACAGGAATATTTGTATTCCTAACATATGGTTTTTGTGAATTATTAAGTTTTATAATCTCCAGGAGATCTGCAAACTTCATTCCACAAGCATTATATCTTATCTTGTTTTCTAGGATTTAGAAACTTATATAGGATGCCGCCGATTTTACGCGAGGTTGTCTTGTCTATTTTGTCAGGTTTTACAGGTTATGTATGACAAGAAGATGATTTATATTCTGGAATGGAAGCTTTGATTGTTCATTTTCTTGGAGGAAGATTTAACCTGGCCATCCTATTATCCATACCGAGCGAATCAGGGGAGTATTTGATTTCATTCTCTTTACTTTTTTCACTTTTATATTCTTTACTTGAACATTGGGGACAATGTTCATCTTAAGTGTAAGGGGAGGGTAAAAAGATGATACCTTACATATGCACTTTCGCTTGAGTTTGTTTTGTTTGATAGTAGATGTGTAATAAAACTATGAGAAATACTTGTTAGTGCAATTTTAGCGCCAAATTTAAATTTTTTTACAACATTTAGGAGTGAAAGTTTAGCCATATCAAGCGTCTCATGGATAGGAGATTGTATGAGTAGCACATAACCGTATATTCAGAAAAAATTTCCACCCAAATATGTGAGGTTCGCCTTTAGATTTGATAGGGAAAGCATTCATTATTAGTGCTTATGAGTGTACCGGTAGCATTTAGATTCTAGAACTTGCGTTAGTGATGCATCCCGAGACCGCTAGTGAGACTACATTCGTGTAGTAGGATTTACTACATGATAAGAGGCATTAGGATCACCCTTGTGTTAAACCCGTATTATAATTACTTGACCATTTAAGTCATATTACTTGGCTAGTTAAGTCAACTAATTTTTCCCACACCCTTAGCGTTGTACTCATTTTTAGTACACGAAACCCCTAGTACACCCCTCCGAGCCTATCTTTTCGTTTCTAACTTTAAGCATCTTACTTAAAGGAAGAATTTGTTACACCCCACTTAAATGTACAACCAAATCGCCTTAGCCTTCCGTGTATGCGCTCATTTTTAGTGCATTATTGTTATTTGTTAAACCCTAAGTTAACTATCTAATTGATTACATGGTTGCTAAGTCGAGTCATATCCTTGTACATATTGTTTTGGGACGTTTGGGACTCATGGGTAAGTACTTATTTTATGGAGTAATGGGGAAGAACATCATTTATTACCCCCATATGTGCGTTAATCTTAAAAGTGCTCCAAGTGTTTTGACTTTCTTAATTCGAGTCATTAGATTAGTTTAAATGTAAAGTATGTAAAGATTCAAGTGTAAGGGAAATGTTCATTCCCTATGATGTATTATTTTGGATGGTAGGGTAAGAGTGTATGCAAAAAAAAAAAAAAAAAAAAAAAAAAAAAAAAAAAAAATCGAAAAAAATCAAGAAAAAGAAGAAAAAAAATAGAAAAAGGAAAAAAGAGAAAAAACATACGGACTACCATCCATTTTCATTCTATGTTTATTTTATGTTTTCGTTATTTTTCATTTATTAGCTTAAGTCGAGTCTAGTCTTGGCTTAGCAACGCCACATTGTACATGTAATTGACTAAGATTGTTAACTCGCCACCAGTAAAACTTCCTTTATCCAACAAAACCGTGTATTTCATATCCCTACACCTAACGTTACAACCCTTTAAAAGACCTCTTTGATAGTTTATCCTAGGTGCTTATGCCATGTGGTGGAGGTTTGATCCTTTCCCATGCCTATGGTAATCTATTTTGCTATGACAGGTAGTGAGAGATATCTTCCGTTTCAATATTGTAATTTACACTTTATTACACCCGAGAGATGTGAGTATCTAAACACTATTTGTGAGGTGCTTGTGTATGACCTCCGTGCTTGTCTATTGGTCTTTAGTGGAACGATTATTTGTTGTAATTACTTTTATATTAGTGTTAAATGACCCCTAACTTGTATTTTGACTAGAATAAAAGCGCATTTGCTTGAGGACAAGCAAATCTCAAGTGTAAGGGTATATGATGAGGCGAAAAATGATCCGTTTTTAGGGGGTCATTTAAGCCCGAATCCGACTTTATTTGATCAAATATTGCCCTAAATCGTTCCTTTTATGATTTTAGGTACTTTGGGAGAGAAATCTGGAAAAGGAAGCAATTCGGACGTTTTTGGAGCATAAAAGTGAAGAAAACACCAAAGTCTTAATTTTCCATGCTGGGAACAGTAGGTGACGGCGTCAAGAGCAAATCCTTGACGGCGTCAAGAGCAAATTTCATGAATTTCCATGACGACCCAGTAGAGTTTTGACGGCGTCACGTGAGAAGGGCGTCAAGAGTAAAAGAGTCATGACGGCCTGGAAGTGTCTAAGTCTTGACGGCGTCAGAAGTAGATCTAGGCAGTCCGAGGAGAGTTTTGGCGGCGAGGTGACGGCGTCACAAGATTACTCTTGACGCCGTCAGACCTGTTTTTCTATATATAGTTTTCTAATTTTTCACATTTAAAGAGAGAAGTTTTGGAGAAACCCTAAGTACGAGTTTGGTGCAACTTTTACAGGTTTTTCAAGGGTTCCAAACCCTTGATACCTTGCATTGTAATTGAGATAAGTGTTCTTCTAATTCAATCAATATGTCTATGTGTTGGTTGTCTATATCTTGTTCTTGTCTCAATTCCATTATGCTAGGCTAGATCTCTTTTGTGTTTGCTTAGATCTAATGAAACCTAGATATTGATTATGTGTTGATTACTTGTTTATTCTTGTCTTGGATGAATGATTTATATGTTAGGCTTAAGAAAACTGGCAGATCTCCAAATGGTAACATGCTTGAACGTCTTAAGAAACATGAACCGAGGCGTACTAGGTCTTTATTGGTTGTATTTAATGCATGAGCCACTGTTTACAATCCCTATAGTTGTGCTGGGCATGGTGTAAGAGGAGATAAGAGCTCATAGAATTGGGGAGTTATGTATGCCACCCCATGAATGGTATTAAGGAATACGATCCGTCATCCATGCAATTATAACAAGTAATTAACGTGTAAAAGATATCTAGGGAGTAATGAAATCTAAGTAAACACATTTTCTCCAATTACTGCTCACAACCTTAGTATAATTAGTTTATTTACATTTTTAGTATTTTATTTTAATTGCATCTTAGTATTGGGTTAGTTGAGTAGCAACTAATTCCGCCCACTCTTCCAAAACCCGAGATTTTTACTTGCTTTCTATAAAATATAAAAACACAAAAATAATCATCCCTCACCTTTAGAACTAGTATTTAGGCTTTCTAATCCTAGCGACACTATTCCTAAGCTGAACGATCAATCCCCCGGTACTTGTCACTATACTATACTACAACGATCAGGTACACTGCCTGGTGGGGGTTGTAAGCTTCTCGAGATCCCTCGAGAGGTAAAGCCTGTTGCGATTCCCACGCATCAGAACCCTAATATTTTAGAAAATAACTAAAACACATAATCAACAAAGAACTCTGATTTTTTTTGTAATCTAACGTCTAAGAATAGTAGCTTATTAACAGATACAAATGTTGTTTCTTTAGTGTTAAGTGTTACCAACCAACTATAGATTTTTTGTTGTTGATAGTTGATAGTTTGATACATGGTAATTTGTTAAATTTTATAAGTCATAAACTCATATATTGTAATGTATATTCAGGAATTTAGAGTAGTTCATGGATTCTGATGTATTGCTTGCTTAATATTTTGGGTTTAAATGCAACATTTGTTAGATGTAATAACTATTAAGTGGCATTATGCATTGAATATTAATATTTTTGAATTATTTAAGCTGCATAAGTTGTCACATATGTTATTAAAAAAAAAACCTAAATGTATAGTGCGCCTCATATTTATGAATCCCGCGCCTTGGTTTTGCGCCTCGACTCGTGGCTCTTTGACCCCCTTTGCGCCTTAGTGCGCCTTGAGCCTTTCAGAACATTGCTTTTCATAAACTGCCATTTTTTCTTCTTCACCTGCTATGACAGCCGCTCTCCCTATCGAAGACTCTTTCCTTTATACTCCCCTTAAAAAGTTGTATTATTATTATTATTATTATTATTATTATTATTATTAAGGGGAGTTTTTAATAGTGTATTAATTGTATTAATATTGTATTTTTTGATAAAGGGATGAAAGCTTAATATTTTGGAAGCTTAATTATATTGTACATTATGCTTAAATAATTGTATTTTTGGGTGGAGGGGTGTTTTTAATAATGTATTAATTGTATTAGATACATTGTGTTTTTTTTTTTTAATTTTATGTGTGCTTTAAGTACTTGTACTTAATGTTGTATTTATTGTATTGCTGGAAGGAAAAGGAGGCTCGACAGAAAAAGATATTTTGCACATAATGCTGTATTTATTCAATATTTCCTTGTGGAAGCAAAAGATTTCATTGTACTTTACATACTTGTACTTTGTGTTTTATGACTTGTATTAATTGGTGATGAGATGTATTAATTGTATGTATGTAAGTAATATGTTGACCTTAAAATCATTGTGCTTTACATAATCGTGCTTTGTGTTATATCACTTGTATTTACTTAAAACCTATTTAAGAAAATTTTAAAAATTAAATAAGAGTGAGAGTCTAATATGTATTATAAGTAGTATAGATATTCGTGTTAAAACAGTTACAGTATGAATAATCCATGGTTGATAACTAGGTACCTAAAGTTATTGATAACTGCCTAATGTTTCATTTCTCTATGATAATCATAAGGATGTTAGAAAATTTAGAATCAATGTGCCTGCACAATTGCACATCGTGAAGTTGAGTTATAAAGAAGGATGGTGGATTAGTACTAGTATGATCGCGCCTCATAAAGAAGTATCATAATAATAAGCTATTATATGAATTGTGATGATCAACTTCTACGTGAGATATCCTCATTGTAATAAACAAAACTCGAATCTTGTACTGACTTTCCGTTGCCATGCTTGATCACCTGTGCCTCATAAAGATAAGCCAAATAACTTCTACACGAGGTATTCAAATTATTATCAATTTAATTACGTGCTACTAATTTTCTTCAATTAAATTGTGGAACATGACCAGATGACCACACCTTCCAAAACTACAAAGGCACATCACATATGTTGAAATAAAATAAAATTCTCATTGGTAAAAAGTTCACACGAAGTACCTTGTGTTACGTTCTTCCAATAATATCACATGGGTTTAGTTCTGTTGGGTTTTTGACAAATCCATTAAAACGCGTCGATTACCTCTTATAATGAGTCAATCATGTATCGCTCAACAAAATTGTGAGGTATTTAAACTCTCACCAATTTAATCATGTGGATTCCAACAAAGAACATATAACTAATTCACTATTGTATTAAATTTAGTTATGGGTTTCTAACTTTCTTCAATTCAATTGCGGATCATGAGCAGGGACGGAGATAGTAATTTGTGTTAAGGGGGTCGTAATTATTTAGTGTATAATAGTACTGTAACATACAACTCATAAACGGTTAACATACGGATTCAGTAGTTCAACCATCCTAACTCATCTTAAACATTGATGGCACTACAATTACGTCTTTAGATTACTGTATATGACCTTTAATTAACAAAATACCAACATGTTATCAAATCGACATATTTTACAACACTCTAAATTAACTGTGTATGTGGTTTATTAGATTTTGATACATTAACTCAACAACAAATTTAAACAACTAAAAACCTTCAAAACTATAAATAAAAAATGAACAAATAAAAGCAAACAATGAAAATGAGTCCTATGCCATCTGAAAAAAAAGTGTAAATAACTATTATACACACAAACCGATCATTTTAGATTCAACTTTACCAGTGTTACTTCCTATGAAGCACTTACATCTCTCCTAATCGCTTCTCTGAGTGACTACAACAAACAAATATTATCCGACAAGCGTAAACGACGACGGGATACTTAAATATGAACCATTGACAGGGATAGATTGAAGGGATTATGAAACGTGGGCTGAAAATCAAGATAAAAGTTGCACTAGTTGAGCCGGTTGGAGGTGGCCGAGCACCGGCCAGCCCCCCTACTGGCTCCATCCCTGATCATGAGTCATGACCAAGCCTTACAAAACGACAAAAGCACTTTCCATATCTTATAAAACAAAATCCTCATAGCTGCTATTAATATAAACCTAAAAATGTTACTGTATAATTTTGTGATTCTAGCAAGTTCATGGCACTCAAGTTACTACGTTAGCCAAAGTTCAAGTTACTAAAGGGTTTGCTATTTTGGCTAAAGAGAGGAAAGGGAGAAAAGAAAGTTGGTGTTTGTGTTGAGGATCCCACATCGCCTGAACATGACAAATTGTCAAGTGAGGCATCAATACAAAAGAAAATGCCAATCAACTGAAAATCAATACCTACTTTGCCTTTTAGGGAACTTAATAGTGCGTATTGATTTTTTTATACGTAATTATAATTATTAGTTTTAATATTTATATTATTTATGACTAGATTTTAGGCCCGCCTCGATGGGGCGGCTAGCTTTAGACATTTCGTTATACGATAAAATTAATAGTAAACTTTGTATGAACGTGTAACTTAATCAATGTAATTTGGTATTAAAAAAGACATCGTATTATTAAAAAACTAATAATGTTGAACAAAACGTAAACTTGAAAATAATAAAACAACATATAGTTTATAATCTATGGAGAACTTCTTTATATACAACGTTGGTGGTAGAATTGGTGTAGTTGCCTTCTTTGTCACAACATAACACTTTTAGGCCTCTCATGCTTTTCACTCTTGAGACTGCTACATAAAGTTGGCCGTGTGAAAACACAGACCGTTCCAAATATAACCCAACCTTAGACAATGTTTGTCCTTGACTTTTGTTTATAGTCATGGCAAAACAAACGGAAATAGGGAACTGTCTCCTATTAAGTTGGAAAGGCATCTTCTTGTCGGATGGGCGGTTAGCTTCAAGGCCCGCCCGATGGGCGGTTAGTTTTAAGAATTTGTTTTAAGTAAAAAAATAGTACAAATGGTTTGATAATAGATTAAGAATGTAAATTGCAACAAAGTTTGTGATTATAATTCATTTAGTCCGTTATAAATTGCATATAAGATAAATTTGGTCATCACATTGCATACTGTAAAATAAACAAAAAACACACTCGAATAGTATATTGTACTTTCGTTTCACATTACTTGATAGTAACGTTGTACTATTAAACGAAAATGAAAAAGAGGATACCTGCACATCCAAAAATTCTAAAATAGAAAATAAATAATAGTAGTAGAGGGCAAAAGGGCCGAGGCATAGACACCAACATATACATCAAAATAAATAAAGAAAAAATAGCACATGAAGAAGCAAACCCATTATAAAAAAACCTGAAGACAGCATAACATTAAAATGAGCCAAATAACATTAATATATCACTACCAGAACTGGCACAACTTGCCACATGCGGCCACTCAAAATTCCCTATAAGACCTGATGATTTTCGATACCTGAGCACCAACCTATCCATGATCGATTGAACTCTTTAACTCAAATTGCAATCCAATTGTTGCTTGCCAGCCGAATCTCAAAATCCATATGACTTGCATGTTTGGATTAGAAAACATTGATCATGTTTTTTTCACAGAAAAAACAGAGTGAATTCAAACAATGTATTAACCAACTTTATAATTACCAAAAAAAAACCCCCCACAATATTCCAAATTCAAGATATCCACTACATAAATACTTGATAATATACCCATATCCACCACTTAAGACAACATTCGTGACAATAATAACATTGTAGCCAATAGTAAAAAGTTAAAAATTGCACAATGTATTCATATTTGCTCTATGAACATCTTATTTATTAATAATAATTCACTAAGTAGTATAGAGTGTGCATATAAATGCCTTAAGTAGTGTGGTATGTGCACCTGATTGGATCATAATACTTACTTACAAAAAAGGGTAACTAATGTATTACTACAGAAGCAACCATCTATACAATATTCCACCAGCATGATAAACTACCTGTACTCAATTAGTCAAGCTGTCAAACATACAACATAATGAAAACAAAATTAAAATCATTCAAAGCAAAATTTTCTATTTTTAGAAACCAATACAATGAATACGCGAAAGAAATAAGATGCTTAATATTATCCCTAAATGTAGTCAATAAACATAAGCAAAAGAGGAAATTGCAAAAATCATCCCTAAAGTTTGACCAATTTGCATGTTTCGTCCCACATATTTCGAAACTGCAAGGATCGTCCCTAAATTTTGGCCCGTGTGCATGTATCGTCCCTAAAGTTTTGGCCCCGTGTGCATGTATCGTCCCTAAAGTTTGACCAATTTGGGACGATATATGCCCCAAAAAGGATGATATATGCCCCAAAGGTTAACTTTAAGGACGATCCTTGCAGTTTCGAAATATGTGGGACGAAACATGCAAATTGGTCAAACTTTAGGGACGATTTTTGCAATTTTCTCTAAGCAAAATCAAATTAACCATTTGCAAAGCATTATCTCCGCAATACAGTAGCTTGCAAGCAGCATCTCCATACTACATATTGTTATAGACAAAAATAGATAACATTTGTAGTCTAAATAATTTACAGTAGCAACTATCTATAAAAAGTTTCTGACAAATACACAAAATTTCCTATTTTGACCTATTACCATCAATAGTTAATAGGATAATACATCTCAAAACTGTAACCCAAATCAATAGTTTTTGCTTAAAATATCACAAAAGATGCGCAATTGTGCGGCTGGGGGCCAAAACACATACGCAAGAACTTATAAGATAAAGCAAAAAACATAATTCTAAAAATATTCACAGAAAACGAAGTAAGTTATATATGTACAACGTAAAAAATGGTCGGGTCACTTACCGGGTCAAAAAGGGTCATTATCAAGTGAGTCAAAATGGGTCGGCGAGGCCTGGCTAACAACACTTTTAGTATGTTCTTTGACAGCCATTTCTGGAAGCCATTAAGAGATTATTATACTTATATGGGGCGAGTTAAAAAGATGAGATTCTAACTGCTTGTATCTGAGAAAGTAGTTTTGTCAACAACATTTCGTTTTTCATGGTTTATTAAGGTAAGCCCTTCACGTAACTTGATCAATATGTTCTCCGTTTCCTTCACCTAATACAGTCGTATATGTTCAGTATTAGAACCAACACATAACTAAATAGCGGTATATCAAGATGCAAAATGTGTAATTAGTCATTTCAAGAACCTGATTCATTAGCTTTACATCATTTGATTGTATCTCATCCAATGTTAAGTTTTATTGCAGATATTTTATTTCTGCAACATAAACAATATCATGCAACGTACGTTAAATATCTAAACGGGACATTGTGTGCATAATTTAGAGAAATAACATGACATAAAAATCATGTATTCAATGCCAGAAATGATGCATATTACTAATTCATGGAACAATATAACAACACTTTTAGAAAGAGTACCTCCCTCGAGCTGACTGTTTGCTTTCTTTTTTAGTAGTGTAAATGCGTAGTGATTTGTGGAAAGTGGAAACCTTCAAACTGGACAAGGATTTTTTCTCCATAGATTCTTCTGACCGTAGTAATAATCTCCTCAAATAACTCATTATATTCCTACACCAAATGATGAACAATTATTTCACGGGTCATTAAAGGGGAAAAAAAGAAACTCCAAAAAAAATGCAATCAGAACAAACTCGATCTGTGGCAAATGAGAAACTTTTGTCTTTCAGTGTTTTAGACTACAAATATGCAGCAAATGATATGACTTTACAGCTTAATACACAATAAAAATTAAAAACGTAACATACCAAAAGTGAGCTTAATTACTTTGCAAATAGAGATCCCTCTCGAAGGTAAAACCACTTGTTTTTATACTCATTAAACTCAGCAACCATTGTGATCACGCAAGCCACTACAATTCAACAGAAGTAAGTTACTTTCAGACATTTAAACAACGACGACTTAGTAGTCCTTAATCCTTATAACAACTATTTGTAGTTCCTAGTTACATAAGTTTATAATATCTTTAACAATGTACATAGTTTACCTTGCCAACCATGCTCTCTATACCAACAACCCCTTCAATTGTAGAGTATCGTACGAAACCAAAACTTTTTGACCAGCCTGTTGCACAGTCTTTTACTACTGTAACTACAAAAAACAACATGAAAATAGTAGTAAGAATTCTAAACTTTTAAGAACAGACTCATGACTCACAATCACAACTTATTGAGAAGAAGCAAACCATGAACTACTTCACCAAACTTTGCAAAGGCATCCCTAAGTCTGTCATCAGTTGTACGTTTGCTAAGACCTGCACAACAACATACACTCGCTCATATAACAGAACCAAGGTGAATTATGACATTGTTGCCTTAAAATTCCCATATCTAATTGATAAAAATGTTATCTTAACATCTACATGGATTGCTATAAACTAAGGTATAATCATGGAGGTTTGTTACATATTTTAAAGTAGGAGCGTTTTTTTCAACTTCAGTTTCAAACATTCCTACATTAAAACAATATTTATTAAAACATTACTACATAAAATCGAATCAAATAAAAAAAGTAAAAAATAATATAGAAACCTTGATAACTTGTGAAGCTGACTTTCTGATAAACACGATAAACATAAAATAAATTTCATAAAAACAAATATAAATTGGCAAATCTTCGATGAAATCTGGAAAAAAAATAAGAAAATTATAAACACAAAAAATAATCTGTAATTCAAAACGGTTGGATAAATATACGATTGTACCTTCATCATCCATGGATTGAATGGTTTATGTTGATGATCCATTCCCAAAGTCATAAGGCCTTTATTCGTCCCTTTTATTTCGGTTTTGTGAATCATTGAATTTGATTTTTAGGGATTAATAATTGTGTTGTTATTTGTATTGTTAAATGATTTGGGGGATTTTTTTAGGGATTGATTCGTGTGTTAGGGTTGAAAAGGGGATCTAGAGAGAAATGTGTGTGCGTTTTTTTTTTTAGGATTTGTAACAAATGAATGAGAGAATAATGATTGATTTTCCGGTGAGGGTTTGAGGTAACGGAGGCGAATTATTTTTGTGGAACAACCTCATCGATCTTCAATTAAGGGTTATTTTTCCGGTGAGGGTTTGAGGTAGGAAGGGAGAGGATATTATTGTGTGTGTGTTTTGGTTGGATTGTTGTAAAATTGCAAATGGATTGGTAAGAGGAATTCCGCCCCAAATTGTGAAAAACAAAATCTACGGCTATTAGAATTTAGAGATGCCACATGTCAGTTGATTAGTATTTTTGAGGGAGAAAAAATAGGACAAGCTTCCTTTATAAGGGAGGTAGATATTGCCTCATGAAAGTTTCGAATTTATTTGTAGTAGAATAAATTAGGGCTTTTCATTAGGACAATGTCATAAAATATTAAAATTTTTATTTAATAAGAGTGAAAATGTTATAACTTGTTTTTATTAGATACGGAGTAGGGCTGCTCATTGGGTGAAAACCGGATCGAGACCGAATCCGGCAAAAAACCTAGACCAAGACCGGATCGAATGTGGTCTGGTCGGTCCGGTCTTGATCCAAATAGGCTAAATGTTCGGTTTTTAAGTTGGACCGGGGACTAAAATTGAACTTATGAAAAACTCTATACCGAGACCGGACCAAATGTCGTCGGTCTAGTCGGTTTTCTCGATCGGTCCGGTCCATTTGCTCACCCCTAATACGTAGTAAATGCAAATCAATGAACCATTTAAAACAAATCAACACGCAAATGATCATAACTGTACTAATCTTAGACGGGTTAGCCGCAAGTCGATTAATCGCCTTTTGCACCATTTAAAAATCAAGAAATATTGATTATTGTAAACGAATATTAACAGTTTAAATAACCCAAAATTTTGTTCTTCCTGTTGGGGTTTTTTACAAATCCACTAGAGCGTTCGGTTTCCTTTAATAACGATTTATTCATGCGTTGCTTAACAGAAATGCGAGGTATTCGAATTATTATCAATTTAATTATGTGTTACTAACTTTCTTCAATTAAATTGTGGAACATGACGTAATGACCACACCTTACAAAACTACAAAGGCACATCATATATGTTGAAATAAAATAAAATTCTCATAGGTGCTATTAGTTTACACCTAAATATGTTAAACTAAACGTAATAGAGGTTATTTATTAGGTTTGGTCCATCTGTGTATCGAAGAAATGCTTTGGTTTGTGCGTGTATGTTGTATATATTTAATTTTGTAAGGCTATCCTCAATAACAACTCTCATCTACCTACAATTTTTCTTGTAGCGCCAGCTTTCTCTTTCCTGCGAGCTACAGACGACCTTTTAGGCACAATAAGACGACCTACACTAAAAAAACATACCCCACAAAAATACATTTTAATTAAATTAAAATACACTAGAAAGTGCTTGTGACCGAAAGTGCCTTATTGTGCCTAGCCTATAGTATGTTTTTGGTTGTGAGTGTGGTACCCTTCTACAAATGTTTGATCTTGATTTGGTCTAGGAGAAATAAAGCTGTGGTAACGCTGATGTAACAGTGTCGCGTTTGGTCTTGGTATAGTCTTATTACTATCAGCATTATAATTCCGTGATTTCAGTAAGTTCCACTAGGCATGATACAGAAACAGAGCCCCCGAGTTAATCAAGTTCAAGTTACTAAAATGAATTTTGCCTAAAGAGAAAAGGGGGAGATAGAAACTATGAATTGGTGTATGTGTTTAGGATCCCAAATCGTTTGAATTAACCAAATGGCCAAGAGAGGTATCACTACAAAAGGAAATGCCAATCATCCTTTATCCATACCTTCTCTACCTTGTATCATATGTTATATTATGATAACTAATTATTAGTTTTAATATTTTTAAACTGCTTATGTATTTGTATTATAATAGTTTGGGGTTGTTTCAACAGTTGTTTACAAGATTTTAAAATTTATCTTATTTATATTAAAAAGAAATTATTTTAATAAAAAAGAAAATTCCTATTCAACAAATGCTACGTAATATTTTTTAAAAAGCTAATTCTTTTTCAAAAAACATATCCTAAAAAACACTTGCGTTTAAATTGCAATATTTTTTTCTTTCTTAAAAGTATAATGAAACCATAAACTGGCCAAACAAGCTAAAAAACCCCCTTCTATAACTTCTAATCAAATGAGCTAAAAAAACACCTATAACTTCTAATCAAATGAACGGATAATACAAGTTCATGTTAAGTAACTTGTGCTATGTTGTATCTGTTTTTGCACTCACAGTTGAAAAAGAAGTTGTTAAGGAAAGTTTCATATCCAAGGAATATTGTTATATAGTTAGAATGTTTACAATTACAATATGAATAACCAATATTAGATTAAGATAACCCATGTACCGAAAGGTATATAGATAATCGCTCACCGTTATATTATTATGATAATCATAGGGATGTTATAAACTTGGAATCAATGTGCCTACAATTCCTGAAGTAGTGTAGTGAGCCATTGCAGTTTAGCAACATAAAGAAGTATCAGATGGGATTATGGGACCAGGCACATTAGTATTGGTATGATCGCACCAATAAAGGGGGAGACGGACTAAGCCATTATATAATCTGTGATGATCATTTCCCACATCCTCATGAGATATCTCCATTGTACTCATAAACCAAACTCGAATCTTGTACTCTCGTGCCTCATAAAGGCAAGCCATATAACTGGAACACAACTCACTCATTCATCTACTCAAACCGACTTTTATCCATATTAGAAAAATGCAAATCAATGACCAGTTTAAAATAAATCCAGACACAAATGATCAAAACTGGACTAATCTTACACTGGTTAACCGCAAGTCAATTAATCAACTTTTGCGCCATTTCAACTTCAAGAAATATTGATTTCAATAGTTTACATAACACAAACGTGTTCTTCCTGTTGGGGTTTTGACAAATCCATTAGAACGCATCAGTTTCCTATAATAATGCGAACATAATTGCGAGGTAATTACGTGTTTCTAACTTTCTTCAACTCAATTGTGGATCGTAACTACACCTTATAAAATTACAAAAGCACATCATATATGCTGCAATTAGTTTACATCTAAATATGTTATAATTCCGTGATTCCAACAAGTTCTCATTCAGGCATGACACAAGACGGAGTACCCCATTTAACAAGTCCGAGTTGGTAAAATGCATTTTGGTTAAAGAGAAGAAGGGGGAGGAAAGAAATTTTATCAATTGGTGTTTGTGTTCAGGATTCCACATCGCTCAATAAGCCAAATGGCCAAGAGAGGCATCAATATGAAAGAAAATCCCTATCGCTATTTTTTCTTCTTAAAAATAGAAGTTTTAAAATATTAAACACTTATTTATTACTGAATTGTGTTTTAAACACTTGTAGACGAATTGGAAGATAAAATCGAAGGCCATGTATGGTTATGGTCCATTTGTATATTTGGTGGAATTTGGCATATCTTGACCAAACCTTTCGCATGGGCTCAACGCGCACTTGTATGGTCTGGAGAGACTTGTTTATCTTATAGTTTAGCGGCTATATCGGTCTTTGGTTTCATTATTATTGTTTTGTCTAACACGGCTTATCCTAGTGAGTTTTACTGACCCATTGGATCAGAAGCTTCTCAAGCCCAAGCCTTTACTTTTCTAGTTAGGGACCAACATCTTGGAGCTAATATGGGATACAACTAATAAAATAAATGGTACAAATGATGAAAGCTACTAACTAATTTAAACACGTACAATTAATATAACTAATAAAACATCCCATATTTGAAAAATACAACTAATAAAACAAATGGTACAAATGATGAAACTACTACGGAGTTAACTAATATGGTCATCATTTATTTGAAATAATACAAACTAACCAATTTTCTAATTTTACGATCGCTTATTTTAACCAAAGTATAATGTCCATTTAACTAGCTTAATATTTTAAGAGTAATGGACATTTGTTTTATACTTTTCTTTTTATCGCCGTTTATGTCATTTTTTTCATCTTCATGTTTTTTTTAACATACGTCTCTTGTTACATTTATTATCGTAAAAGAAACAATGGTCGAATACCTATTAACTTAATACACTACTACAAAACCAGGTTAATGCAAAGAAAATTTGCAACGGTAGATTTCCGTTGCAAATTATAATAATTTGCAACGAAAAAGCAACGAAAGACAAAATTTAAATATAAAAGAAATTAAATTTATTTTCCGTTGCAATTCCGTTGCAAGTTTTCATAATTTGCAACGGAATAGCAGTCAAAGACAAAATTTAAACCTAAAAAAAAATATCATTTGTTTTCCGTTGCAATCCGGTTGCAAATTTTCAAAATTTGCAACGGAATAGCAACGGAAGACAAAAAATCAATCTAAATCGAATTATCACTTATTTTCCATTACAAAAAAACTAAATCTAAACGGAATAGCAACGAAATATTTAGTCTAAATAAAAAAGAAATTGTCAATTATTTATGTCGCAATTCTGTTGCAAATTTCAAAATTTGCATTAGATTTGTAACAGAATATTTCAATAAAAATGTTAATAAGAATGATCCTCGTAGCTAGGGTAATGCTCATGTATACTAAATAAGTGTATGTGTATATGGTGTGTAAAATGATGAAGATAACTCCGTTCTTATGAACAATCATATCTAGTCACAATGGGGGTATATTGTTTGGACAAAAGCTTAAAGGGTTATCTGATGGTTTAGATTGCACCGACCATGATCATCCACCACGAAAACACTATTGTCGCATATTTGGTCTAGCACAATAAGGAAGAAATTCTTGTGATGTACTTTGTAGTGCACGCTCTTTGTTTGTTGAGTTTATGTGTACAACGACTACAACATGACGAATGGAGATTCTATGGTCATAATTAAAAATGTCTTTAGAATTCCTAAATACCATCATTATATATGGATGAGCTTCATCGATTTATTTATCTCGTGTTAAGGTATAAAGCTTTCATAAGTAGATCTGAGTTGGTATTTGTCATAAATGGTTGTCATATGTTTAATTGGTTGTAATGGTTTACTAAATGTATTTAGTCCTAATTGCATGAAAATGAGGTTTAACTTGAGATGGAGTCAAGCTTGAAACGAGAAGAGCTTAAGTAACTTTAAAAGGCCGGATTTTTTACACCCTTAGGTCATATTGAGATTATGAGTTAGTAACATCTCATACGAGTTATATTTTAGTTACCATGGCTAAATTTTTTTTTCTTATATTAGTGTCGAATACGTACTACAAGACATATGGGAGATAATGATCTTTCAAAGTTGATTCGATAACAATAGCATGAGCATGATATGTAGACAAAATTGATCTATAGTAAAATTCTTATCTTAATAGCCTTGATATTCAGTTTTTAACTTTTTATTTGTTAAAATGAATTATTACATGTATGTCGAAAATTTGTAGTTGTTTAAAATCGTTGAGATGAGTTGTATCGTGCTTTACTAATTGTAACGACCAATTCAATATCTAACGTTTTTAATAACTAGATAAAATTAAGATTAACTAAACGTTTTCGTTGACTTTACCCGATGTATATTAGTATAATGTAGTAGAATAATTGATTATACCAAGTGACATAAGACCACTTTCAACCGTGACACGTCTCTTGTTGTGTCAGTTGTGCCATCTTAGTGCCACATCACACTTCCCAAACTGACACACAACTAACACGCCCATGCAAATGGTTGTGTGTCTCTTTATATGACACTTCAAACACAAACATTGATTCATTCACATAGATTGTGTGATCTTAACAGGAATTTGTAAATAAAAAATAGATCTCGAGTGTCGGTGAGTGGTGTATAAGGAAGAGATTGCGGTGGGAGAAAGATGTTAGTGAAAGGAGAGGACGGTGTATAAACGACGACCGAATGGTGAGGTGGCTAATGGTGGTCAGTTTGTTACCGGTTAATGTGTTAAATCTCGTTCTAAATTTTGTAGTAACCGACTTAATGTTGGGAATAAAATGCTCAAGTCAAAGAGCCTGCCAGATGATGAGTTAAGCCTGCCTCTTTGTTTTTGTTGAAGTTGAAGATAAACTAACAGTACCTTTTGGGTGAGAAGGTACTGCTAGTTGATGAAGGTCCTGTCAGTTTAAACGTCAAGTTGTTATATATTTTATTTTTAGATATTTAGTTGTATCATTAGTCTTTGTACAAAGTTACACGTTAAGTAAAAGTAGTACAGAAGTCCATACCTCTCAGTAGATAATATGGAGTGTTTTACATTGAAAAGTGTAATATTAGGATAAGAATAGTTTTCTAAGTATATTATATTATGCAACTTGACAACTTGTAATAAGGGTTCCTTATACTATAAAAGGAACCCTTAGTCACCTTCTTAGACATGACTGCATGCACAACTTCAATCATCAAATCCTTTTTACGTATCAAAGATTCAAGGTTACCTTTGTAATCCTGGTGATAGTTTAGATCACCCGTATTATCTCATAAATAATATTGAATCGTTTTGTGTTATTCATGTTGTGTTCATCACTCTAAATTATTCACGTTTACTTATTCACCACCTTTGTTCCTTTAGTGTGTTCTAGTAAATTCCGCGTACTAAATCACATTCATTCATAAATATCCCAAACACATTATTAAGACTAACATCCCAAGTGTTTGTATAATCCTCCACAAGTGGTATCAGAGCAAGGCTGATATTTACGACATAAAAGAACAAAGCAAATATGGATGTTGAGCACATTCAAACCAATGTGGCTGCAAAACTTCCATTACTCAAACAGAATGAGTTTGAGATGTGGAGACTGAGGGTTGAGCAATACTTCCAAATGCAAGACTATGCACTTTGGGAGATTATTGAAGAAGGAAGCTCATTCAAACCAACAACCACCACCTCCACAGTAAACGATGCACTTATCACAACTGTGAAAGTAAACCCAACAACCGCAGAAGAAAGAATCCAAAAGAGAAATGATCTTAAAGCTAGGAGTATGCTTCTCATGTCTATTCCAAATGACCAGCTCTTAATCTTTAACAAGTACAAATGTGCTAAAACCCTCTTTCAAGCTATTGTGGCTAGATTTGGTGGTAATGATGCCACCAAGAAAACTCAGAAAACACTTCTAAAACAACAGTTTGAAAACTTTTCATCCACAACAAATGAGTCTTTGGACAGCATGTTCAATAGACTACAAAAGCTTTCCAGTCAGTTAGCCATTCATGAAGTGATAATATCTCAAGAAGACTTAAACTCCAAATTCCTTAGAAGTCTACCCTCTGAATGGGCCATGCATGTCATTGTCTGGAAAAACAAACCAGATATTGATTACATGAGTCTTAATGATCTTTACAGCAACTTCAAAATAGTAGAGCATGAACTGAAGAAGTCTACTAGTTCAAGCTCAGGAAATATGGCCTTTGTGTCATCTCATGGTACTTCCAAGAAAGTTGATGAAGAAAAAGATGGTAGAGAAGAATGTACTGCCAATACAAATTTTGGTACTGCCAATACTTCTAGCAGTACCAAAACCATTTTAGATGAAACAATTGGTTGTGCTTTCCTAACATCACAACACAATGGTTCCATATTGACCTTTGAAGATCTTCAAGAGATCAGTGATGATGATCTTGAAGAAATGGACATAAAGTGGCAGCTTTCACTTCTTAGCATGAGGGCTAAGAAATATTTGATGAGAACTGGAAAGAAGATTGTCATCAGTGGTAATGAACCTGCTGGGTATGATTAAGTCTAAAGTGGAGTGCTACAACTGCCACATGAAGAGTCACTACTCAAGAGACTGTAGAAGACCAAAGAAGCAGGGTGATAAGGGAAGAGGTTTTGAGAACAAGAACAAGGGAAACCATGAGAATAAGAGCAAGGAAGTGGACATCACTGAAACAAAAGCTATGGTAGCTATTGATGGGTTGGGTTTTGATTGGAGCTTTATGGGTGAAGAAGAGTCAGCTTCAAATGAAATGGCTTTAATGGCTTTCACCAATCCTGAGGTACAAATTGCTAAATGTTCTACTAATTGTGAAGTTTTTAAAGAATTAGAAATTTTAAAGAAACTTTATGATGAACTAAAAGTAGAAGAAAGAAAAGCTCATCAAGACCTAGTTAATCATAAGTGTGGTATGGCCAAACTTGAGAAGCGGATAATTCACTTTAGAGAAAATGAACTCACCTTTTCTGACACAAAAGCTATTCTTAATAGAGACATATTTTTAAAAGATGCTGAAATAAGCCTGTTAAGAACTGAGTTTGCTAAAGTGAAACAAGCAAAAGATAATATTCAACTAACTGTTACAACATTAGAAAATGCTTCTGCCTATACTAGGAGTATAGTTGAAAACCAAATGAACAAGAAAATCAAATCTGGGATTGGATACAATACTTGTCCACCTCCTTACAGAGGAATTCCCTGTCCCCCAGGTATAGATCTTGCTGAATCAGGTTTACATGAACTCACTCATAAACCACTAGAAAGTGTAAAACCTGTAGAAAATAGTGAACCTTTTGAGAGTGCAAGTGATACTTCACTCTTTAAAGAAAAGGTGCTCACTGATAAGAGCCCAGATGACACATCTATTGAAGATTGGACATCTGATGAGAATGAAAAAGAGACTGCTTCAAAGAAGGGAAACAAAGTAGGACCAACCAGTCCTAAAAGTGTAGATAGTATAACTGATGAGGCAAAAAATGATCCGTTTTTAGGGGGTCATTTAAGCCCGAATCCGACTTTATTTGATCAAATATTGCCCTAAAGCGTTCCTTTTGTGATTTTAGGTGTTTGGAGAGTGAATTCTGGAAAAGAGGCTATTTTGGACGTTTTTGGAGCATAAAGTGAAGAAAACGGCAAAGTACCAAAAATCCAAGCTGGAAATACAAGGTGACGGCGTCAAGACCAAAAGCTTGACGGCGTCAGACATGGAGAATAATTTACCGTAGCTGGTGACGGCGTTAGATGGAGAGGTGACGGCGTCAAAGTGGCCAAGAATAATTTACCGTGGGTGGTGACGGCGTCACATAGGCCGTCATAAGTGGATCAAGGCCGTCCGAGGAAGTTTATGGCGGCGAGGTGACGGCGTCAGAATTAACTCTTGACGCCGTCAGACTGTTTTTCCTATATATAGTTTTCTAGTTTTTTCATTAAAAAGAGAGAAGTTTTGGTGAAACCCTAAAGACGATTTTGGTGCCTCTTTCACAGGTTTTTCAAGGGTTCCAAACCCTTGAGACCTTGCATTGTAATTGAGATAAGTGTACTTTCAATTCAATCAATATGTCTATGTGTTGGTTGTTTATCTCTTGTTCTTGTCTCAATTCCATTATGCTAGGCTAGATCTCTCTTGTGTTTGCTTAGATCTAATGAAACCTAGATGTTGATTATGTGTTGATTACTTGTCTATTCTTGTTTTGAATGAATGATTTATATGTTAGGCTTAAGAAAACTGCCAGATCTCCAAATGGTAACATGCCTGAACGTCTTAAGAAACATGAACCGAGGCGTACTAGGTCTTTATTGGTTGTATTTAATGCATGAGCCACTGTTTACAATCCCTATAGTTGTGCTGGGTCATGGTGTAGGAGGAGATAAGAGCTCATAGAGTTGGGGAGTTATGTATGCCACCCCACGAATGGTATTAAGGAATACAACCCGTCATTCATACAAGTGTAACAAGTAATTAACATGTAAAAGATATCTAGGGAGTAATGAAGTCTAAGTAAACACAATTTCTCCAATTACTGCTCACAACCTTAGTTTAATTTAGTTTAATTTCATTTTTATTATTTTATTTTAATTATATAATAGCTTTGGGTTAGTTGAATAGCAACTAATTCCGCCCACTCCTTCAAAACCCGAGATTTTAATTGCTTTCATAAAAATATAAAAATACAAAAATAATCATCTCTCACCTCTAGAACTATTAATTAGGTTTTCTAATCCTAGCGACACTATTCCTAAGCTGAACGATCAATCCCCCGGTACTTGTCACTATACTATACTACAACGATCAGGTACACTGCCTGGTGGGGGTTGTAAGCTTCTCGAGATCCCTCGAGAGGTAAAGCAAGGTGCGATTCCCACGCATCAAGTTTTTGGCGCCGCAGCCCGGGGAATAGTTATTGTCTAGGTTAGGATTTCTTTTTATTAGGTCTACTTGCTAGATTCCTTTCTAGTAAGATTTTTTATTTCTATTTTTAGGTCTTCTTTAGTCTATCTTATTTCTTCGTGCCTTTGTTCGTAACTCTTTACCATCCGACATCATGGAAGGTGGTAACATCTTTGAACCCATCATCCCACCACAACAAAACCCACCATTAGAACCCCTTAGGCCCCGAACCTTAGGAGAGTATTCCCGACCTAGCCACCAAGGCTACCGAAACACCATTGAGCTCACCGGAGCCAATGTGACCCCCTTGCGATCCGACACCATCCGGTTTGTGCAAAGCGGATGTGCATTCCATGGACTTCGTTCCGAAGATCCAAACCAACACCTTAAGGACTTCCTCAAAATCGTAGATTCCATAGACCTAGGTGTTGAAACTAGAGAGACTACCCGTTTACGCCTATTCCAATTCTCTCTACGGGATCAAGCTAGTCAATGGCTTGAGCGTTTACCCGCGGGATCCATCACCACATGGGATGATCTCACCACTCGTTTCCTTGCTCAATTTTTCCCACCGGGGAGAACTACTAAACTTAGGAATGACATCTTGATGTTTCAACAACGTCAAAATGAATCTCTTTATGAAGCATGGACTCGTTTCAAGGACTTACTCCAAAAAGTCCCTCATCATGGCATAGATCTTTGGCTCCAAGTCCAAATCTTCTATGACCATATCGACATCCCCACGAGGCGAACCATTGACCAATCGGCCGGTGGTAAGCTACGTGATCTTAGTGCGGAACAATCATGGGAACTCATAGAAGATCTTGCTCTCTATGACAACGAAAGTTGGAATGATCCCCGTGATTTGAACAAAACGGTCAAGGCAATATCTTTGACTTCGAATAATTCAAGCACTCCCGACCGTAGGATCATGGAACTTGAGGACCAAGTCAAGTTTCTCATGAAATCTTACGAAGCGCCGAAGCATTCAAGCCAAGTGAACAAAATCACTTCTTCATGCGAATTATGTAGTGGTCCCCATGACACTCGTGATTGTGTGGAACTCCCCGGAACAGCTTTTTCGGACTACGCATCCACGCGTACCGACGAAGCGGGAGATAAGTGGTACACTTTCAAGCCCGAGCCAAACACATACGGTGATTCATACAACCCCTCATGGAAAAATCACCCAAACCTTAGGTGGAAACAAAATCAACCCAATTCATCCAACCCACCTAATCGTTACCAATCAAACGGTCCACCATCCAACCGTACCTTCAACAACAATCCTTCTAACAACTATGGTAGTACCAACAATCTTGAAGGATTGATGTCAAAATTTATGGCATCTCAAGAAGCCCGCATAGCTAAGTTTGAAGCCGATTTCAAACAAAATCAAAGCGAGATGACCAATAGAATTGACGCATTGTTGAAAGTTCTCAATGACCGAGAAATGGGAGCACTCCCAAGCGACACAATCAAGAATCCGAAACTAAACGTTAATGCCATATCTTCAGTTTCGTCACCCACTTCGTGTCCACAATACTACTCGGTTAAATCAACGAGCACGTGTTTCAAACAACACCAAGTTCCCCAAAAGGACCAATCAACTAAAACACCCACTATAGAGCCGGTCAAAAGCATAGTTGAAACACCTCTTACACAAGACCTTGACGATGAATTCAAAGAACTTCACCTTGAACGCCCCGTCATTGATGTCTTAGCGCGTGCTCCTTACTATAGTGCCCTCCTAGAAAAATATGAGAAGTATAAGCTAGGTGATCCGGGTATATTTGTTTTGCCTTGTAAGATAGGAAGATCCGAAGCTTTCGACACACTAGCCGATTTAGGGTCAAGCCTCAACTTGATTCCCTTATCCTTATTCACCGCTCTTAAGCTAGGAAAGTTAGAGGAAACGGAGGTATTGATAGGGCTAGCGGATGGAAGTATTGCCCACCCGGTTGGAATGATTAAGGATGTAGTTGTTCACGTAGGAAGGTTAACTATATTAGCGGATTTTCACGTCCTAGACATGGTTAGTGACACTACATGCCCATTATTGGTAGGAAGAGGATTTTTAGCAACCGCTAGTGCCATGATAGATTGCAAGGAATCCAAGATAGCGGTAGGAGAAGGCGATACTTGGTCGGTGTATGATGTTAAGAAGCATAGTTATGATTGTGATGATGAACCAACACCGCATTGGGTAGAGATGAATAGGAGACCATCTAGATATGGACCTTGGATAGAAAGGAACTTCATAGGACCTCAATGCCCATTTTATCTAGAAAAGGATTTCATTGAGAAGACACATTCGGTAGAACAACTCATAGCTAGGGATGAGGAGCTAGATCCCTTTGAGGACCCCTTAGTCTTTAGAAAGATGATTGAGTTCTTGTGCGTAATGCCTATTAATATAGAGTTGAATAAATGGAAAAGAGATGGAGATAAGTATAAATGGAGGTGGGACAAGCCACCTAAAGAAGGTGACGGGTCATGGCATATTAGAATGACCTTGTATGATCCGGATGGAGAAAAGTTTGAAAGGTCATACCACACTAAGGGAACCGATAGGAAGTTGAAACCTAAGTTCGATCCCAAAGATGTCCTCAATGTGGAACTCACCCGAATCACGTAGTAACCCACGACTTTGAGTCTAGCTACAAGACTCGTAAATAAAGAAAAGCGCTTCTTGGGAGGCAACTAGGGGTGTCATTCGGGTCAACCCGACCCGATAAGCCTCTATCGGGTCAGGTCTATCGGGTTTTTGACATATAAAATTTAACCCGCAACCCGATCCGATAAGGAATCGGGTTATCGGGTTCGGGTCTATCGGGTTATCGGGTCTATCGGGTTCGGGTTATCGGGTTCGGGTTATCGGGTTATCGGGTCAAGTTCAAAAATTATAAAGCTTTTAATGGGTTATTATAGCTTATCGGGTTATCGGGTCAACCCGATAACCCGATAACGAAATAATTAAGACCCGCAACCCGACCCTATAAGGCTATCGGGTTTATCGGGTTGACCCGATAACCCGATAAGGTATATTGGACCCGAATCAACCCGACCTTATAAGGCCTTATCGGGTTCGGGTCGGGTTCGGGTCGGGTCGGGTCGACCCATATGACACCCCTAGAGGCAACCCATGTTTTGTGTGATTTTTATTTGTTTGATTGTTATTTGCTTCCGTATGCATGTTTTATTTTTATTGTTGGTTGATCATGTTTCTTTACTAAAAAGTGGAAATACTTTATTATGTTGTTTAGCCTAGTCTTAACTTCAACCTAAAGGTATTTTTGCAAAAGATAAGTGTAAGGGGAAACCCCAAATATGTTTTTAAGAAACAACCCGATCATGATTCTCCACAATATTTAATGAACGTGTATATTCGTATTTGTTAGAGTCAAATGCTTGTATTGAGTCATAATGAAGTTTTGCAGGATTTTCCAGGAAGTAGGACAAAGTTTTTCCAGAAATTTTCCGGAAACTTAACATAAGAATTTCTGCAGGTCCATTCTGACGGCGTCAGGGTTTGCTCTTGACGGCGTCAGGAGTTAAAATCTAGAAATTTTACCGGTTTTGTTTTTCTAACGGAGTCTTATAGTTTTTGTGAATTATTAAGTTTTATAATCTCCAGGAAATCTGCAAACTTCATTCCACAAGCATTATATTTTACTTTGTTTTCTAGGATTTAGTAACTTATATAGGATGCCGCCGATTTTACGCGAGGTTGCCTTGTCTACTTTTGTTAGGATTTACAGGTTATTTGTGACAAGAAGATGATTTATATTCTGGAAGGGAAGCTTGATTGTTCGTTTTCTTGGAAGAAGATTTAACCTGGCCAACTAAAATCCATACCGAGCGAATCAGGGGAGTATTTGATTTCATTCTCTTTACTTTTTAACTTTTACATTCTTTACTTGAACATTGGGGACAATGTTCATCTTAAGTGTAAGGGGAGGGTAAAAAGATGATACCTTACATATGCACTTTCGCTTGAGTTTGTTTTGTTTGATAGTAGATGAGTAATAAAACTACGAGAAATACTTGTTAGTGTAATTTTAGCGCCAAATTTAAAATTTTTTACAACATTTAGGAGTGAAACTTTAGCCATAGCAAGCGTCTCATGGATAGGAGGTTGTATGACTAGCACATAACCGTATATTCAGAAAAATTTTCCACCCAAAAATGTGAGGTTCGCCTTTAGATTTGATAGGAAAAGCATTCATTATTAGTGCTTATGAGTGTACCGGTAGCATTTAGATTCTAGAACTTGCGTTAGTGATGCATCCCGAGACCGCTAGTGAGACTACATTCGTGTGGTAGGATTTACTACATGATAAGAGGCATTAGGATCACCCTTGTGTTAAACCCGTATCATGATTACTTGACCATTTAAGTCATATTACTTGGCTAGTTAAGTCAACTAATTTTTCCCACACCCTTAGCGTTGTACTCATTTTTAGTACACGATACCCCTAGTACACCCCTCCGAGCCTATCTTTTCGTTTCTAACTTTAAGCATTTTACTTAAAGGAAGAATTTGTTACACCCCACTTAAATGTACACCCAAATCGCCTTAGCCTTCCGTGTATGCGCTCATTTTTAGTGCATTATTGTTATTTGTTAAACCCTAAGTTAACTTTCTAATTGATTACATGGTTGCTAAGTCGAGTCATATCATTGTACATATTGTTTTGGGACGATTGGGACTCATGGGTAAGTACTTATTTTATGGAGTAATGGGGAAGAACATCACTTATTACCCCCATACGTGCGTTAATCTTAAAAGTGCTCCAAGTGTTTTGATTTTCTTAATTCGAGTCATTAGATTAGTTAAATGTAAAGTATGTAAAGATTCAAGTGTAAGGGGAACGTTTATACCCCTATGATGTATTATTTTGGATGGTAGGGTAAGAATGTATGCAAAAAAAAAAAAAATATATATATATATATATATATATATATATATATATATATATATATATATATATATATATATATATATATATATATATTAAAGAAAAAAAATCAAGAAAAAGAAAAAAAAATAGAAAAGAAAAAAAAAAAACATACGGACTACCATCCCGTTTTTATTTTATGTTTTTGTTATTTTTTTTATTATTTAGCTTAAGTCGAGTCTAGTCTTGGCTTAGCAACGCCATCTTGTACATGTAATTAACTAAGATTGTTAACTCGCCACCAGTAAAACTTCCTTTATCCAACAAAACCGTGTAATTCATATCCCTACACCTAACGTTATAACCCTTTAAAAGACCTCTTTGATAGTTTATCCTAGGTGCTTACGCCATGTGGTGGAGGTTTGACCCTTTCCCAAGCCTATGGTAATCTATTTTGCTATGACAGGTAGTGAGAGATATCTTCCATTTCCATAATGTTATATTACTTTATTACACCCGAGAGATGTGAGTATCTAAACGCTATTTGTGAGGTGCTTGTGTATGACCTCCGTGCTTGTTTATTGGTCTTTAGTGGAACGATTATTTGTTGTAATTACTTTTATATTAGTGTTAAATGACCCCTAACTTGTCTTTTGAGTAGAATAAAAGCTCATTTGCTTGAGGACAAGCAAATCTCAAGTGTAAGGGTATATGATGAGGCGAAAAATGATCCGTTTTTAGGGGGTCATTTAAGCCCGAATCCGACTTTATTTGATCAAATATTGCCCTAAATCGTTCCTTTTGTGATTTTAGGTGTTTGGAGAGTGAATTCTGGAAAAGAGGCTATTTTGGACGTTTTTGGAGCATAAAGTGAAGAAAACGGCAAAGTACCAAAAATCCAAGCTGGAAATACAAGGTGACGGCGTCAAGACCAAAAGCTTGACGGCGTCAGACATGGAGAATAATTTACCGTAGCTGGTGACGGCGTCAGATGGAGAGGTGACGGCGTCAAAGTGGCCAAGAATAATTTACCGTGGGTGGTGACGGCGTCACATAGGCAGTCATAAGTGGATCAAGGCCGTCCGAGGAAGTTTATGGCGGCGAGGTGACGGCGTCAGAATTAACTCTTGACGCCGTCAGACTGTTTTTCCTTAATATAGTTTTCTAGTTTTTTCATTAAAAAGAGAGAAGTTTTGGTGAAACCCTAAAGACGATTTTGGTGCCTCTTTCACAGGTTTTTCAAGGGTTCCAAACCCTTGAGACCTTGCATTGTAATTGAGATAAGTGTACTTTCAATTCAATCAATATGTCTATGTGTTGGTTGTTTATCTCTTGTTCTTGTCTCAATTCCATTATGCTAGGCTAGATCTCTCTTGTGTTTGCTTAGATCTAATGAAACCTAGATGTTGATTATGTGTTGATTACTTGTCTATTCTTGTTTTGAATGAATGATTTATATGTTAGGCTTAAGAAAACTGCCAGATCTCCAAATGGTAACATGCTTGAACGTCTTAAGAAACAAGAACCGAGGCGTACTAGGTCTTTATTGGTTGTATTTAATGCATGAGCCACTGTTTACAATCCCTATAGTTGTGCTGGGTCATGGTGTAGGAGGAGATAAGAGCTCATAGAGTTGGGGAGTTATGTATGCCACCCCACGAATGGTATTAAGGAATACAACCCGTCATTCATACAAGTGTAACAAGTAATTAACATGTAAAAGATATCTAGGGAGTAATGAAGTCTAAGTAAACACAATTTCTCCAATTACTGCTCACAACCTTAGTTTAATTTAGTTTAATTTCATTTTTATTATTTTATTTTAATTATATAATAGCTTTGGGTTAGTTGAATAGCAACTAATTCCGCCCACTCCTTCAAAACCCGAGATTTTAATTGCTTTCATAAAAATATAAAAATACAAAAATAATCATCTCTCACCTCTAGAACTATTAATTAGGTTTTCTAATCCTAGCGACACTATTCCTAAGCTGAACGATCAATCCCCCGGTACTTGTCACTATACTATACTACAACGATCAGGTACACTGCCTGGTGGGGGTTGTAAGCTTCTCGAGATCCCTCGAGAGGTAAAGCAAGGTGCGATTCCCACGCATCAATAACAAAGACTAAAGCTGTTCTAAAAATAGTTGAATGTTGTGCTAAATGTAATAGCAAACCTAGAGGTAGTCAGAGAAATTGGAACAATCTTAAGTCACACCAACTTGGTGATAATTTTGTTATGTACAATAAGGCATGCTATTACTGTGGTAGTTTTAATCATACTCATGCTTATTGTAACAATTGGATTTCTGGGAGTACATCAAGGTCTAAAACAAATAAAACAAACCCCAGAAAAGTATTTGTGAAATCTAACACACCAAAAGTCAATCATAAGGTTAGACCAAATGAGCCTATTTACCCAAAATTCACTACTAAGGGTGCAAGTAATATTTTCAAACATACACCAAGAGTTGTGAAAAGTCTCATTGAAAGGAATTATGTGGTTAAAACACAAGATTGGAGACCAAAACCAAAAGGTCCTGCTAGACCAAATGGTACTCCCAAATTTGGTACTGTCAGACCAAAAACCACAAAATGTGTTAAGAATGAAAATGCTGTTAAGTCCTCAACATGTTGGATTTGGAGACCACTCCAATCAAAAGGTGCATCAACAGTCCTAAAGAGGTTTGATTACATTAATGCACGAGGCAAACCCAAGTCAGTCATGGCTTGGGTACCCCAAGGAAACTAATATGTGTATATATATGCAGGAACATTCAAATGATATTGCTGATCAAGGATATGTGGATAGTGGATGTTCAAGGCACATGACATGCAACATGTCTTACCTCACAGACTTCAAATCATTTGATGGAGGATATGTTACCTTTGGGGGAGGAATCAAAGGAAAGATTACTGGTAAAGGTACAATTAAAACCAGTAAATTAGATTTTGAAAATGTGTACTTTGTGAAAGAACTTCAGTTTAATCTCCTAAGTGTCTCACAAATGTGTGACACAAAGAACAATGTTCTTTTTACTGACACTGAATGCATTGTTCTTTCTCCTGATTTTAAAATTCCTGATGAAAGTCAGATTCATCTTAAAATCCCAAGAAAGAACAATATGTACATTGTTGATTTAAAGAACATTGTTGCTAAAGAGAGTTTAACCTGTCTAGTAGCAAAAGCCTCATTGGATGAATCTATGCTTTGGCATAGAAGGCTTGGTCATGTAAACTTTAAAACAATCAATACAATTGCAAAATATGATTTGGTTAGAGGTTTACCCAAAAAGATTTTTCAAAATGACCAAACCTGTGTTGATTGTCTAAAAGGCAAACAACATAGAGCTTCTTGTAAGCCCAAGACCCATAACTCAATTTCTCAAGCTTTATACATGCTTCATATGGACCTCTTTGGTCCTACATCTGTGAATAGCTTGAATGGTAAAAAATATTGTCTTGTAGTTACTGATGATTACAGCAGATTTTCTTGGGTTTTCTTTTTAAGAACTAAGGATGAAACTAGTGAGATCCTTAAGTCCTATATTACAGGGATAGAAAACCAAACTGATAAGAAAGTGAACGTAATTAGATGTGACAATGGGACAGAATTCAAGAATAGAATTATGGATGAATTTTGCAAAGAAAAAGGAATAAAAAGAGAATATAGTGTAGCTAGAACCCCACAGCAAAATGGAGTAGCAAAAAGGAAAAATAGAACTCTTATAGAGGCTGCTAGAACAATGTTGGTAGACTCTAAGATGCCTATTTCATTTTGGGCTGAAGCTGTAGGTACTGCTTGTTATGTGCAGAACAGGGTTCTTGTGATTAAACCTCATAGAAAGACTCCTTATGAACTTTTGTTTGGTAGAACACCATCTCTAAGTTTTATGAGACCTTTTGGATGTCATTTCACTATTCTCAATACCAAAGATCATCTAGGAAAGTTTGAAGGAAAAGCTGATGAAGGCTACATGATAGGGTATTCTTTGCAAAGTAAGGCCTATAGGGTGTATAATAGTTGCACTAGGCTAGTGGAAGAAAATATGCACATAGAGTTTCAAGAGAAACTACCTAATGTTGCAGGCATTGGACCAGATTGGTGTTTTGACATTGATAAGCTTTCAGAATCTATGAATTATGTGCCTGTCATAGGTACAAATACTAATGATAATGCAGGTTTTGAAGACAATGTTGAAACAACTGAAGATCAAGATTACATCTTGATGCCAATTTGGAAAGGATTGGATTTATCTTCAAGTCATGTAGAGCCTTCTAATACAAGTGTTGAAGATGATCATGGAACTCAAGGTCAAGGGAATCAAGGAAATTCTACAAATGAAAATGGTACTGCCAGTTCACCAAATGGTACTGCCAGTTCACCAAATGGTACTGCCAGTTCACAAGTTGGTCCTTCTGAACCATTAAATGTTCTATCAGATGATTCCTTACCAGAAGATGTAGGGATTGGCAATCTTCCACTTACCTATGATGTTCCTACAACACACAACACAAGAATTCTCAAAGATCACTCCATTGATAATGTGATTGGCAGCATTGATTCTGGTGTTAAAACAAGAACTCAAGTCTTATCTTCAGACCAAGAAGGGTTTGTCTTAGCTGTCTATGAAGAAAAGAACCATGAAGTTGCCAACATATGCCTGTTTTCATGCTTTCTCTCACAGGTTGAACCCAAAAACATTACAAAGGCCTTAGATGATTCAAGTTGGGTTGAAGCAATGCAAGAAGAGCTACTTCAATTCAAACTTCAGAAGGTTTGGATACTGGTTGATTTGCCCAAAGGTTACAGGGCAATTGGAACCAAATGGGTATTAAAGGAATAAGAAATATGAAAGGGGAATAGTGATCAGAAACAAAGCAAGATTGGTGGCCCAAGGGTATACTCAAGAAGAAGGAGTGGATTATGAAGAAGTTTTTGCTCCTGTTGCAAGAATTGAAGCAATTAGGCTATTCTTGGCCTATGCTTCTTTCATAGGCTTCACTGTTTACCAAATGGATGTCAAAAGTGCCTTTTTATATGGTACTATTGAAGAAGAGGTGTATGTTTCTCAACCTCCAGGCTTCATTGATGCAGAATATCCAAACAAGGTGTACAGGGTTACCAAGGCTCTTTATGGTCTACACCAAGCTCCTAGGGCATGGTTTGAAACATTGGCTTTCTATTTATTGGAAAATGGATTTCAAAGAGGCAATATTGATCCAACTTTGTTCATCAAAAGAACCAAGAAAGACATCTTGCTGGTGCAGATTTATGTTGATGACATTATCTTTGGATCCACAAACCAGGAGTTGTGTGTGGAGTTTGAAAAACTTATGCATAGTAAGTTTGAAATGAGTTCCATGGGGGAACTTACTTTCTTTCTGGGTCTCCAAGTGAAACAATCAAATGAAGGCATATTTATCAGCCAAGATAAGTATGTAGCAGAGATCCTAAGGAAGTTTGGGTTTGAAGATTCAAAGGTTGCAAGTACACCAATGGATTCAGAAAAAGGGTTACTCAAAGATGCTGAGGGTGAAGATGTTGATGTGCATAATTACAGATCAATGATTGGATCCTTGATGTACCTTACATCATCAAGACCAGATATCATGTTCCCAGTGTGTGTATGTGCAAAGTTTCAAGTAAATACAAAAGTTTCTCATCTCACAGCAGTCAAAAGGATCTTTAGATACCTCAAGGGTCAACCTAGGTTGGGTCTATGGTATCCAAGGGAATCATCTTTTGAATTGATGGCTTATTCAGATAGTGACTATGCTAGTGCAACCCTAGACAGAAAATTCACAACTGGTGGATGTCAATTTCTTGGCTGCAGACTCATATCATGGCAATGCAAGAAGCAAACAATGGTGGCCAATTCTACAAATGAAGCAGAATATGTTGCAAGTGCAAGTTGTTGTGGCCAAGTTCTTTGGATTCAAAATCAATTGCTTGACTATGGGTACAATTTTCTTAACACTATTATTTACATTGACAATAGCAGTACTATTTGTATCATTAAAAATCTAGTTCAACATTCAAAAACAAAACACATTGAAATCAGACACCATTTCATAAGAGATTGCAATGAGAAAAGGTTAATACAAGTTGTCAAAATTGATTCTGAAAAGAATTTTGCAGACCTTCTCACCAAAGCTTTTGATTTAGGTAGATTTAAATACCTGGTAGCAGGTATTGGTATGATAAATCTTTGAAAAACATGTGTTTTTGTACATAAAATAACAAGTTCTGGCCTTTAAACATGGTACTGCTAGTTAGTCATAAGGTACTGTCAGTTCATAATTGGTACTGCTAGTATAAAGTTTGCTCTGTTTTTGTTCATCTTGATGCTTAAAATGTTGACAATGCTATAAAACAAGTGCTCTGCACTCTGTTCTCTTGGTCTACAACTAACAAATTTCAGGTTACTCAAGATTGATAACAAAAATCATAATGTGGAGATGGTAATCAGTTCACCAAGTTTTACAAACTTAAGAGCTGGCTAGTCCAAAAGTAAACGGCTATTGGTAAAGACTTCTCAAATCCGTTGATAGCTGATAATTTGCTAAAAACTATAAGGGATTTTTACTAAAATTTCAAAGAGACTGCCAAGTTATATTTTCTTTCAAAATACAAGGTACTGGTAGTTCAAATCTTAGTACTGGTAGAGTAAAATGGTACTGCTACATAACCGTTGAGTCTGTCAGTTTAAAAATTATAGCCATTGTTTGCAGGGTGTTTCTGTAAATTCCTCATGTTTTCCTTGATTTAAGGGTATGGTTATTATATTTCATAAATAAAAAGATCTTTTTGACCGCCTCTTCAATTTTTATCTATATCTTCAATAGTCGGTCAAAAGTAATTCTCTCATAATATCTTTAATCAATCCTTATCACAATTTACATTCACCTTTCATCTTCTACCAGTACAACAATCAAATCCCACCATAATAATCAAGTTTTTCCTTAAACTTTCACCATGGCTCATCTAAGTTTTGTCAAACGTCACAACCAGTTAGCATTTTTGGAAAAGTCTGAGGAAAATAAATCTTTTCATCAAGTAGTGGACTTTCTAAACAATTCCTACATTAGGTTTGCTTTACTTGTGAATCCCACTATTTATGAATCTCAAATTTTACAATTTTGGCAAACGGCTAGAGTTAAAACTCTTAGGAATGGGATTCAAGAGTTAAAGGTCAAAGTGGATGGCAGAACCCTGACTTTTACCGAATCATCCATTCGAAGACATCTTCATTTGGATGATTCAGATGGTATTAGTCAATTGCCTGATACTAAAATCTTTGAAAATTTGACAAAAATGGGTATAATGTGACTTCTACTAAGCTCACATTTCTTAAAAAGCATTTTACCCCTCAATGGAGATTTTTGATCCATACCATCCTTCATAGTGGTAACATGGCTGCAGCTCTCATTTGCTTGGCAACAAACAAAAAATTCAACTTTTCAAAATACATTTTTGAAGGATTGGTTAAAAATGTGGATAGTGAAACAAAGTTTTTGATGTACCCCAGGTTTATTCAATGCATCATCAACAAATCCAAACATTTGTTACTTCCCCCAAACAAACCTTTTAAAACTCTAAAACTTACCTACAAGGTGTTTTCAAATATGAAAATTGGTTTTCAAGGTGAAGAAGTACCACTTTTTGAGGAGATGTTACCACAACATACTGAAGAACCATCTACATCATCTGATCATTCATCACCAAAATCCATCACCAGTACCATCAGTCACACCACCATCACCATCTCATCAACCATCACAAATACTATCTGCAACATCACCATCATTATCACATCATAAATCACCACCCCACTCTCCTCCACATCAAAGTTTAGATTCTCAGACTGTAAAGGAACTAAAGGAGCAAGTGCAGCTCTTGCAAACTGCTCTTGAAAGGCAAAACAAGCACTTTACAGAGACTAACACCAAGCTAGTTAAGAGGGTTGAGAAATTGGAGTTAAAGGTGAAGTTGTTAAAGGGTAAAAGATCTTCTCAGTTAGTTGCTTTAGTTCTTCAAATTCAGATGCAGAAGGTTTGGGTCTCTCTTCCAAAAAGGGGAGGATGGGTAGTTCTAAGAGTGAAGAAGAGATTCATTTTCAATTTCATGAAGGAACTCAAGTGGTTGATGAAGAGCCTGCTAGTGCAGAAAAAGGGCCTGCTAGTTCAAAAGAGGCTGCTGAAGCAGAGCAAGAGCCTGCTGGGATTCAGAGGCTATTGGCTATGGATTTAAAAGGTTCTGCTCAAAAGTTCTACAAAAGAAAAAGGGAATCACAGCCTCAGGGGAGGTTTCTTGTTTCTGATGAACAATCTGCTGCTCCAAGTCTAGAATCAACACCAAAAGACAAGGGCAAGAAAATTATGTTTGAAGATGAAACAAAGCCTAAAAAGTTGAAGAAGAAAGAACAAGTACAGATGGCTGTAGATGATAAGTTATCCAAACAGCTTCATGAAGAAGAGGTTATGAGTGCTGAAGAAGAGACAAGAATAGTACAAGAAAAATTTGATGCTCAGCTGCAATATATCATTTCCATTGATCCAATTGTAAGGGGTGAAGCTTATACTCTTGTGTGTGATGAGTCTCTTAGCTAAGATGAAATGACAATCAAGCTTAATGATTTCATCACTAAGAAATATAATCAAGAGGCATTGGATGATGTCTATCAGCAGATCCAGAAGAATAAGAAGAAAAGGGTTTAAAATGCCTCATTCTGAGGCAGATCAGAAGCATTTCTTCAAACTATATCTGAAAAGAGAAGTGAACATGAAGGATCATCAACTCAAAAGTAAATCATTTGATGAATTGAAGCTTTTATACTTAGAGGCTTACATAAGAAACAAAACCAGTTTCCTCATGGATTCACAAGAAAGGCCTTCCAAAAGAAGAAGAGATGATCAGAAGGATCAAGCAGCCCAGAAAGAGAAAGCAGACTTGCCTCCTGTTCAGTCAAGAGAAATGGTTGTCCATGTTCCACAAATTGTCTTTGCTGAACCTTTACATGCAAGACATCCAATCATAGATTGGGAAATCTACTATGACAGATTTGGTAAAGCATGGAAGATAACAAGAGTTGGCAATAAGGTTGAAATATTCAAGAACTTTGAAAATCTGCTTAGAGCATGTAGCAGAATGGATCTAGATAAATTGTGGGACTTAGTTCAAAAGAAGCTGAAAACAAAGTATAAACCTGATGCAAAGGAGCAAGAGCTATGGGTGGAGTTCAGCAGATTATATGATCCAAATCCTACTGATACACATTGGAAATTCCCTTACCATGATTTATTTGTTTCATATGAATACTTCAACATGAGCCATATTTATCATCTTTCCACTCAGAGTGGAATAGAACTTTTTATGCTATGTGAGAAGGAGTATCCTTTAAGCTATGAAGTATTATCAGTCTTGATCTCCAATAAACTATTATGTGAAGAAGAAACTGATGCAGTCAAAAGACTGAAGGAAAGCATGTTTGATCAATATGAAAGCCTAAGGAGGAATAGATGATGAGGCGAAAAATGATCCGTTTTTAGGGGGTCATTTAAGCCCGAATCCGACTTTATTTGATCAAATATTGCCCTAAATCGTTCCTTTTGTAATTTTAGGTGTTTGGAGAGTGAATTCTGGAAAAGAAGCTATTTTGGACGTTTTTGGAGCACAAAAGTGAAGAAAACGGCAAAGTACCAAATTTCCATGCTGAAAATACAAGGTGACGGCGTCAAGACCACCATCTTGACGGCGTCAGACATGAAGAATTAAATATCGAAGGTGGTGACGGCGTCAGATGGATTCGTGACGGCGTCAAAGTGGCAAAATTAATATACCGTGGGTGGTGACGGCGTCACATAGGCCGTCATAAATGGATCAAGGCCGTCCGAGGAAGTATATGGCGGCGAGGTGACGGCGTCAGAAGTTACTCTTGACACCGTCAGACTGTTTTTCCTATATATAGTTTTCTAGTTTTTTCATTAAAAAGAGAGAAGTTTTGGTGAAACCCTAAAGACGATTTTGGTGCCTCTTTTACAGGTTTTTCAAGGGTTCCAAACCCTTGAGACCTTGCATTGTAATTGAGATAAGTGTACTTTCAATTCAATCAATATGTCTATGTGTTGGTTGTTTATCTCTTGTTCTTGTCTCAATTCTACTATGCTAGGCTAGATCTCTTTTGTGTTTGCTTAGATCTAATGAAACCTAGATGTTGATTATGTGTTGATTACTTGTCTATTCTTGTTTTGAATGAATGATTTATATGTTAGGCTTAAGAAAACTGGCAGATCTCCAAATGGTAACATGCTTGAACGTCTTAAGAAACATGAACCGAGGCGTACTAGGTCTTTATTGGTTGTATTTAATGCATGAGCCACTGTTTACAATCCCTATAGTTGTGCTGGGTCATGGTGTAGGAGGAGATAAGAGCTCATAGAGTTGGGGAGTTATGTATGCCACCCCACGAATGGTATTAAGGAATACAACCCGTCATTCATACAAGTGTAACAAGTAATTAACATGTAAAAGATATCTAGGGAGTAATGAAGTCTAAGTAAACACAATTTCTCCAACCACTGCTCACAACCTTAGTATAATTTAGTTTATTTTCATTTTTATTATTTTATTTTGATTGCATCTTAGCTTTGGGTTAGTTGAATAGCAACTAATTCCGCCCACTCCTTCAAAACCCGAGATTTTAATTGCTTTCATAAAATATAAAAACACAAAAATAATCACCCCTCACCTCTAGAACTATTAATTAGGTTTTCTAATCCTAGCGACACTATTCCTAAGCTGAACGATCAATCCCCCGGTACTTGTCACTATACTATACTACAACGATCAGGTACACTGCCTGGTGGGGGTTGTAAGCTTCTCGAGATCCCTCGAGAGGTAAAGCAAGGTGCGATTCCCACGCATCAAGTTTTTGGCGCCGCAGCCCGGGGAATAGTTATTGTCTAGGTTAGGATTTCTTTTTATTAGGTCTACTTGCTAGATTCCTTTCTAGTAAGATTTTTATTTTTATTTTTAGGTCTTCTTTAGTCTATCTTATTTCTTTGTGTCTTTGTTCGTAAATTGTTTCGATGGATAACAATAACATTGATCGTTTGATTCCCGTTATTCGTGTTTTTCGTCGTAGGATGTTCCAAATGCCCGCCCCACTTCCTTTTGCAGAAAATGAAAACCCACCTAACCTCTCACCCAACCACCACTTTGACAATAATTCTGAGCTAGATGAGTCTGATCATGATGATGACCGTAGGGCTAGTCCTTTTTACTATTCAGACTCTGATGAGGATCTTGATGATGGTGATGTGATTAATGAGGATAGAATGGAAGAGGAAATAAACCCTCTTAGGTATGTTGACCCTAGAACTAGGATCGAGTGCGATAGTTCATTTAATGTGCAATTCCCTTGTAAGATTGGATTTAAGAGCTTTAACGCCTATCTCAACTCATCTCTTCCAATGAACATAATCTCACGTAGTGAATACAATAAAATCATGGTGGATGAGTTAGATTACAAAGGAGGAAACATTGTGGCTAGGGCAATACCATTGCATGTGTTTGTAGGAAGTTTGGTTTATCTTGTTGAGTTCATGGTTATGGAGAATCTAGGAGAATTTATTGATGATAAATTAACCCAAGTTGTGTTTGGAAGACCTTTTAAACGGTTGACCAACCTCGATGAAAAACTCGTAGAAGGGTTAATTACATTCTCGGATGGGGATGAAGAAATTGTTTATCAAATGCCCCGCACACACCCTAGGTTCAAGGATTTCTCCATGGAAAAGTGTAGTAGGTATCCGCCTATGGAAATGCTAAGTGAGAATGATAAGAGAAAAGGACTTAAGTACACGCATGAAAAGAATAAAAGATACTATCGCGGGTGCTTAGAGTTAGGAGATGATTATAAGAAAGATGAGGCGACTATTAGATGGCTCACACTTGGTTATGTGAGCATAAGCGATACACGATAACCCATGACTTTGAGTCTAGCTACAAGACTCGTAAATAAAGAAAAGCGCTTCTTGGGAGGCAACCCATGTTTTGTGTGATTTTTATTTGTTTGATTGTTATTTGCTTCCGTATGCATGTTTTATTTTTATTGTTGGTTGATCATGTTTCTCAATTAAAATGTAAAATACTTTATTATGTTGTTTAGCCTAGTCTTAACTTCAACCTAAAGGTATTTTTGCAAAAGATAAGTGTAAGGGGAAACCCCAAATATGTTTTTAAGAAACAAACCGATCATGATTCTCCACAATATTTAATGAACATGTATATTCGTATTTGTTAGAGTCAAATGCTTGTATTGAGTCATAATGAAGTTTTGCAGGATTTTCCAGGAAGTAGGACAAAGTTTTTCCAGAAATTTTCCGGAAACTTAACATAAGAATTTCTGCAGGTCCATTCTGACGGCGTCAGAGTATTACTCTTGACGGCGTCAGGAGTCAAAAATCTGGAAATTTTACCGGTTTTGTTTTTCTAACGGAGTCTTATGGTTTTTGTGAATTATTAAGTTTTATAATCTCCAGGAAATCTGCAAACTTCATTCCACAAGCATTATATCTTACTTTGTTTTCTAGGATTTAGTAACTTATATAGGATGCCGCCGATTTTACGCGAGGTTGCCTTGTCTACTTTTGTCAGGATTTACAGGTTATTTGTGACAAGAAGATGATTTATATTCTGGAAGGGAAGCTTTGATTGTTCGTTTTCTTGGAAGAAGATTTAACCTGGCCAACCTAAATCCATACCGAGCGAATCAGGGGAGTATTTGATTTCATTCTTTTTACTTTTTCACTTTTACATTCTTTACTTGAACATTGGGGACAATGTTCATCTTAAGTGTAAGGGGAGGGTAAAAAGATGATACCTTACATATGCACTTTCGCTTGAGTTTGTTTTGTTTGATGGTAGATGTGTAATAAAACTATGAGAAATACTTGTTAGTGTAATTTTAGTGCCAAATTTAAAATTTTTAACAACATTTAGGAGTGAAACTTTAGCCATAGCAAGCGTCTCATGGATAGGAGGTTGTATGACTAGCACATAACCGTATATTCAGAAAAATTTTCCACCCAAAAATGTGAGGTTCGCCTTTAGATTTTATAGGAAAAGCATTCATTATTAGTGCTTATGAGTGTACCGGTAGCATTTAAATTCTAGAACTTGCGTTAGTGATGCATCCCGAGACCGCTAGTGAGACTACATTCGTGTGGTAGGATTTACTACATGATAAGAGGCATTAGGATCACCCTTGTGTTAAACCCGTATCATAATTACTTGACCATTTAAGTCATATTACTTGGCTAGTTAAGTCAACTAATTTTTCCCACACCCTTAGCGTTGTACTCATTTTTCGAAACCCCTAGTACACCCCTCCGAGCCTATCTTTTCGTTTCTAACTTTAAGCATTTTACTTAAAGGAAGAATTTGTTACACCCCACTTAAATGTACACCCAAATCGCCTTAGCCTTCCGTGTATGCGCTCATTTTTAGTGCATTATTGTTATTTGTTAAACCCTAAGTTAACTTTCTAATTGATTACATAGTTGCTAAGTCGAGTCATATCATTGTACATATTGTTTTGGGACGATTGGGACTCATGGGTAAGTACTTATTTTATGGAGTAATGGTGAAGAACATCAATTATTACCCCCATATGTACGTTAATCTTAAAAGTGCTCCAAGTGTTTTAATTTTCTTAATTCGAGTCATTAGATTAGTTAATTGTAAAGTATGTAAAGATTCAAGTGTAAGGGGAATACTCAAACCCCTATGATGTATTATTTTGGATGGTAGGGTAAGAGTGTATGCAAAAAAAAAAAAAAAAAAAAAAAAAAAAAAAAAAAAAAAAAATAGAAAAATCAAGAAAAAGAAAAAAAATAGAAAAAGAGAAAAAGCATACGGACTACCATCCCGTTTCATTCTATGTTTATTTTATGTCTTTGTTATTTTTCATTTATTAGCTTAAGTCGAGTCTAGACTTGGCTTAGCAACGCCATCTTGTACATGTAATTAACCGAGATTGTTAACTCGCCACCAGTAAAACTTCCTTTATCCAACAAAACCGTGTAATTCATATCCCTACACCTAACGTTATAACCCTTTAAAAGACCTCTTTGATAGTTTATCCTAGGTGCTTACGCCATGTGGTGGAGGTTTGATCCTTTCCCAAGCCTATGGTAATCTATTTTGCTATGACAGGTAGTGAGAGATATCTTCCATTTCCATAATGTTACATTACTTTATTACACCCGAGAGATGTGAGTATCTAAACACTATTTGTGAGGTGCTTGTGTATGACCTCCGTGCTTGTCTATTGGTCTTTAGTGGAACGATTATTTGTTGTAATTACTTTTATATTAGTGTTAAATGACCCCTAACTTGTCTTTTGAGTAGAATAAAAGCTCATTTGCTTGAGGACAAGCAAATCTCAAGTGTAAGGGTATATGATGAGGCGAAAAATGATCTGTTTTTAGGGGGTCATTTAAGCCCGAATCCGACTTTATTTGATCAAATATTGCCCTAAATCGTTCCTTTTGTGATTTTAGGTGTTTGGAGAGTGAATTCTGGAAAAGAAGCTATTTTGGACGTTTTTGGAGCACAAAAGTGAAGAAAACGGCAAAGTACCAAATTTTCATGTTGAAAATACAAGGTGACGGCGTCAAGACCACCATCTTGACGGCGTCAGACATGAAGAATTAAATATCGAAGGTGGTGACGGCGTCAGATGGATTCGTGACGGCGTCAAAGTGGCAAAATTAATATACCGTGGGTGGTGACGGCGTCACATAGGCCGTCATAAATGGATCAAGGCCGTCCGAGGAAGTATATGGCGGCGAGGTGACGGCGTCAGAAGTTACTCTTGACGCCGTCAGACTGTTTTTCCTATATATAGTTTTCTAGTTTTTTCATTAAAAAGAGAGAAGTTTTGGTGAAACCCTAAAGACGATTTTGGTGCCTCTTTTACAGGTTTTTCAAGGGTTCCAAACCCTTGAGACCTTGCATTGTAATTGAGATAAGTGTACTTTCAATTCAATCAATATGTCTATGTGTTGGTTGTTTATCTCTTGTTCTTGTCTCAATTCTACTATGCTAGGCTAGATCTCTTTTGTGTTTGCTTAAATCTAATGAAACCTAGATGTTGATTATGTGTTGATTACTTGTCTATTCTTGTTTTGAATGAATGATTTATATGTTAGGCTTAAGAAAACTGGCAGATCTCCAAATGGTAACATGCTTGAACGTCTTAAGAAACATGAACCGAGGCGTACTAGGTCTTTATTGGTTGTATTTAATGCATGAGCCACTGTTTACAATCCCTATAGTTGTGCTGGGTCATGGTGTAGGAGGAGATAAGAGCTCATAGAGTTGGGGAGTTATGTATGCCACCCCACGAATGGTATTAAGGAATACAACCCGTCATTCATACAAGTGTAACAAGTAATTAACATGTAAAAGATATCTAGGGAGTAATGAAGTCTAAATAAACACAATTTCTCCAACCACTGCTCACAACCTTAGTATAATTTAGTTTATTTTTATTTTTATTATTTTATTTTGATTGCATCTTAGCTTTGGGTTAGTTGAATAGCAACTAATTCCGCCCACTCCTTCAAAACCCGAGATTTTAATTGCTTTCATAAAATATAAAAACACAAAATTAATCACCCCTCACCTCTAGAACTATTAATTAGGTTTTCTAATCCTAGCGACACCATTCCTAAGCTGAACGATCAATCCCCCGGTACTTGTCACTATACTATACTACAACGATCAGGTACACTGCCTGGTGGGGGTTGTATCAGGTACACTGCCTGGTGGGGGTTGTAAGCTTCTCGAGATCCCTCGAGAGGTAAAGCAAGGTGCGATTCCCACGCATCAATAGATGATAAGGTTTTTGGAAGAGTTCCCTCAGATCCTCAAGGTATGAATTTTATTCACAAGAAACTTGGTTATTTTAATAAGGAATAACAAGTTTAGGGGAGGATTGTTGGGAATAAAATGCTCAAGTCAAAGAGCCTGCCAGATGATGAGTTAAGCCTGCCTCTTTGTTTTTGTTGAAGTTGAAGATAAACTAATAGTACCTTCTGGGTGAGAAGGTACTGCTAGTTGATGAAGGTCCTGCCAGTTTAAACGTCAAGTTGTTATATATTTTATTTTTAGATATATAGTTGTATCATTAGTCTTTGTACAAAGTTACACGTTAAGTAAAAGTAGTATAGAAGTCCATACCTCTCAGTAGATAATATGGAGTGTTTTACATTGAAAAGTGTAATATTAGGATAAGAATAGTTTTCTAAGTATATTATATTATGCAACTTGACAACTTGTAATAAGGGTTCCTTATACTATAAAAGGAACCCTTAGTCACCTTCTTAGACATGACTGGATGCACAACTTCAATCATCAAATCCTTTTTACGTATCAAAGATTCAAGGTTACCTTTGTAATCCCGGTGATAGTTTAGATCACCCGTATTATCTCATAAATAATATTGAATCGTTTTGTGTTATTCATGTTGTGTTCATCACTCTAAATTATTCACGTTTACTTATTCACCACCTTTGTTCCTTTAGTGTGTTCTAGTAAATTCCGCGTACTAAATCACATTCATTCATAAATATCCCAAACACATTATTAAGACTAACATCCCAAGTGTTTGTATAATCCTCCACACTTATCCTATAGACTAACACTAACGGGCACGGATTCCTAGTCCTACGAATATCAATCACTAATCCCGAGTAACTTATGGGGCTAACAATCTCAGTAGCAAACAAAGAAGAAATAATAAACGGTAAACAAACGATAAACATGATGAAATCGATTTACAAACCACTTATAATGATGATGTGAGATGGTCTTCTCTTGATATTTGAGCTTCCTTGTTGTTCTTCTGGTGTTAAAATCATCTAAAAGTCGACCGGGTTGAGAAAGTGTAGCCCTAAAATGTAATAAGGTCTCGTATTTATAGTTTTCTCAAACTGGTGTCGATACGGCATATTCAGGGTCAATACGCCATTTTCAAGATCTCATAAATGGGCTCCAAGATTAGAATATTATGATTTATTCGTCTGACAACCTTCAATACTACGTATCACTAGAGTTCGATACGCCGTATGTCTTAGGTTCGTGACTTCCTTGGATTGAGATAACGGCTTCTATACGACGTATTCCTACGTATAGAATATGCTGTATTCTTCTATAGTTGACTTGTGATTCGTCTGTCAAGGGTTCATATACGGCGCATCACCAGAGTTGGACACACCGTATTCTTCTGAGTACAACTTCTTCCTTGAAATCTTCTAAGTAAAACATACGGAGTATCACGAGGATACGGTGTATGCATCCACTAGAATATGCATTTCTTCTGCTTATAAGGCTCGAACTTAACTCAGGTTTAGGCTTTAACTCTTTAATTCAAACTCATGTTTGACTTGAGCTCACTTAAGCGAAGCTTGTGTCGTGTTTTAGCCGAGCCGAGCTCATGTAATTCAAAACACCTCAAGTTAATTACACATTGAGATACGGCTGAGCATCGGGTTGGAACCGGCCCGAACCGGACTGAACCGAAAAAACCGATGACCAAAATTCATGAAATACTGGAACCGAAACCGAACCGACGAGCCGTCGGGTCGGGTTTGTCAATCTAAGTATATTTTGGTATGTTTTTGTCGGTTTTGAGCCGAACCGACCCGAACCGACCCGAACCGATCCGAAACCGAAATCATATAAAACCTGAAACCGAACCGATGAGCCGTCGGTCCGGCTCGGGTTTTGTCGGTTAGGTCGGTTTCGTCGGTCCGGTTCGGTTTTGAACCTTCGGTGTTCAGCCCTACATTGAGATAAGATTTTTAACATGAACTATTGTACTTCAAACTTTATAACCTACGTAGTGGTGTTTTTTTATGGCTCATTTTTATAATATGCGGTTATGATATTTTTTTAATGATAAATACAATAAATTATGATGCTTTTTGATAATTAAATTTCTTAAGCGCAAAAAATTTTATGAAATTTTTAGCCTCCCGCTTTAGTCTCCCGCCCCTCTTTCCCCAAAAATCAAAACCCTAACACTCATCCCTCAAGTTCCCGCCCCCTTTTGTTTTTTCCATTGGCAGCCGCACACACAAAACCATTTTATCTCTTATTCTCCTCTTGGAGTTCCTTCAAAATTCACCACAAACAAGGTATCTAAACATCACCCAACCTCAATTTTTTTATCAACTTGTAATTCTTGCGACTGATTGCATATCTAATGTTAATGTTTGAATGTCGTGTTCGATCCCTAATACCCTATTAAAGGCTGTTTCAAGCTTTACTTCTTTAAGTTCTACATGTTAATTGTATTATGATGTACCTTACTATACATTAAAACATGATTCTAGATTCGACAAGCCAATTTTCTGTGAAACCCGTTAGGGCTCGATTTTGGTCAGATTGCATCTACTTATATGCTTAATATGTGCTTATTTCGTGACAACTTCATATAATAAATATTTATTTATTTTTATTTGGGCAGATTCGAGTTTTTGGGAAGAAAGTATATTCATTAGTTAAAGCTGGTCATCTCATCATTTATAGGTAATGAATACTTCTCTAGACATGACACCAGTGTAAAATATTCTGCTATTGTGGTGATTTATAGTCAGAACCCATTACTTTGAATGCCTTTCAATCCATTTAACTTATTTGATTTGTTTAACCCCTTTATGTCTTAGCTAAATTTGTTGTCCTAGTATGTGTTAGCCATGTAATTTGCTGGTGTATTTGAATGTCAAACAGGCTTGGGATTCAAGTGTTCTAGGTACTGGTCCCATGGAATTAATGACCTGTTACAGAACATATTTTGATTATGGAGCATTGACCTGTTATAATTTGAGATTTTATATGTATTTAAGTAGTTGATGATTGTAATAAGTTGTGTATATAGACTTTTTGATGGTGGATGTAGATCGATGATGGATTGAATTGTATTAGAGTTTGTGAGATTAATTTAATTGTATGCTTATTTCTGGATATCTTATTTGATCAGGTACTGTTTGTTGATCAGAATTTAATAGTGTTTGGTCTGAACTAGCATATGACATATACTATTCCGAAGCAATGAAGCATAAACATGCTATAATTAGTTTTTATTATGTACAGGGATGCACAAATAGTAGCTATGGTTTATTTTATAATGTTCACCATTAGTTTTTTATGATTGTAAACAACTGTATATAGAATTCGTGTCAGTGGACTTAGGTTGTTGATAGGCTGAGCTACAAGTATAATTTGTGTTCGTGTGACTAATGTCTGCAAATGCTCATTTTTGGATTTCATTTTTATTTGAAACCTGAACGTGTACTAAATGGTCGATAGGAATGTTAGTATGATCATAGGTTGAGATTTTATACGCATAAGGTCGCGCGAATAGTAAATGTGGTTTATAGTTATAGCTACTTGTTCATACTGTTTCAAAAATTGTAAATAAGTGAATATAGAACATTTTTTGACACTGGACCTAGATCAATGTTTGGCTAAACTGCACAAGCTTCGTGTGCACTTGTGTGATATTTTTTGTGTTTGTGACTGGGACAGTATGGACGGCAATAGCTCACATAATAACAGGAGTTATGGGGGAAGGGGTGTTATCTTTGGGATGGAGTTCAGCGCAACTCGGATGGTTGTGTGGTCCTCCGCCTATCATTTCAACATATATTCTTTCAGATTGTTATAGCTCGCATAATTTGGGTTAGTGTTGCATTTGCTATTTCTGCTTGCTGAATCAACTTTGTAGGTTTGCAATTTTTCAAACAACATTGTCAGTTGATATGCCGATTTGATTTGCTTAGTAATTGAGGAAGAACATTAATTGCATTTATGATATTTAGCATGATATGGTCTTTAATAGTATCATGTACTTTTAGGGGTCAACAATTGATGGTTGGCGGGTCAGTTGGAGACTTGGAGTAGACGGGTCAATTTGGGCAGGCGGGTTGGGCATAAACACGCTTCAGGCTATTGAGATGATATGGTTCTTAGACGTGTCACAAGAGCATTATGTAAGTGTCTTTACATCTTTATGGTAGTGACATTATTGTGCTAGTTCATTATTGAATGTAGATTACCAGATTTTATTGGGCCATTTTAGGCCCACTGAGCTAGTGATCCATGGGCTTTGGCTGGGCCTATCATGGTGTTTTCTTGCGACACGTTTTCCCGCCCTTTGGTCGTGGATGGTTAGGAGTGCGACACGTCATCACCTCTGACAGATGCGACGTTTCACTTCACCCCATGCGTTCCCTATATATATAACCCCTTTTACTTCTCACTTTTACACACAGTTGATAATTTTTACCCCTGCTATTCCGAGCGTTTTTTCTTTACCGAGGCGATTTCCGAGGTGAGTTCTTATCTTTCTTTAGTTTTATTATCATTTCCCCCGTCCATCCTTTAGAGCATGTCTGAACACGTTCAAGTGGCGGATGTGGCCGAACCGCAAGTTAGGGCAACTGAGCCGCAGGTTAGGGCGGCCGAACCGCAAGTTAGGGCGGCCGTGGTGCCGAAATTTGATATGCACATATACAAGTCCAAACTTTCACAACGAGAGCTGGATGACATAATTGCTACTTATAATATTCCGGCGGAGTTACATCCTATGCTTCCGGACCCCAACATGACCATGAACAAATTGCCGGCCGGAAAGATTGGCATTTATACTCGTCAGCTGGACATAGGTGGGATTAGGGTTCCTTTTTCCAAGTTTCTGCTTGCGGTGTTAAAACATTTCAAGGTGCACATCTCACAACTGGTTCCGATAGGGTTGAACCGGGTAACTTTGTTCGAGGTCCGTTGCTATAGTTTAGAGTGCCAGCCAACCGTTTCGTTGTTCCGGGTGTTCTACAGGTTATGCAAGCAGGGACATTGGTTTTCTTTTGAGAGCCGGACCGGGAAAAAAGCCAAGAAATGTTTCATCGAAGTCCTGTCTGGGCTGAAACACTGGAAAGACAAGTTTTTTCTGATTGACCGGAGGGCGATCCCGGATGCCATGGCTTGGAGACATAATGATTCCAAGATTTCCGATACTTTTCCCATAAGCTATCCGGAGGAGGCGGCGGAGAGACTTAGTGAGAAACTCATCAAACTCAAGGGGGTGCCCCCAAGTCTATTATGGGTGTACGGGCTTTCTACCGTATGGGAGACCAAGAATGTTCAGGTCGTTCTAAGGGATGCCGAGGGGCATGGTAATACCCGTTTTATTGTTATTTTGATTTTCCTTACGAGTTTTCTTTTCTTCTCTTTATTTGTTCCGGTATTGATTGTAGTTTTGAGTATGGCTGAGTTCCTTGAGTTGCCGGATTGGGAGGGTACTGAGGTGACCGAAGGTGAGGAGATACCTGCCGGTCAAGAGCGACCCCAACGAACAGCTTCATTTCTCGAGGCCGGCAAGGAATTACCACCCAAGGACAATTTGATGCGGCTGGCCGAGCGACCCAGCCAACAGGTAATTGATGCCCGCCTTAAGAAGGAGCAGGAGGCTCTCAAAAGGAAAGCCAAGGCCGGGGAAGGTCCTTCGGCCGCGATGCCGAAGAGAGTCAGAGGAGATCCTAATGCTGCCGAAGGCGTGGTTTCCCTGACTGGGACTGAAGATGCCACCCCAATCAATCAAGCCTTCCCGGACGGTGCAGCTACCCATAATCAGTCCAACCTCGAGGTAGCAGCAAACGCTGAGGAGAACCTTGCTCCACATTTGTCTGAGGAGGAAAATGCCAATCATGGAGTCGGGGAGAATTTGGGTGGTGGAGTTAACCAAAATGAACGTTCACCACCGGTTCGCGGCAACACCCCTCCTATTCATCTGAACTCTCCGGAGAGAGAACAACCTCGTGCCTCAGATGGTTAGTATATTCTCTTTGATTTTAGTGTTTTATTTCGCTCGCCTGTTCTAACACATTATATTTTGTTTGTTGCAGCTATGTCTGTGCACCGTTCGGGCCCTTCTAAACGGCCGGTTGTTCATGTGGTTCCTTCCGATCACTTCGGTATAACCCCTTTCAAATTATAAATACTTGGGAAATGTTTGCACCTGCCTTTTGATAATTGTTCCCCCTCTTTTTCTTGTTTTGTATTTAGGTATTGTACGTCCGGAAATTAATAATTCATATTTTTGTTTGCAGATCGGTCCGTCGAGCAAGCTGACTTTTTTGTTCCGGCATGGACCCTCCGCGATGATGTCCGAATCAATTCTTATAGGGCTTGTCGCGAAGTGATTGCCAACCTACCTACTCCGGCCGAACAGTCCGCCTTAGAGGGGCTAAACAATATTGATTTGGCCCGGTTGGCGTATGAGCAGCTAGGTACAAGCATCATTTCTCAGGGGGAGGTGCTAAGAAGGTTCAGACACTTAAATGCTGACTTTCGTGAATTGGACCACATTCACAGCCAATGTTCCGATCAGGTTGCCAGGTTAGAGGAGGTCGAGAAGGACCGTGATGCTCATGCCGAAAGGTTTCGTCAACTTTCCGCTGAACATGAAGATGTCTGCCGCCGGTTTGAAGCCTGTGCGAACAAGAGAAAACACTTCTGGCGAGAGTGGAAGAGCTAGGGAGGGAGAAAGAGGTTTGGCTGGATACTGAGGCCCAGAGATCAGAAAGGATAAAACAGCTAGAGGCTGAGCTAGCCGCCTCGAAAGATTTGGTTGCCAAGCTGAAGGTGGACAACTCGGATCTGACCGTTAATCTGGGGCAGGCGGAGGTCGTTCGTCAAAACACAGTTAAATCCTTGGTCCCCATCGTTTTTCGTCGGTTGATGGACAGCGAGGAATTTAAGAAGTCTTTGGCAAAGCCTTTAAGCCTTTCATATTCGGCTGGTTGGTTGGATGGGGTTCGTCTTGCTTGGAACCCGGAGGAGGTAGAGAAAATCCTTCGTACTTCAAAGAAGGTTAATCTTGAAGCTCCGTCCATTTGGAAAGATGAATTCAACAAAGTTTTTTCCATTGAGTATCCCTTTATCTGGAGGATTGCTGATTCTTATCTCCTTCCGTTGGGGGATCTTATGAATATCTTTCCCACTTCATCCACTCCGCAGGGTTTGCTTGGTGGTTCAGAGCTCCCTACTGGCGGCCCAGCCCCGACGGCATTAGTTGAGACAACTGCCCCCGAGGTCGAAGAGAATGTTAATCCTCCAACTTGATTACTACCGTGTGTTAATATCTTTTGATACTCTTTGGATATTTGTAATTTGTTTGTCAAGAACTTGTGATTTTTGCAATATGTATATATATTCTTATGGTTTACACTCGTGCTTCCTGTAGTGTGCTTTACTTTCCCCCTTTTTTTTATATGGTCTTCGTTTCAATACAAGTCTATGGGTTGTAGATTACTTAAAACGAAATTTTTGTTTGAGCATCTGGGATGAAATTATCATCCGGGCATCCATAATGTTGCAGGGCATTCAAGACGAAATTATCGCTTTTGAGCATCCGGGATGAAATTATCATCCGGGCATCCATAATGTTGCAGGGCATTCAAGACGAAATTATCGCTTTTGAGCATCCGGGATGAAATTATCATCCGGGCATCCGGAATGCAATTATCATCCGAGCATCCATAATGTTGCAGGGCATTCAAGACAAAATTATCGCTTTATGAGCATCCGGGATGAAATTATCATCCGGGCATCACTACCTTCCTGATGGGGGCCAGCCATCAGGAATGAAATAACAATTGTATTGCAAAATATGCTTCTTCCACTTCTCCGGGAAGAGCATTCCAACTTAATTTATTTAAAAGGAAATTACCATTGTCATTACATTAAGTGCGAAATTCAAATAATAACAATTTTTATAAGAAGCAATTCCTGAGATTCACAACATGCCATGGGCGAGGTACGTCCTTGTCATCCATCGTCTGCAGCTTATAAGAACCGTTGTCATATGCTTCCACCACCCGGTAAGGGCCTTCCCAGTTTGGACCCAACTTTCCCAGATTTTCCACTCGGCTGGCTTCGTTCCGGCGGTACACAAAATCCCCAACTTTGAAGCTAACAGGCTTGACCCTTCGGTTATAGTATCGCTCCACTTGTGTTTTATACTTGGCCTCCCTTATGGCCGCAGCTTCCCTTCTTTCTTGCAACAAATCTAGCGAGAGGCGCTGCTCTTCCTCGTTTCGGTCTACCGCCTTCCAGAGATCCTCTTCATCACGGCTTTCATCAAACATCATTGCTCGATACGTGGGCATCTCTATTTCCGCCGGGATCATGGCCTCACTACCGTAGGTGAGGCTAAAAGGGGTTTCTCCATTACTTGTTTTGATGGATGTTCGGTGAGCCCAAAGAATGCTTGGTAGCTCGTCAACCCATCCGGACCTAGCCCTTCCCAATCTTGCCTTCATTCCCTTCAACAGAGACTCGTTGGCCCTTTCTACTAATCCATTTGCTTGCGGATGTGCAACCGCCGTATTCCTTTGTCTGATGTGTAGCTGTTGACACCAGCTTTTAAACGGATCATTCACGAAGTTGGTCCCATTATCCGTCACGATTACCCCTGTTAATCCAAAACGGCACACAATGTTTTCCCATACAAACTTTTTTACGTCCTTTCCAGTGGTTTTGGCTAGCGGTTTCGCCTCTATCCACTTGGTGAAATAATCTATCGCCACAATGAGGAACTTTACCTTTCCTGGCGCCTCCGGAAATGGGCCTAACACATCCATGCCCCATTGGAAGAAAGGCCAAGGTGCCATGATCGAGGTTAGGGGTGTTTTTGGGAGTTTCGGTACCGGAGCATGTATTTGACAAGAATCACACTTGCGGATTTCTTCTCTGGTGTCTTTGTGCATGGTCGGCCAATAATACCCTTGCCTTATTAATTTGGCCACAACGGATCTTGGTCCGGAGTGCATGCCGCAAATCCCCTCATGTACTTCTCTTACTAGGTAGTTTGCTTGCAGGGGGCCCACACATCTCAACATTGGATTCAAGTATGATTTCTTGAAGAGGACTCCGTCTTGCATTGTATAATGTGGGATTTTCATCCGTAGGCTTCTGGCGTCACTGGTATTCTCCGGCCATACTCCTTCTAGACACTTAATGATAGGTGTCATCCAGTTATCCCCTTCTTCTTCCACTATTGCATGCACTTGCTCTTCCTCGACGGATGGTTTTTCTAGAATTTCCACCAGAACTTCTTTAGTGAGGTGGTTAAAAGCTATCGAAGCCAATTTGCTTAGCACATCCGCCTTTTGGTTTTGTGACCTGGGTATGTTTCGGATCTTGAAACTTTTGAACCGGGATGCATGTTCCTTTACCTTTGCCAGGTATCGTATCATGCTGTCCTTGGTCGCAACAAAGTCTCCGTTTACCTGGCTGGCCACCAGTTTTGAATCAACCCTTACGTCCAGCGCTTCTACCTTCATCTGTTCAGCAATCCGTAGGCCAGCCAATAATGCCTGGTATTCTGCCCCGTTATTTGTGCTTTCGAATTTCAACCGGAGGGCATAAGTGTACTCCTCTTGAGAGGGTCCGATGAGCATAAGACCGGCTCCTGCTCCTTTTTTACTGGACGCCCCGTCTGTATATAGTACCCATTCGTCATGTTCACTGAACTCTCCGATCATGTTTTTTCCCTTTTCTTCTATCGGTATCTCTGTAAGAAAGTCTGCTAATACCTGTCCCTTGACTGCGTTTCTGGGGATGTAAGTAATGTCATACGCTCCTAACTCTACGGCATACTTCGCCATCTTCCCAGAAGCTTCCGCCTTGTTCAATATTTGTCTGATGGGCTGATCGGTGATTACTGTCATCGGATGTGCCTCAAAATACCTCCGCAGCCTTCTCGAAGCATGCAGCAGGCAGAGAGCGAGTTTCTCCAGGGGAGCATAGTACCTCTCGGCATCGTGTAACGTTCGGCTAACATAATGTACCGGCAGCTGCTTCCCTCCTCTATCGGCGATTAGGACCGCACTTACCGCCGCAGAGGCAGCTGCTAAATATAAATACAATTTTTCCTTAGGCTTGGGTGTTGTTAAAGCCGGGAGTTCTAAAACCAACTTTTTCATTGCCTGAAAGGCCTTTTCAGCCTCCGGTGTCCAACGATACTCCTCTTTGTTTTCTTTCGTGATGTGTTTAAGGGTTTCAAAGAATGGGAGCGACCTTTCCGCCGATCGAGATAAGAATCGGTTAAGTGCCGCTAATTTCCCACTGAGACTCTGCATCTCTCTTAGAGTTCCGGGAGATTTCATATCGGCAATTGCCTTAGTTTTCTTTGGATTAGCCCTAATTCCTTCGGAGGTCACCATATACCCCAAGAATTTTCCCTCTTCTACTCCGAAGGAGCACTTTTTTGGATTCAGCTTCATATTGACTTTACGAAGATTGTCAAAAGTTTCGGCAATATCTGCTAGCATGAACTGTTCGGAGTTACTTTTGATAACCATGTCGTCTACGTATGCTTCGAGATTTCTTCCTATTTGAGAGCTGAAAACCGAATCAACCAAACGCTGGTAGGTGGCTCCTGCGTTTTTTAGTCCGAAGGGCATCTTAGTATAGCAAAAAGTCCCCTGTTCTGTGTAGAATGCCGTCTTCTCTTCATCCGCCCTTGCCATTTACACCTGATGGTACCCCTTATAGGCGTCTAGGAAGCATTTGTATCGGAAGCCCACTACGGATTCAATCTTCCAGTCTATTTCAGGTAAGGGGTAATAATCTTTAGGGCAAGATGAATTTAGGTTTTTGAAATCTATGCACATCCTCCAACTCCCGTCACATTTTTTAACTAACACCGGATTGGAGATCCATGTTGGATACCGTACCGGACGTACTATTCCGGCTTTGACCCATTCTTGTACTTCCTTAGTTATTATCATATTTTTCTCTTGTGAAAACGCGCGTCTTTTCTGGGCAACTGGAGAGTCTTCCATTTTCACGTTTAGGGTGTGTTGCGCTATGAATCTTGGTACCCCCGGTCATATCTTTCGGTTGCCAAGCAAACACATCCTTGTTCCGTCTTAGTAGGTCTATCAACCTCCTTCGGTATTCATCTGAAAAATTCCCTCCTATTGTTACCAACTGATCTGGATAGGCTGGGTTTACGGATACTTCTTCTGTAATACCCACTTCAGCATTTGCCTCCCGGCACTCCTCTCTTGTCGGGATTCTCTCGTCCTTCCCGAGTGACAACTGCTCTTCTTCTCGGATTCTACATTCCATCATTGCTACTGACCGGGTAACCAGCGTAGCTATACCCTTAGGTGTGGGAAATTTTATCATGGCGTGCATGGTGGAAGGAATGGCCCTCAACTCCCTTAGTCCTGTCCTTCCCAGGATGATGTTGTATGGCGAAGATGATCAGATTACTGCAAACTTCATTCTCGTCTTCCGGTATAACCCATGGTCACCGAAACACACATCAAGTTCTATCTTTCCCAAAGGCCGGACCACTTCACCCGAGAATCCCATCAGGGGGGAGTCACATTCTCTCAGTCTTGACTTTATTGAAGGGCACAGATTGTTAAAGCAATGTTCATACATTACTTCTAATGATGCCCCTCCATCCACGAAAACTCTCTTAACCAGGTAGCCTTCCACTTCTGCCTCGATGATGAGTGGTTCGTCAGATAGATCCTTCGTTGTTATGGGAGGAAAGGTTATTGGGACCAGCATCCACGGCTCCTCCGGTTCCCTACCTTTTCTTTTTTGGGAACCCACCGTACCTATCATATGAATCACTTTTGCCTTTCCTCGCATGTTATCCCTTGGCTGATCCCTATTCTGCTGTCGAACTGTTCGGAGGAGGTGATCTAGCTTCCCAGTTGCTTTTTAAGGTGGTGACAATCGTTAGTGAAATGCCCATTTTCCCCATGGTAGTCACAATATCTGTCTGCGTTTTCCCTGCTCGGTTTTCCTACCAGCGGTGGTGGTGGTGGTAGTCGGAGCTGATGTTCTGTGGCCAGTATTTCCTTCGGTTGCTTGATCAAAGCGGCCAAACCCGGGCGGTAGTGGTCATGCCTTCCTATCTCCTTTCTGCGAAAATCGCCCGATTGGAGCCCTCCTTGTTTGGGCGGCACATACAGAGAGTACGGCTCTTTGTATCGATAATCTCCCCGACGGTCATTCTTCCGCCTATCCACATGAAATCCTCTCGTTCTGTCCACCCTCGGGAGGAAATTCTTGCGAGAGTATTCTTGTGCTTCACCCTTCGGAAGCTCTGTATTTTTGTAGGCTTCTTCCGACCTCACAAAGTCGTCTACCCTCGTCATCATTTCTTTTACCGTGACCGGTACCTTATCTGAGAACCGCTTGGCTAACTCCGGACATTTATGGCTATTCATGAAAGATGATATGCGCATTACTTCTGGGACTCCCGGTATATAACTGGCTTCATCCGTCCATCTTTCCTTAAAGTCCTGGAGAGTCTCGTTGGCTTTTCTTACTATTTTTGCAATTTCGGTTGGGTCTCGAATTCCCTTCTGCCGAAGAGAGAATCGAGTGGTGAACTGTTCCTCCAACTCCTCCCACTTGTCAATGCTTCCCGGCTCAAGACGACTGAACCACCCTTGTGCTGGACCATCTAGCGTTTGCTGAAACATTCGGCACCATACTGGCATTGGCCATTCGAATTGATTAGCTGCTCCGGCGAAGAGGTTTATGTGATCATCTGGATTAGTCGAGCCGTTGTATAACTTGATGTTGTTCGGCATCCTATGTAATGGTCCGGAGAACTCTATTATCCTCCGGGTGAAAGGTGATTTGTGCACGGACTTGAAAGGCTTTTCTAGATCAATTTTGGGTCTATCTTTTCCCGGATTATCTTTAGGTACTTTGTCGTCGTCATCTCCAAAATCCAATCGTATGGGCTTGAGGACATTCCCTCCGAGGGCATTGTGTTATCTGACCAGCTCCTTCAAAGCTGTTAGATGCCCCTGTATCAAATCATGTATGTTGGGTGAATCGAGGTTGTTCCGGTGAGATCCTTCCAGGTTTTCCTTGCTGGCGTCATCGCCTCCGCTTCCCGTGAGGGGAGTGATAGGAGGGAGGTCCGTCATGCTATTGACTGGTAGAGTGAATAAGGGGTCCCACGGATGGCGCCAGTTTGTTGAAGTAAATCTTCTCTCCTTCGGAATACTTGATGAATGAACCCTTCGGCCTAGAATACTGCACAAACACAACCGCTCGTTAGCCTCGCCCCGGGTGTTGTCCCAGGACCAAGCTCGGGCGTGAGGATAAGTATATTTTCAAGACCGAAAGGTATAATGATATATGTGCGTATTTATGAGGAAAAAAAGTGTGTGTTACAATAAATGGCTTTGGGGTATTTATACTACCCCAAAGAAGGTGCAGATGAACAGTGAAAATAACACTATTTGAATAGTAATCGTACCTATGCATAGTAGAATATCTCATGAACAGTAGCCGTTATCCTAGGCCCAGGCTTGTGTCAGTGGTAGTTGGAGACATGCTTGCTGATTTCCTGAAAAAGCGGCGCACGTGGACGTGCCCCTGGCCCACTCGCCGGAGGGTACTGTTTACCGTCCGGAATATTTAGCAGTGTCCGGCTCATACCCTCCGGACACATACATCAACAATTATCTATTTTATGGTAGTTCATTTATAGTTCTATTTGGGTTTCTATGCATTGAAGAGAGTTAAAATGGGTTTAAAATTTCATTTTTTGTAGGTTGAAGTGTTGTAAAGGCATGTGGAGCATAAGTAGTATGAATAGAACTTCAGTCTCAAAAGTTGAGAATGAATGAAGAACTGAAAGGAAGAAATGAAGAAAGATATGGATGTGAAGGCTGTCGAGACGAACCTGCCACTTTTCCTTCCCTAGTAAAGACTTGGTAGCATTTGGTATACTTTTTGTTTGATGCACTTATTATATAAAACTTGTATAATCCGTTGGATCTGGTACATTCGCTACTATGTAATTTGTATTTTTGTATGAATATTAATTTGGGTACTATATATGTATTTGGAAGGTTTTGGATTATTGAATTTATGAATTTGAAAACTTTCTAATGAGTTTGCAAGGAAAAGGTTCCGTTGCAAGTTTTAGTCTTGCCAATCATTGCAAAATATTACGGTCGCAAAACTCGTTGCAAATTTGGTTTTTTATGATTACCGTTGCAAATTCTCTTTTTTGCAAAAAAGTCCCTAATTTCCAACAGCTTTTCTTCTGTTGCAATGCTGTTACAATTATTTTTTGCCTGTTGCAATTCCGTTGCAAAGTAAATTTGCATGGAGCCTTTATGCAACAGTCAAAATCCGTTGCAAATCTGTTGTAAATAGCAGTTTGCAACAGATTATGACTGTTGCATTAGCCCTGTTGTGTTGTAGTGATAATACTATCCGCATTCGTCACAAAAAAACATATAATCATAAAAATTAGTCGACAAAAATATTAATCAACAGACATTTTAATTTCAAAGTACCGACGCCACAATGCGTGAATACGCGCTAGTGGTTAATTAATTCATATATCTTTGCCATTTTGGCTATGTTATTATATGACAACTATATAGTATCATTTTGATACGTAGTTGCTAGTTTTAATATTTATAAATTATACTTTCCAACGAAATCGTTGTTTGTATGAAAATAATTTAGAGATTTTGGTATTAAGTATTAATATTTATTTAAAAAAAAGTGAAATTAGTATAACTTGTTTAACATGACCGACAATTTTAATGCTAAAATCTGTTAATGAACATATCATTGTGTCTACTACTATTTTTCGACTAGTTAAAAATCATTTTCTGCTTATATGCTTCTTTTAGTCATATGCTCTATATACCTTTCCAAATCCACCCCTTCCGATTACTAATGATTCATATAAAATACTGTGCGCTAGCTTCCAGCCATATCCATATGATTCGTTTATATAAGATTTTTGTAACTAACTAACTGATATATGATGAGTTAAATTATGATTCGACCAACTTGTCGATTGCGAACGGTCTTGGTAAGGGTTCTAAATGGGTCTTGGCCAGAATAGCCGAGTCTTACCTGCTTCTAACTGGGTCTTGGCCATAATAGCCGAGTCTTACCTTGTTCTAACCGGGTCTTGGCCAGAATAGCCTAGTCTTACCGAGTCTTACCTGGTTCTAACTGGGTCTTTGCCAGAATAGCCGAGTCATTTTTGGGTAAAAGGGTTAATTCACCCCGGCAAAATTCATTACACCAAAAAACATTGAAGTACAACGGATGAGGGTGTATCCCTCATCTCAGTCCCTTAGGACACTTACATGCCAAACAACTAACAAAAGAACAAAAAAAACCAATGATATAAGAATGACATGCCATTCTTATAACTTACAATAAAATGAACCTACCAATAATGACACAAGTAAATAAAACATGATAAAACTACTCAAGAAAACACTTGATCCTTCTAAATCACTTTTGGGGTTCACCTTAACTTCCATGAAGAATCCAAGAATACACATTCAAGCGATCTTCAACATACAATCTGATGATAAAAAGGTTTTGAATAAGACCTTTCCAACTTAACGTCCATATAGAGTACCAATCAACCCATTACATATGAATTCTGCCCGGATTCTACGGATCAAAGAGTATCTATCAAACACAGTCCTTTCCTCACTTATGAATCATCATATAAGAATTCAGGTCCCATAGAGTAGAAAAACACCATGTACTAACCACATGTAATCACCAACAGCTCAACCCATCATAAAATCAAGTATCATATGTACCATGAAGCAACTTGAGCCAATATGATCACAACTTAAACCATCGACTAACTTAGGGTGTAAACGAACCCTAACATCCTTCAATCTTAACTTGCATCTCTCTCAACCCACTTGCATCATACGAACATCTTGGACAGAACTAGCAGTTGATAAACAACACACAAATAATCACTTGACATGCAGCAGCAACTCGTCATCATAAAACCAGCAATAATAATACCCTAAACGATAGGTGGGTTTGGGTAGACAATAGGTGGGTTTGGGGGTGGGATTGGGTTAGAAGTATTAGAGGAAGGGTTAGTAGGGAGTTCGAGGATTTACTTGACGCTTTGCAACATGTTGTTTTGACTAATAATTGTAGGGATCGTTGGAAGTGGAGGATTGGAAAAGATGGTGAGTTCACCGTTAGAGAGTTGTCAAGATTGATTGACGAAAAGATTCTAGATGCGGATATTGGAGGTCATGAAACGCTTTGGAATAAGTTGGTACCTAAGAAAGTAAACATATTCGTGTGGAGGGCGTTAAGAGGAAGGCTACCGGTGCGCGTGGAACTTGATAGAAGAGGTGTTGAATTGGACTCGGTTCTTTGTCCAAGTTGTAATAATATCGTTGAAACGTGTACTCATTGCTTGATCACTTGTGATCTAGCCATGGGGGTATGGGAGAAGATTTTTAAATGGTGGAAGGTGGGGGTTGTTAATGCTTTCTCTCTTGATGAATTATTTTCATCAAATGGAAACGTTAATGTCCCTATTTATTATTCTCGTGTTTGGCAAGCGGTTGTTTGGTCTACCGGGTATTCCATATGGAAAGAAAGAAATGCTCGTGTGTTCGGTAACAAGGTCGCTAGTAATAACAAAATTGTTCAAGACATTCAACTAAAAAGTTACGAGTGGATTACGCGAAGATCTAATAAATATAAAGAGATAGATTGGCAACAATGGTTACGTGACCCCACAAAGAGTCGGCTTCAGTAAGCAATATTCAGTGTGTGATCGAGTTCATCTGCAGAATGTATGCTCTTCAGGTTCACATTTGCTACTTCAGTGCAAGTCCAATTGTTTCTGTACTGTCTCAGTTTGGAACAGTGTTGCCTGAAGCAATACAGTGGTTACTCAGTATATTTGCATATCAGCTTTAAGGATGCAACAATCATGTGATAGTTTCAAGCTTTGGCTGGTAGTTTGCTTGGTGTGGCCCAGGTTCAGGTGGGATTTTTTTTTTTTTTTTTTTTTTTTTTTTTTTTTTTTTTTTTTTTTTTGTCTCATATGGGCTTGGGTGCAATGTAGCACCAGTTGAAAGTGTTCAATTTGGTCACTTGTTTTTATGGCCTTTTGAGTTTAGTTTTTAGTTCTGTGTTTAGCTTGTTTAGACATTTGAGTTTAATATGTTGTGATATGTATTATTGTCCTTGTTTTTTTCTTTGGGTCCCTTCTTCTTTAACTAGCTTGTTAATGGAGGAGGGATGCCTTGCATTGTAATTCGTCTTTTTTCCCTTTTTGTGAGGTCTTTTATATATTGCTGCCTTTCTAAAAAAAAAATAATACCCTAAACGAGGGTATACTTCCCAATAGAACAAACAATTGAATGTAAAAACCAATAAAGGTTTTTTAAGCGTTAAAGCCAAATCCAACTTGAATCGATTATCAAAGTATAGAACAATAAGCATCACACCAAATCGACCCAGACCAAACCTTCAACCAGATCCAAGATCCATCCCATGCCAAAATAATCGAAACCCTAAATATGGGTTTCTTAACCATAACGATCAGCATCAAATAACACCAGACCCTAATAAAAATCAATGATCCTAAGAAGGATAATCGATTGCAATAAGACAGTAGGGATAATAACATTCGACCTTAAATATATATAAGTCTAACCGACTTAAGAACAAGAAGAATAATGGTCGATTTCACCAGATCCAATAAACCAAAGTCGGTTTAATCCCTAAGAAACGACTTCACCAGATCCAACTCGTGCAAAGGCGGTTAATCCCTTAAATTCAATAGATCTGATAAAGATTAGGAACGATTTAGGTTAGATAGGGATAAACAAAAACGATTTCAAAACCCTAACTAAAGCAACGATTTATCCAATAACAGTTAAATCATTTTCTTGAATAAGAACAGATTAGGGTTTCGAATGGAGCAATTTATATGATAGAATAAAGATAAAACCGACTCCCCACCCCTAACAAATCAGATCTACACGTTAGTTCAGTTAATCCTGTGAAAGATTAAAGAAGAAAAACGTATTAGATGGACAGAATTAGGCCGGAATTGTTAGGGAGGGGAGGCAGAAAAATCGCCCACACTAGAGAGAGAGAATTGTATTTGTCAAATACACGATGAAAAGAAGAATAGCCGAGTCTTACCTGGTTCTAACTGGATCTTGGCCCGAATAGCCGAGTCTTACCTGGTTCTAACTGGTTCTTGGCCAGAATAGCCGAGTCTTACCTGATTCTAACTGGGTCTTGGCCAGAATAGCCGAGTCTTACCTGCTTCTAACTAGGTCTTGGCTAGAATAGCCGTGTCTTACCTGGTTCTAACTAGGTCTTGGCCAGAATAGCCAAGTCTTACCTGATTCTAACTGGGTCTTGGCCAGAATAGCCGTGTCTTACCTGGTTCTAACTAGGTCTTGGCCCGAATAGCTGAGTCTTACCTGGTTTTAACTGGGTCTTGGCCAGAATAGCCGAATCTTACCTGTTTCTAACTGGGTCTTGGTCAGAATAGCCGATTCATACCTGGTTCTAACCGAGTTTTGGACAGAATAACCTAGTCTTACCGAGTCTTTACCTGGTTCTAACTGGGTCTTGGCCAGAATAGCCGAGTCTTACCTGGTTCTAACTGGGTTTTGGCCAGAATAGCCGAGTCTTACCTGGTTCTAATTGGTTCTTGGCCAGAATAGCCGAGTCTTACCTGATTCTAACTGGGTCTTGGCCAGAATAGAGGAGTCTTACCTGATTCTAACTGGGTCTTGGCCATAATAGCCATTTCTTACCTGGTTCTAACTAGCTCTTGGCGAGAATAGCCGAGTCTTACCTGGTTCTAACTGGGTCTTGGCCAGAATAGCCTAGTCTTACCGAGTCTTACCTGGTTCTAACTGGGTCTTTGCCAGAATTGCCGAGTCTTACCTGGTACTAACTGGATCTTGGCCAGAATAGCATAGTCTTACCTGATTCTAACTGGTTCTTGGCCAGAATAGCCGAGTCTTACCTGATTCTAACTGGTTCTTGGCCAGAATGGCCGAGTCTTACCTGATTCTAACTGGGTCTTGGCCAGAATAGCCGTGTCTTACCTGGTTCTAACTAGGTCTTGGCCAGAATAGCCGAGTCATACCTGGTTCTAACTGGGTCTTGGCCAGAATAGCCGAATCTTACCTATTTCTAACTGGGTCTTGGCCAGAATAGCCGAGTCTTACCTGGTTCTAACCGAGTTTTGGACAGAATAGCCTAGTCTTACCGAGTCTTTACCTGGTTCTAACTGGGTCTTGGCCAGAATAGCCGAGTCTTACCTGTTTCTATCTGGGTCTTGGCCAGAATAGCCGAGTCTTACCTGGTTCTTACTGGGTCTTGGCCAGAATAGCCGAGTCTTACCTGGTTCTAACTGGGTCTTGGCCAGAATAGCCGAGTCTTACCTGGTTCTAACTGTGTCTTGGCCAGAATAGCCAAGTCTTACCTGGTTCTGACTGGGTCTTGGCTAGAATAGTCGAGTCTTACCTGGTTCTAATTGGATCTTGGCCAGAATAGCCGAGTCTTATCTGGTTCTAACTTGGTCTTGGCCAGAATAGCCGAGTCTTACCTGTTTCTAACTGGGTCTTGGCCAGAATAGCCGAGTCTTACCTGGTCTTGGCCAGAATAACCAAGTCTTACCGAGTCTTACCTGGTTCTAACTGGGTCTTGGCCAGAATAGCCGAGTCTTACATGGTTCTAACTGTGTCTTGGCAAGAATAGCCGAGTCTTACCTGGTTATAACTGGGTCTTAGCCAGAATAGCCGAGTCTTACCTGGTTCTAACTGGGTTTTCGCAAGAATAGCCGAATCTTACTTGATTCTAACTGGGTCTTGTAGGATCCAACCGTTTAATCGCAGAAGCAACAGTTGCAGATCCATTAAAGAGGGTACCTTTGTATACCTTTCCAAATCTACCTCTTCTAATTAACTTGCAATTAAAAGCAAACCAGATAACCCGACCCGATTCCAACCCGAATCTGATAAACCGATTCCTTATCGGGTCGGGTTGAGGGTTAGTATTTTTTGAGCAAAACCCGAATTGACACGACCCGATAACACCCCTAGCCCCGACCATGGATAGGTGGGGTTATTTCAAAAGTAACCCCACCTACTTAGATGGGGTTAGTTCAAAAGTAACCCATCTACTTAGATTTTCGAAACTAACCCCACCTAGGACCCCTACTTTTTAGTAGGGGTTTATATTAGACCCCTACTGTCCAGTAGGAGTTTTTTTTGAACCCCTACTGCCCCGTTCCCGGATGTAGGAGTTTTTTTTTTTATTCTTGTCTCTTTATTTAGTTATTGTAATGATGAGAAAGAGTCTTATATATAGTCTGATGTTTATGCTCTCGGGGTGGTATTGTTAGAAGTGCTCTGCCGGAAACTAGCGTGCAATGTTTGATATTAACGAAGAAGCTTTAAATTTAGCGATAACGAAGAGAATACTGGTACCCTCCAACGAAGAGAACACCGGTTGGATAGGTGGGGTTATTTCAAAAGTAACCCCACCTACTTAGATGGGGTTAGTTCAAAAGTAACCCCGTCTACTTAGGGAGAAATATAAAAAAGATGATTTGAGCTAGGATTCAACCATTTAAATCCATGTTTTTACCCACTTTACACCCGATCCACAGCCCGTAGGAGAGCGTTTGCATGTAACTATAAGTACCCCTCTCCTCATGTGGAGAGGGTTGGAACTTCTCACACTTTCTATTTAATACATTGAACTCACTCTCACTAGAAGTCTCCCACTTTCTCTCTCTAATTTCTCTCTAGAATCCTCACTTACCTTTGATCCATATACACAAGAACCATACATGTTATGATTATGAGTATTCTACAAGGAAGAATATGTTGAAGCATCAGTTTGAAAACTTCAATGCCACAAGTGGAGAGAACCTAGATGGTACTTATAACATGCTACAAAGGCTTGTTAGTAATCTGAAGCTTGTGGGTTATCTAAATCCTCATGAAGACATCAATCTCAAGTTCCTTAGAAGTTTAGCACCAAAATGGAGCAGGCATACAGTTGTGTGGCCAGAATAGCCGAGTCTTACCTAGTTCTAACTGGTTCTTGGCCAGAATAGCCGCGTCTTACATGGCTCTAACTGGGTCTTGGCCAGAAAAGCCGAGTCTTACCTGGTTCTAATTGGGTCTTGGCTAGAATAGCTGAGTCTTACCTGGTGCTAACTGGGTTTTAGCCCTAATAGCCGAATCTTACCTGGTTCTAACTGAGTCTTGTAAGATCCAACCGTTTAATCGTAGAAACAAAAGTTACAGATCCATTAAAGATGGTATCTTTGTATACCTTTCCAAATCTACATCTTCTAATTAACTTGCAATTAAAAACAAACCTGATATAACCCGATGATGCGTGGGAATCGCAACAGGTTTTACCTCTCGAGGGATCTCGAGAAGCTTACAACCCCCACCAGGCAGTGTACCTGATCGTTGTAGTATAGTATAGTGACAAGTACTGGGGGATTGATCGTTCAGCTTCGGAATAGTGTCGCTAGGATTAGAAAGCCTAAATACTAGTTCTAAAGGTGAGGGATGATTATTTTTGTATTTTTATATTTTATGGAAAGCAAGTAAAAATCTCAGGTTTTGGAAGAGTGAGTTGTTATTCAACTAATCCAAAACTAGATGCAATCAAAATAAAATACTAAAAATGAAAATAAACTAATTTTACTAAGGTTGTGAGCAGTAATTGGAGAAAATGTGTTTACTTAGATTTCACTACTCCCTAGATATCTTTTACACGTTAATTACTTGTTATAATTGCATGGATGACGGATTGTATTCCTTAATACCATTCATGGGGTGGCATACATAACTCCCCAATTCTATGAGCTCTTATCTCCTCCTACACCATGCCCAGCACAACTATAGGGATTGTAAACAGTGGCTCATGCATTAAATACAACCAATAAAGACCTAGTACGCCTCGGTTCATGTTTCTTAAGACGTTCAAGCATGTTACCATTTGGAGATCTGCCAGTTTTCTTAAGCCTAACATATAAATCATTCATCCAAGACAAGAATAAACAAGTAATCAACACATAATCAATATCTAGGTTTCATTAGATCTAAGCAAACACAAAAGAGATCTAGCCTAGCATAATGGAATTGAGACAAGAACAAGATATAGACAACCAACACATAGACATATTGATTGAATTAGAAGAACACTTATCTCAATTACAATGCAAGGTATCAAGGGTTTGGAACCCTTGAAAAACCTGTCAAAGTAGCACCAAAATCGTACTTAGGGTTTCTCCAAAACTTCTCTCTTTTTAATGTGTGAAAATTAGAAAACTATATATAGAAAAATAGGTCTGACGGCGTCAAGACAAACAATGTGACGTCGTCACCTCGCCGCCAAAACTCTTCTCGGACTGTCTAGATCTACTTCTGACGCCGTCAAGACTTATACATTTCCAGGCCGTCATGACTCTTTTACTCTTGACGCTCTTCCTACGTGACGCCGTCAAATCTGTTCTGGATCATCATGGAAATTCATGAGATTTGCTCTTGACGCCGTCAAGGTTTTGCTCTTGACGCCGTCACCTACTGTTCCCAGCTTGGAAAATTAAGACTTTGGCGTTTTCTTCACTTTTATGCTCCAAAAACGTCCGAATTGCTTCCTTTTCCAGATTTCACTCCCAAAGTACCTAAAATCACAAAAGGAACGATTTAGGGTAATATTTGATCAAATAAATTCGAATTCCGGCTTAAATGACCCCCTAAAAACGGACCATTTTTCGCCTCATCATATACCCTTACACTTGAGATTTGCTAGTCCTCAAGCAAATGCGCTTTTATTCTACTCAAAAGACAAGTTAGGGGTCATTTAACACTAATATAAAAGTAATTACAACAAATAATCGTTCCACTAAAGACCAATAGACAAGCACGGAGGTCATACACAAGCACCTCACAAATAGTGTTTAGATACTCACATCTCTCGGGTGTAATAAATTGTAAATTACAATATGGAAACGGAAGATATCTCTCACTACCTGTCATAGCAAAATAGATTACCATAGGCTTGGGAAAGGATCAAACCTCCACCACATGGCGTAAGCACCTAGGATAAACTATCAAAGAGGTCTTTTAAAGGGTTGTAACGTTAGGTGTAGGGATATGAAATACACGGTTTTGTTGGATAAAGGAAGTTTCACTGGTGGCGAGTTAACAATCTTGGTCAATTACATGTACAATATGGCATTGCTAAGCCAAGACTAGACTCGACTTAAGCTAATAAATGAAAAATAACAAAAATATAAAATGAACATAGAATAAAAAGGGATGGTAGTCCGTTTTTTTTTTTTTTTTTTTTTTTTTTTTTTGTGCATACACTCTTACCCTACCATCCAAAATAATACATCATAAGGAGTGGGAATTCCCCTTACACTTGAATTTTTACATACTTTACAATTAACTAAACCAATGACTCGAATTAAGAAAATCAAAACACTTGGAGCACTTTTAAGATTAACGTACATATGGGGGTAATAAATAATGTTCTTCCCCATTACTCCATAAATAAGTACTTACCCATGAGTCCCAATCGTCCCAAAACAATATGTACAAGGATATGACTCGACTTAGCAACCATGTAATCAATTAGAAAGTTAACTTAGGGTTTAACAAATAACAATAATGCACTAAAAATGAGCGCATACACGGAAGGCTAAGGCGATTTGGGTGTACATTTAAGTGGGGTGTAACAAATTCTTCCTTTAAGTAAAATGCTTAAAGTTAGAAACGAAAAGATAGGCTCGGCGGGGTGTATTTCGTGTGCTAAAAATGAGTACAACGCTAAGGGTGTGGGAAAAATTAGTTGACTTAACTAGCCAAGTAATATGACTTAAATGGTCAAGTAATTATAATACGGGTTTAACACAAGGGTGATCCTAATGCCTCTTATCATGTAGTAAATCCTACCACACGAATGTAGTCTCACTAGCGGTCTCGGGATGCATCACTAACGCAAGTTCTAGAATCTAAATGCTACCGGTACACTCATAAGCACTAATAGTAAATGCTTTTCCTATCAAATCTAAAGGCGAACCTCACATATTTGGGTGGAAAATTTTTCTGAATATACGGTTATGTGCTAGTCATACAATATCCTATCCATGAGACGCTTGCTATGGCTAAAGTTTCACTCCTAAATGTTGTAAAAATTTTTAAATTTGGCGCTAAAATTACACTAACAAGTATTTCTCATAGTTTTATTACACATCTACCATCAAACAAAACAAACTCAAGCGAAAGTGCATATGTAAGGTATCATCTTTTTACCCTCCCCTTACACTTAAGATGAACATTGTCCCCAATGTTCAAGTAAAGAATGTAAAAGTGAAAAAGTAAAGAGAATGAAATCAAATACTCCCCTGATTCGCTCGGTATGGATTATAGGTGGCCAGGTTAAATCTTCCTCCAAGAAAATGAACAATCAAAGCTTCCCTTCCAGAATATAAATCATCTTCTTGTCATACATAACCTGTAAAACCTGACAAAATAGACAAGACAACCTCGCGTAAAATCGGCAGCATCCTATATAAGTTTCTAAATCCTAGAAAACAAGATAAGATATAATGCTTGTGGAATGAAGTTTGCAGATCTCCTGGAGATTATAAAACTTAATAATTCACAAAAACCATAAGACTCCATTAGAAAAACAAAACCGGTAAAATTTCCAGATTTTAACTCCTGACGCCGTCAAGAGTAAACCCCTGACGCCGTCAGAATGGACCTGCAGAAATTCTTATGTTAAGTTTCTGGAAAAACTTGGTCCTACTTCCTGGAAAATCCTGCAAAACTTCATTATGACTCAATACAAGCATTTGACTCTAACAAATACGAATATACATGTTCATTTAATATTGTGGAGAATCATGATCGGTTTGTTTCTTAAAAACATATTTGGGGTTTCCCCTTACACTTATCTTTTGCAAAAATACTTCTAGGTGGAGTTAAGACTAGGCTAAACAACAAAGTAAAGTATTTCCACATTTTAATTGAGAAACATGATCAACCAACAATAAAAACTAAACATGCATACGGAAGCAAATAACAATCAAACAAATAAAATCACACAAAACATGGGTTGCCTCCCAATAAGCGCTTGTTTTTGTTCGAGTCTCGAGCCTGACTCTACCCTTATTTAATGGAAATAGGGAAGGTTTTCCCTACACTTTGAATCAAGTGCGGGTGGAAGTAGCGATACACACCCTTAGTGTGGAAATATGCCACGTGAGGTAAGAGTGGTGGATGAATTATATGCTCAAAGGAGTGCGCTCCTATCATCATAACCTTAACAAGTTCAATCGGATTAATGGGTGGATTAAGATTTTCTCCTAGAAAGGGATTATTTTCAATCAACTTCAAGAGATTACTAGTTGGGGATCCATCTTGACCTAATAAACCCGGTTTAAACCCATAATGTTTCTTATGATCAATCATGAATGGGTGATGTAAGTGTGTAAGGTCATGGTTCACTCCTATGCTAGCTTCCTCTCTACAAGGCTTAGAGTCTACTACCTTCAACGTAAAACTACCCGGACTATATGGTTTGATGGGTGGATCGGGACCTATTTCAATTCCTAAATTTTCATCCAAGGATGGAAGATTAGGTAATGGTTTTGGTTGAGGCTCCGGTTCATCAAAACTAGGAACTTCCCTAGAACTAAGAGTAAGGTTATCACTACAAGTGTTCAAACCTATATCCTCAAGTGGTGCCTGGTCCAAGGGTTCTACCTCCATTGGAATTCCTAAAGTTTCTTCTACTTCTTCCGAGTAAGTCACGGGCGGTGCGTGTGCCTCAAATGATGGTTGAGTATTTTGTCGGCTTATGTTGTTCACCTCATCATTCCATGTGTCAGGATCTAGCCCTAACATTCTCCCAAGTATCTCACGTGCTTCTCTAGGCATCTCAACTTCTATGTCCGAATCATAAGGATCATCTTCAATATTCTGACTACTATATACAAATTGCCTAAGAGATTCATCATCTATTTCTTGAGATTCATCATCATCGATCATAAAACCTAGGTCTTTTTTATCAATGTGATCATGTTCGGCTAAATCCTCCATCACATCAAGGTCACCTATGTGTTCATCATGTATTATGGTAGGGCCTAACCATGACATGCAGCTAGGTGGCTCATACGAAACTATCCTAGGTGAAGGCTCATATGGTGCATAGGTTTCACTAAGTGAGGCATTTTGAGGGGTTGATGGAGCTCCTAAGGTGAATTCTTTAAAAGCATTATGCACTTGGCCTCTTTTCTCAAGGTACTCAATAAAATCAGTATAAAATCCTGTCCTCCTCATTTCATTCCTCCATCTTGTTATATCCAAACTAGTGTAATTATATTTTTTCTGGTAAAACTCTAGTGTCGGACTTGGTGGGTTCGCGTTCTCCATAATGGCTAACGGAATAGTTAATGGATTTATTTTACTAACAAAGGCATGAAGAAAAAGATAGACTAAAGAAAACCTAAAAATAAAAATAAAATCTTATTAGAAAGGAATCTAGCAAGTAAACCTAATAAAAAGAAATTCTAACCTAGACAATAACTATTCCCCGGGCTGCGGCGCCAAAAACTTGATGCGTGGGAATCGCAACAGGTTTTACCTCTCGAGGGATCTCGAGAAGCTTACAACCCCCACCAGGCAGTGTACCTGATCGTTGTAGTATAGTATAGTGACAAGTACCGGGGGATTGATCGTCCAGCTTAGGAATAGTGTCGCTAGGATTAGAAAGTCTAAATACTAGTTCTAAAGGTGAGGGATGATTATTTTTGTATTTTTATATTTTATGGAAAGCAAGTAAAAATCTCGGGTTTTGGAAGAGTGGGCGGAATTAGTTGTTATTCAACTAACCTAAAACTAAGTTGCAATCAAAATAAAATACTAAAAATGAAAATAAACTAATTTTACTAAGGTTGTGAGCAGTAATTGGAGAAAATGTGTTTACTTAGATTTCACTACTCCCTAGATATCTTTTACACGTTAATTACTTGTTATAATTGCATGGATGACGGATTGTATTCCTTAATACCATTCATGGGGTGGCATACATAACTCCCCAATTCTATGAGCTCTTATCTCCTCCTACACCATGCCCAGCACAACTATAGGGATTGTAAACAGTGGCTCATGCATTAAATACAACCAATAAAGACCTAGTACGCCTCGGTTCATGTTTCTTAAGACGTTCAAGCATGTTACCATTTGGAGATCTGCCAGTTTTCTTAAGCCTAACATATAAATCATTCATCCAAGACAAGAATAAACAAGTAATCAACACATAATCAATATCTAGGTTTCATTAGATCTAAGCAAACACAAAAGAGATCGAGCCTAGCATAATGGAATTGAGACAAGAACAAGATATAGACAACCAACACATAGACATATTGATTGAATTAGAAGAACACTTATCTCAATTACAATGCAAGGTATCAAGGGTTTGGAACCCTTGAAAAACCTGTCAAAGTAGCACCAAAATCGTACTTAGGGTTTCTCCAAAACTTCTCTCTTTTTAATGTGTGAAAATTAGAAAACTATATATAGAAAAATAGGTCTGACGGCAACAAGACAAACAATGTGACGCCGTCACCTCGCCGCCAAAACTCTTCTCGGACTGTCTAGATCTACTTCTGACGCCGTCAAGACTTATACATTTCCAGGCCGTCATGACTCTTTTACTCTTGACGCTCTTCCTACGTGACGCCGTCAAATCTGTTCTGGATCGTCATGGAAATTCATGAGATTTGCTCTTGACGCCGTCAAGGTTTTGCTCTTGACGCCGTCACCTACTGTTCCCAGCTTGGAAAATTAAGACTTTGGCGTTTTCTTCACTTTTATGCTCCAAAAACGTCCGAATTGCTTCCTTTTCCAGATTTCACTCCCAAAGTACCTAAAATCACAAAAGGAACGATTTAGGGCAATATTTGATCAAATAAATTCGAATTCCGGCTTAAATGACCCCCTAAAAACGGACCATTTTTCGCCTCATCACCCGACCCGATTCCTTATCGGGCCAAGTTGAGGGTTAGTATTTTTGAGCAAAACCAGAATTGACACGACCCAACAACACCCGTTAACCCGATAACACCCCTAGCCCCGACCATGGATAGGTGGGGTTCAATTGAAGAATGCGGAGGAAGCTAGCAAGGATAATAACTCTACCAGAAAGAATGATGATTTTACGCCTTGTATTGAAAAGGTGGTCAAGGATATGTGTAATGATTTCCATAATGCGATGAACAAGGTTCAATTGAAGAATGCGGAGGAAGCTAGGAAGGATAATAACTCTACCAGAAAGAATGATGATTCTAATGCTAAGCACACCACTCCAAAGGTTACTAATGTTACTGGTACTGGAGTGAAGACGTTTTCTTATGCGGCTGCCACTTCTAATGATCCTCAGAAGCATGTGCCTAATTTTCGGAGGTTGGAATGTAGCAACAAGAAGGTTGATGTTGATCTTTCTGTCCCGATGAAAGTGGTTGAAGAGGTGAACACTAGGTTTGAGAATACTCTTTATGGATATTTCATTGGTCAACGCCTTGCTTTTCTTGTTGTTGACTACTATGTACGCAATGCGTGGGCAAAGTTTGGTATACAAAAGGTAATGATGAATGCTAAGGGGTTCTTTTTCTTTAAGTTCAATTCGAGTAAAGGTGTTGATGATGTACTTGAAAACGGTCCTTGGTTGATCAGAAATGTGCCTATTATTCTTAAACCATGGACATTGAACACCAATTTACTTAAAGAGGATTTGACCAACATCTTGGTGTGTGTTAAATTCCATGATGTTCCTATTGCTATGTTTTCTGATGATGGTCTTAGTCTTCTTGCTACATTGATTGGTACGCCCAAAAGATTAGATGCTTTTACTAGCCAAATGTGCAAGGAATCGTGGGGCCGTAGTAGCTTTGCTAGATGCATGATTGAAGTGAAGTCAGATGAGGTGCTTAGATATAGCATTACTGTTGAAATACCTTTGCTTGATGGGGCGGGCTCGACTATTGAGAAAATTCGGGTTGAATATGAGTGGAAACTGGCTCGTTGTGTTAAGTGTAAGGTGTTTGGTCATACTCTTGTTGATTGTCCTAATTATGTCCCAACTACTACTCAACCTACACCAAGTGTTAATGATGGTTTCAAAATGGTCACTAGTAAGAAGAAGAGTAATAGTGGTGGTCAATCTGGTCATAATAAAGGAGGTTTTACAAAGCCTATTGTGGGTAAGAAGATGCAATATAGACCCAAAGCACCTCCTCCTGAACCCAAGATAATGGATGCCAACATGAAGAAGAATACTGATGTGCAGAGTACTAGTGGAGCAAAGATTGTTACATCAAATCAGTTTGATGTACTTAATATAGCTGATACGGATGAATTTGGTATTCCTACTAAGGAAGTGACTTTGGAGGTGAAGGCTGGAAGTATTGAGGAAACTAAAGAGGATGGGTCTTTAAAGACTGCTAGTACATCACAAGAACCCCTTGTGTGTGATCCGAATGAAAAGAAACAAGTTTCAAAGCCTAGTTCTTTTTCTTCTCCATCTACTTCTTCTACTAAGAGGGTCAACCCATTTTCTAAAGTGGGAGATGTCGTTGTGTCTGATAGTGATGATGAGGAGGTTGTTAACACGTTTGATGAGTCCGCTAATCTTTTTGGTGGGGGTCATGAACTTGAATATGATTATGATGGATACGACTCTGATGGATATGATTACGATGACTATGCGCAGCCGGTTTATGATCTTCCAGGGAATTTGGATGCTTTTAATGCCAATTACGGCACTAAGCTTCAAGGTGTTAGGAAGTAATTTTTTGTCACTGTATTTTGTTATGCGGTTTGGTTTCCTTTTGGAAAATAGGTAGTATCTTGTTATGTAAGCTTTCGCCTATGTAATGGGCTGAGATATGGGAATCATCCATATCCTTTGTACTTAACTGTTTTTTTTTTTTTTTGGAGTAATATATTTACCAGATCTTTTGACCTATTACCAAAAAAAAATAAAAAAATGGATAGGTGGAGTTATTTCAAAAGCAACCCCATCTACTTAGATGTGGTTAGTTCAAAAGTAACCCCATCTACTTAGATGAGGTTATTTCAAAACTAACCCCACCTACCATGGTCGGGGCTAGGGGTGTTATCGGGTGCAGTGTGTCTTCAATTGAAAGGACTTGTCCTGGCCGTGTAATAACTTCAAGCTGGTCTAACCAGTGATGTAAGCGTGTCTCGAAGAAGACTTGTCTAAGTAGAGTGTACCATTTTGAGAAACTCTCAGTGGTCTTGACCAGGCCGGGTAATAATTTCAAGCTAGTCTAACTAGCGATGTAAACGTATCTCGAATCGAACGTGGTCAATAAGAATGGATCAATTCAAAAAGTGCGAACTCTTCCCAACATGTGCAAATTTTCTTATCAAAACTCATGAGCACATGTTAAGGGGGAACATTTGAAAATGATAAAACTCTCAACGTATGAACAGAATGTGTTTCCTTATCATAAACACGTTGAGAGAATTTTCAATGATTTGGTGAATGGCAACATAGGATAGTCATGAAGTTATAAGGTGGCTAAGGTTAGGAAAACCGTCCTATGATCCGCCAGAGCAGGATGGATCTACCCATGGATAATACCGAATAGATAGTACTAGAAAGTCCGTAGGTATGATTATGAAAAAAGGAGTAATATGAGAAAGGAGAAAGAAGGGGTTGAAGAATTAAAAAGAAATGAAATGAGAAAGGGTGAAAAGTATAGTTAAGTCTTACTTGGTTCTAACTGGGTCTTGGCCAAAATAGCCGAGTCTTACCTGGTTCTAACTGGGTATTGGCCAGAATAGCCGAGTCTTACCAGTTTTTAACTGGGTCTTGGCTAGAATAGCCGAGTCTTACCTGGTTCTAACTGGGTCTTGGCCAGAATAGCCGAGTCTTACCTGGTTCTAACTGGGTCTTGGCCAAAATAGCAGAGTCTTACCTGAATCTAACTGGGTCTTGGCCAGAATAGCCGAGTCTTACCTGGTTCTAACTGGGTCTTGGCCAGAATAGCCGAGTCTTACCTGGTTCTAACTGGGTCTTGGCCAGAATAACCAAGTCTTACCTGGTTCTCACTGGGTCTTGGCCAGAATAGCCGAGTCTTACCTAGTTCTAACTGGGTCTTGGCCAGAATAGCCGAGTCTACATGTTTCTAAATGTGTCTTGGCCAGAATAGCCGAGTCTTACCTGGTTCTAACCGGGTCTTGGCCAGAATAGCCTAGTCTTACCAAGTCTTACCTGGTTCTAACTGGGTCTTGGTCAGAATAGCCGAGTCTTACATGGTTCTAACTGGGTCTTGGCCAGAATAGCCGAGTCTTACCTGGTTCTAACTGGGTCTTGGCCATAATAGCCGAGTCTTACCTGGTTCTAACTGGGTCTTGGCCATAATAGCCGAGTCTTACCTGGTTCTAACTGGGTTTAGCCAGAATAGCCGAATCTTACCTGGTTCTAACTGGGTCTTGTAGGATCCAACCGTTTAATCGCAGAAACAACAGTTGCAGATCCATTAAAGATGGTACCTTTGTATACCTTTCCAAATCCACCTCTTCTAATTAACTTGCAATTAAAAGCAAACCCGATAACCCGACCCGATATAACTCGACCCGAAATCATTTTCTGCTTATATGCTAAAATCTGTTAATGAACATTGTGTCTACTTCTATTTTTCAACTAGTTTTCTTGTTCCAAAATCATTTTCTGCTTATATGCTTCTTTTAGTCATATGCTATGTTTGGCCTGAAGCTTTTTGGAGCTTTTTAGAGCGATGAACGGTGATAAATGAGTTTTTTAATTTTTATTATTTGTTTGACAAAAGAGCGGTGAGCTTTGCTATTTTTTAGGAAAGCTCATATTTACAATGCTTTTTTAAGAAGCTGTTAGCGATGAGCTATAAACTGTGCCTACTGCTAGTTTTACTAAACACACCCATAATAGTTCCCCTCCTTGCGGCTTATTTGTATTTTCTTAAGAAGAAAAATAGTTTTTAACGAGCATCATATCGTTGTTTATTTTGTATTGTTTATGTTACATGATGACGTATAGCCTATATTTGGGCCACAAGCCCAAATGATAGACATTACTTACACCCAAGCCCACTACGAACGGGCTACCATGACAATGGTATGGGCCGCAGTGTTAACACTTTGGGCTCATGAAGCGCAAAGACCCAATCTAACCCACCGGGTACATGATAAGGATTATCTATTCAAGGAATAGATATCCTTACCTCGGATAAGCACCACGCGTGCGAAGAGTAAGGAGCAAGAAACACGGTTTCTTAGCCCCTATATATAGAATCATACGATTCTCATTCAAGGTACGATATTCAACCCTAACTCTTTACGAGAACCCTAAATCGATTACTTACTCTCACGCCGGAGTCTAATCGGGGGAGACAATCCCTCGATAAGCCTAACGGTGTTGTTTTATTTTCTTAGTACGCAGGTAACAAGTGCTAAGGATCGAATTGGTACGAGAGTATAAGCCCATAACCAGGTACGCCCAACTTTTGTATCAACAAGTGGCGCCATCCGTGGGACCCTACTACAAACTAGAATGACGAAACATAAGAATTCAAGCCAGCGGACTCCGCAGTCAGAAAAATGTGACCATCAGAGGAAGAATCGACAAGATTCAACCTCTAGACAGGTTGCTGGGACAACCAGCGCACCTGATCACCAAGAGGCAGGGACAACCCAACCTCTTCCAGCAACGGAACTACCTATAATTTCTTCAGTGGTCCCAAGCGTTGAGGAACTCCAACGCACCCTCTTCACCACTCCTCATCAGGCTACACCCGCAGTGAACAACACTGTGCCGCCAGGCGCGCCTGAACGGAACAGGGCGCCTAACACTGAGGCAGAAATTCTTGCAACAACTGAGGACGCACCGGATCTAACTTTGGGAAATTTTGTATCCTAAAATTATGAAACCCTTACCGCCCTCATGCAAGAAGAAGCAACAAGAAGAGCAAGCGCGAGCCTACAAGCCCGACTCAATTTTGCTCTTGAACGCGAACCATCACCACCGCGTCACCCACGAGGAAGACGCGCAGAACGTACCACTATCCATGATAGGTTGGGTACGATATCTGATTCACAATACTCTGGAGACAGCGAGAGGCGCACCAATGTCCACTCCAGACTTGGCAGTCGGGGAATACATGATCGGTTAGGGCCTCAACATTCGCCAAGCCAAGGATCTTCCAAACCTGGGAGTAGGAGGATTCAAGACAGGTTGGGGAGAAGAAGATCCCCAAGCAGAGATCCCTCAAGCTCTTCTTCTGAAAGAAGCCGGCGCAAGCGCCGAAAAAGAGACTATTCTTCCAGCGACTCCTCGGACAACGAGGATAAAGAAACAGGACACTGGAAGTCAAGAGGAAGACGCCGCGAGGAAGAGGATGAAGATATGTCTCTCCCATGGCGACGCCAGAAAATCGATGCGTTTACACGGCGCATCAGCGATTACTCAGACCACAAACGCAGGCGCATGCCCGCCAACGTGAAAACATATGATGGAACAGGTGATCCTGATGATCACCTAAAAATTTTCGAGTCAGCCGCAACTATCGAAAATTGGCCACAACCTGTGTGGTGCCACATGTTTAATTCCACGTTAGTAGGAAACGCGCGCACATGGTTTAGCAAACTCCCACGTAGGAGCATCGGTGGATTTGAGGAATTACGAAAAGCATTCCGCCTCAACTTCACCCAGCGAAAGAAGTGCGCTAAAAACCCTGTGGAGCTAGCAAGAGTGAAACAGCGCCAAAGGGAATCAACCAGCGCTTTTATGGAACGTTTCAAAGATGAGTGCATACAAGTAAAGACATGTCCTGAAATCCTAAAAATTTCAGGGTTCATGAATGGGATCAATAACCCAGAACTCATCCGGAAGCTTAATGACAAAGTTCCACAGTCCTTTGACGAGTTAACAAAGCGCACTAGATCCTTTATACAAGGAGAAGCAGCTGCTGCGGATAGCAAAAAAGGTTATTCAAACTATAGGCAACAAGAACAGCCGCGGAGACAATCCAATGATCAGAATAACAACCGCAACAGGAATTATCGCAGTGGAAGAGACAATGACAAATATACTCCTCTCACTAAGACTCTGAGAGAGATATTTGTAACAGAAGGTGCGAACTTCCCAAAACCACCACCGATGCGCACTGCAGAAGAAAAGCGCCTAGGTAGTGGATACTGCGAGTACCATGGCCAAAAAGACCATACAACTAACGAGTGCGTCCAACTAAAACAACTAATTGAAAAGTTAGTTAGAGAAGGAAGGATGGACCACCTCGTAAAGAACATCAAGGAAGGGAAAGATAAACAGAGAAACGGAGGTAAGAAAGAACCCCCAAAGGAAAAAGCTGATACTATATACATGATACAATCATGGCAACGCAAGATAAAGCAAAAAGTCAGCCAAAAATTCTCTCCAGAAAAAGAGATATCCTTCCCTACTATAGCTGCGAACAACGCAGTCGTGGAGCCTCTAACCATTGAGATACATACAGGGGGACATGACATCCACCGCATGTACATTGGTGGTGGAGCATCCGCAGACATCCTGTACGATCACTGTTTCAAAAGGCTGCGACCTGAAATCCAAAGTCAGTTGATACTAGCCACAATGTCATTAACAGGATTCACAGGAGAAAAGATTTGGCCCATGGGGCAGTTACGCTTATTGGTGGTCGTAGGAGATGAACAACACTCAACCGCGACATGGATAAACTTTATGGTAATAAAGTCTCCTTCACCATACAATGGTATCATTGGAAGACCGGGAATATCATCCATGCGCGCGGTACCATCTACAGCGCACGGAATGCTTAAATTCCTAGTGGAAGGAGGAGTGGTCACTCTCTATAACACAACAGTACCACCAAGAGAATGCATCGCAGTAACAACTGAAGCGAAGACTATTCCAGAACAGCGCATGGAAAAAACGCCAAATTTAAAAGTCGCTATTCACCCAGATTACCCAGAACAACAAGTTTCGATTGGAGGGTCTTTATCTGACAAAGGTAAAGCAGCTGTATGCGCACTCTTGCAAAAGAACCTAGACATCTTTGCATGGGAACCAAAGCATATGACGGGAGTACCGCGCTCTATCACAGAACATAAGCTACAAATCCGACAAGGATACCCTCCAATACGACAAAAGAAGCGCGGCCAGGCCCCAGATATTGCAAAGGCTATTCTGGAAGAAGTACATAAGCTCGTAGACGCAGGCATCATGCGCGAAGTATACTATCACGACTGGATCTCTAACCCAGTTATGGTAAAGAAGAGCGATGGCAGTTGGAGGATATGCGTGGACTTCACGGACCTCAACAAAGCATGTCCGCAGGACTGCTATCCACTGCCAGAGATAGACTGGAAGGTCGAGTCCTTATGCGGATACCCCTTCAAATGCTTCCTAGATGCATATAAAGGGTATCATCAGATCCAGATGGCAGTGGAAGATGAAGAAAAAACAGCCTTCCACACCAGTCAAGGAGTATACTGCTACACAAAAATGCCTTTTGGCCTGAAGAACGCAGGTGCGACATACCAATGACTGGTGGACACAGCCTTCGAAAAACAAGTAGGCCGCAACTTGGAAGTCTACGTTGACGACCTTGTCATAAAAAGCCATACAGAGGACGAATTGGTGCGCGACATCGAGGAAACATTCCGAACGTTGGGGCGGATCAACATGAAGTTAAATCCAAAAAAGTGCATCTTTGGCGCGACCGAAGGGATGTTCCTTGGATACCTAATAGAACCTGATGGAATCAAGCCTTGCCCAGAAAAGACAAAGGCCGTTATTGATCTCCCCTCCCCGCGCACACTCAAAGAAGTCCAGTCACTAAATGGAAAATTAGCAGGGCTGAACCGCTTCTTATCTAAGTCAGCAGACAAATCTCTTCCCCTCTTTAAAACGCTCACGAAGTGTACAAAAAAGGGAGACTTTCGCTGGACTACCGAAGCGGAAGAAGCTTTCCAACAACTCAAACACCATCTGGCATCTCTTCCCAAACTTGTCGAACCGCGACCAGGGGAAGAACTAATCATGTACTTGTCGGCAACCCATGGAGCAGTCAGCGCCGTTCTATTGACAGACCGGAACTCCTTCCAGATACCCATATATTTCGTAAGTAAAGCCCTAAAGAAAACAGAGACTAACTACAGCGCTATGGAGAAGCTGGTCTTGGCTCTAGTGTTCGCAGCCAAAAGGTTGCGCAGATACTTTCAAGCGCATCCAATAGTTGTAATCACTGATCAGCCAATCAAATAAGTTATCTCTAAGCCTGACGCATCAGGACGCTTACAAAAATGTAGTGTACTGTTAAGTGAGTATAACATCTCATACAGACCGCACACTGCAATCAAAGGACAAGTCCTAGCCGATTTTATCGTGGAAAAGCCAGACAGCGACAGCCCGACATCTGCAGCTAAAACAGATTTACAGGAACCCTGGATTCTGTTTACAGATGGATCTTCGTGTGTAGAAGGATCAGGCGCAGGCCTTATTCTTACAAATCCAGAAGGTATGGAATTCACCTATGCGCTACGCTTTAAATTCACAGCCACAAACAATGAGGCAGAATACGAAGCCCTACTAGCTGGACTACGTATTGCAATTCAAATGGGGGTTCGCAACCTAGAAGCAAATGTAGATTCGCGACTGGTCGCTAACCACGTGCTAGGTGAATACGAGGCCAAGGATGAACACATGACCCAATACCTGGAAAAGACAAAATCTTTGATCAAAAACTTTGATAGGTTCACAATAAAACAGGTGCCTAGAGGAGATAACAAGAAGGCGGACGCACTCAGCAAGATCGCATCCACAAGCTTCGCACACCTCTCAAAACAGGTGTTGGTAGAAACCCTAAAAAGCAAGTCAATCTTGGAGAGGGAGATATCAACGGTGATAGTAGAACAAGATCCTACATGGATGACACCTATCATCGAATTTATTAGCAAGGGAGTCCTACCCCAAGATCATAAAGACGCTCGAAGAATACGCCACGCAGCACAACAATTTGAACTACGCGACAATGTACTCTATCGACGGTCTTTTTTACAGCCATGGCTCAGATGTGTTGGACCCCTTCAAGCAGAATACGTCCTCCGCGAAATTCACGTTGGATCATGTAGTATGCACTCAGGGCCACGATCCGTGGTGGCAAGCGCTCTAAGGTCAGGATACTATTGGCCAACAATGCATCGTGATGCACGCGATTTGATAAGAAAATGCAGCAATTGCCAAGTACATAGACCAATTCCGCGCCGACCACAACAAGAGCTAACACCAATTACCTCACCATGGCCATTTTACAAATGGGGTATTGACATCGCAGGACCATTCCCTGTCGCAGCTGGAGGAGTAAAATTCCTCATCGTAGCCATAGACTACTTCACAAAGTGGATCGAAGCAAAAGCAGTGGTGAACATCACGGGAAACCAAGTCAAGCGCTTTGTTTGGGACAACATTGTCTGTCGCTTCAGCCTACCGAGCGAGATCATATCAGACAACGGAAAACAATTCTGTAATAACCCATTCAAAGATTGGTGCGCACAATTGAACATCACACAACACTTTGCTTCAGTCAAACACCCACAAACCAATGGCCTAGTTGAGCGCGCAAATCGCAGTCTAGGCGAAGGAATAAAAGCGCGCCTTGACAGACACAAAGGAAAGTGGGTAGATGAGCTATCGCACGTCTTGTGGGCGCATCGCACGACAATCAAAACCAGTACTGGCGACACGCCATTTTCCCTAGTATATGGAACAGAAGCCGTCATACCAGCCGAGATAGGAATGCCAACTATACGCACGGCAGAGGTCAACGTCATGACAAATGACGAGGAAAGGCGCATAGACTTAGACATACTGGAAGAAAGACGCGAACGCGCAGCTATACGCGAAGCAAAGGCTAAGGCAAAAATGAAGAAATATTATGATGAAAAAGTCAAACACACTTCATTCAGACCAGGAGACTTTGTTTACCGCGCCAACGACGCGAGCCACGCAGAAGACACGGGCAAGCTCGGACCCAAATGGGAAGGACCTTACGAGGTCACAGACGCGCTCGGCAACGGCGCATACAGGCTGCGCGATATGGAAGGTCACGACCTGACGCGCACTTGGAACATCTGCAATCTCAAAAAATGTTATTTTTAGGCTACGGCCCTTACACAAACACACTTGCATCCTACGAGGTGCCCAATAAGTGTTTGTCTTTCTTTTTCTTTTCTAGGAATTGTATTTTCTATTTTTTCTAATAACTTGCAAGTATTAATAAAATGTTATGGGTTCTAGCTAACTCCATAGCGCATTTTACTTTATTGCATATATGTCAATATTGTTTATCTTATATTTTTGCCTACATGGCGTGCATGCACCACTTAAAGACCCACAAAGGCATAAAGGATGAGTTAACCTACTAATTTACTCATTGAATAAGAGGGTTGCAAACCCATCAACATTGGATCATGTATCCTTGCTAAGCGCCTTACTCTTGAGACGTCGAGGTAAGTTCCACATGCGCACCCCACGACGGATGCGCATATACCAAGTACACCGTACGAGCTTAGCAATATAACGAGCCAAGACACTTGGTCAAATAATAAAACTTCGCAAACAATGCAAGTATAATTCTTCAAAGTCACGCACTTAAAAGACTTAGTCAAAAAAGCAAACTTAGCAAACAATGCAAGTATACTCAAGTCACGAATTAAAAACAAAAATGTATCTTATTCCACATTTATTAATAATAATTACAAGGAAAGATACATAAATATACAAAAAGCCTATATACTATGGCGATGCTCAGGACTCTCCTCTGGAGCGGCGGAACTCCCCGCTTCCTTAAGCTTACTCAAGGTTATGGCATCCTGCATAGATACGGTTGGAACGCTTACAGCCACGCCATCTGATCTAGGAAGGTGTGCAGCGCCAATGCCACACATCACGGCCTTGCCCTTGATACCCTTCTTCACAGCAACCCTTTGCTCATGTCGCTCTAGCACCTCTTTCAAAGGAATTTCCTTCTCAAGAGCAAAAGGCTTAAGGATATCGCGAGGCCGCGCGAACACAGGGACTTGAAGCTGCAAGACATCAGGTTTTAGATAGTAATCTAATTCCTCTTCCGCGTTCTCCACAAGATGGCGCTGCAAAGTCAGACCCGCCAACAACACAGCTATGGGGTCATCTTGATCACGCTCCAACTTCCCTATGTGCGGCAACTCAAGAACCTTCAGCCCCGCCATTGCCTGCAGCAGCTCATCATAAGCCGTAGGGTTGTAACCAGGGACTTCCGCCAAGTCCTTCTCCAGCAGCTTGGCCTCATGAAGGTCCTCCATGGCCTGCGATCGACCACGCGCAATTGCACAGTGCACAACCTTTCCAAAAGCTTCCACTACCTCAGCGGACTCTAGTGTGCTCAGGGCTGCCAGGCGCAGCCCATGGCTAATCAACCACCTGCATTCACAAAAGAAAATTTGTGTAAGTAAACAACATGGTGGTAAGGTAATTATGACAAAGTGAACGAAAATACCTGCGCTCGGCTATAGTGGACATCAGATGGGGGTACAACTCCTCATCATACTCTATGCTGAGGGCGCGCAGTTTTTCCTCTTGCATCGCAATCGCCTTCTCGATGCGCCCCTGAAACTCCTGGACGCTGGCATGATGCTCCGCCCTCTTCTCTTCAAGATAAGACACCGACCAGGAAGTTTTAGCTTTTATTTGCTCAAGCTTCGCCCTCGCATACCTAAGATCGGCCAACATGCTCACCTTATCATCAGCAATCTTTTCAACATACGCCCTCGAGGCCTCCAGCTCCACTTGCGCATTCGCCAACTGCGCACGGAGGGTCACCAACTCCTCCTCCTTTTGGGCAAGAGCACGGCTCTCCCCAGCATACCTCCCTTTCAGCTGAGCAACAAGCTTAGCTTGGCGCGCAGTGATCGCAGCCAGCTCATCCATTAGCTCCTGCGCCTCGCCACCATCAGCAACCTTGGTCTTCCTCTCCTTGTTTTCATTCTGCGGAGAGGAAGCATCATCCACGCAGACCTCATCCTTCGCAGCGTCATCCCTACGTGACAGAAGAAGTCAACAAATATTACAAGTAATATGATAAAAAAATAAAAGAAGAGAGAAATGCACACTTACAGAAACGGAGAAACATCATCAACCTTCAACCGTGCGCCGGAGGTAGAGGTCTCTTCCGCGTTCGACTCTGCATCTCTGATGACGTGTCGACGCCTCTTCCTGGTGCCACTGGCCCCAGCCTCTCCCTTGCGCTTCGAATTCTGCGCAACCTCCTCCCTCAGCGCCTCTTCAGGTTTCAGGATCTGGATGCTGTCAGATGACCCTGATCGCGCCTCCTCATGCGCCACTTCCACATTTGGCACCACCTCCGGATTAGGTGGCACACTCTGGACAGGCGTCACCTGAAGTGGTGGCGTGTCCTCAGGGACCGCATCAGGAAGGACGGTCAAATGCCCCTTCGTCGCCTCCAGCAAGGGCTGCTCTCCTTCCCTCAGAGGACGCACCCCTATGGTCACCTGCTTTGGCTTGTCCAGCTTGACCACCGCGAACAGATCCATCTCTGCGCGCATCAATAAAGAAAGAAAACACAAAAGGGATTAGTTATTAAAGACGCGAAAACAAGAATAAAAGACTTACAAAGCATGAAGATTAAAGGATGAACACCCATCCCGGCCATCCTCACTTAAAAAAGTAGGAACCTCATCTGCAGCGCCAAAATAAGTGCGACTCAACCCCACATGTACCAAAAACTCCTCCGGATAGGGGTTAATGGCCAGTCGATTGACATCTAAAGTTTGCGCGTCAGCAAGACTGTAGGAACCGGGTGCGGGGCGCCCATCCCTTGGTAAAGATTCCTGAGTATAAAACTCAAAGGGAGAGGGAAAAACTACATCATCTACCAAAAAGAAGAACTCCCTCCAATTCTTGAGGGCGTCAACTTTTTCCGTATAACACTGAAGCGCCCCCTGGCGCTTCGCAAAGGAAACCCAACCATTTGACCACGTTGTGTGGCAAAAGGAGCGGAACAAGGCCACGGTCGGTTCTATCGCAAGTAAACGGCAGTTTACTTCAAAATTCGACACCTTCGCCGCACCTATACAGTGCAGCTGAGAGATGTGAAGACGATAGTGATTGAGCAAATCGCTCAGAAAAATAGATATGGGCACGCGGTAATTCGCGTACTCAAAAAATTTCGTATATAGCCCTATCTTCCCTTCGGGGAAGTCAGCTATACACGCGTCGACATCTGGAGCCTCTGGATGTACATCCAAAGGCACGAAATAGTCGGAAGTGAACTGAATAACGTCCTCAATGGACATCGCGGAGCGAAACTCCTCCAATTGAGCAACCATTTTCATTTGCAAAACTAAGTGGGACACACACAAATTACCTACGAAAGTGAAGTAAGTTTATTTGCAAAAAACGCTCTCGAAGAAGGTGAATAGTGAGTAAGTGTGTGTTTTACTCTGTGTGTGTAAAAATGGGGGGGGGGGGGGGGGGGCGGTGACTCTTATATAGGGTGGTAAAAACCCTAATTTCTCTCCACGTGGATCCCACTAACGAAAACGTGTGGTTGGAACTGAACCGGTACACGCACTTTTTCCCGATTTATGAGGGCCACGTGGATACTACCCCCAATTTTCGAGGTATACGTTTGAAATACCTATGCCTAGGTGCATTGCACTTTAAATTGGCGGCAATATTCCAATGTCTTCCCGCTACGCTTACCGCTGTTAATATTAGTCTAGTATCCGCGGCTACGAGCCGCGCACACTAGACTGGGGGGACATGATGACGTATAGCCTATATTTGGGCCACAAGCCCAAATGATAGACATTACTTACACCCAAGCCCACTACGAACGGGCTACCATGACAATGGTATGGGCCGCAGTGTTAACACTTTGGGCTCATGAAGCGCAAAGACCCAATCTAACCCACCGGGTACATGATAAGGATTATCTATTCAAGGAATAGATATCCTTACCTCGGATAAGCACCACGCGTGCGAAGAGTAAGGAGCAAGAAACACGGTTTCTTAGCCCCTATATATAGAATCATACGATTCTCATTCAAGGTACGATATTCAACCCTAACTCTTTACGAGAACCCTAAATCGATTACTTACTCTCACGCCGGAGTCTAATCGGGGGAGACAATCCCTCGATAAGCCTAACGGTGTTGTTTTATTTTCTTAGTACGCAGGTAACAAGTGCTAAGGATCGAATTGGTACGAGAGTATAAGCCCAAAACCAGGTACGCCCAACTTTTGTATCAACATTACATGAGACAAATTTACTTTGTTCTCTAATCATTAACTTAAATCTATTTGATTGATTTTTTTTTTGACAAATTACTATTTTACAAATATTAAACATAAGTTCTAAAATTCTTATTTTATACAACTTATATAACTTTATAAGAACTTATATTCAAGCATAAAAAGTTAGCAATCTCAAACACCCTCGTACAGTTTGAAAAGTTTACATTCAAGTCACGCGACCCACCATTACTCTGCTTCCTTAGTCACGCGTTACAATTTAATTAAAAAAAAAATGATAGTGAGTGTCGTGTGCGATTTTTTTTTTCTTTTTTTAACATCAAATTTTTTCATACCCTATACCACTTATCTCACAATATAACTCACATACCACTAGACCAATTGCCTAGGTTGTTGTGTGTGTGTTTTAACTTCTAAATAAACATCAGATATAAGTAAATGATGAGTGACTGTTACGAAGACGTCAATGGGTGAAAAAGGAAATGTTTTAAAAACCGGAACTTGAAAATCGACCCGTTCAAGTCACTGGGTCACCGGTTCGACCGCCGGGTCAACCCCGTTTTTCGTTTATGTAGATTGCAATATTTCGGCCACCAAACACCTACACCACCTTTAATATATACACCCTCCGTCCCAAAATTATTGTCAAGTTTGAATTTTCAAAGTCAAACTGGTTCAACTTTGACCATAAATATATATTTTTTTATTTTATAATACTTGATGAAAAATTATACCATTGAAAAATACACTTAAAACCCAATTCATTTATATATTTTGTATCAAATATTATATAACGGCCACAAAAATATTTAAGGTCAAAGTTGAAAAAAAAAAAGACTAAAAAAGTCAATAATGGACAATAAATTTGAGACGGAGTTAGTAATATTAAACATACATAAAACCTAAAAAATTCAATACCAATCACATAATATGCTTATAAAACATATATATTATACAATATCAAACACATACAATTCAATGAGAATACAAGTTTTAAACTGCTTATTGCTTTTTTGTTCACTGCTCTCCCTCCTTTTTGTTTACTATTTTTTTCCTTTCCATTCACCCGCACACTTGCACTTGCCGGAGGTCTTCTTGGAAGCAGTCTCTTTACTCCCGGGTTTTACTTGGGGTAGGGGTAGGATCTGTTTACATTTTACCTCCCCCATACCCTGCCCCGGGGGGATTGTGTTTGTTGTTGTTGTTGTTGTTGTTGTATAAAATTAAAAGAAAAATATCAAGTACAGCCAACTTTAGTAAACCGTGTTAACTTGGGTTACATCTTGGGTTACATAAAACTACGCGAGTAAACTCGGTTTTGAAGCCTTGAAGAAACGGTTCATTTTGACCCATTTTTTCAGCCAAAGCGGTTCAAACCGTTCAACCAGCCGGGTCAAAACTATTAGGGAATAAATAGGCCCAAGCCCGGTTTGTGGGTTTAGGGCATCTAGGGTTTTATCATTATAAATAATGATCAATAATAAAGTAATACCTACGGGGAATCATGTGATCTAACAAAAACAGGTTTCAAAACACTGCAACTCTTGAAAGTTGAGTTATAAAGAAGAGCCATTGCTGTTCAGCTGCATAAAAAAAGTACCCTTAGAGACTAAAAGCCATTTATATGATTTGTGATGATCAGTTCCTACATTAGATATCTTCATTGTACTCAGAAATCACCTTCGAAACTTAGGCTAACTTTTGATTTGCACACTCGATCGCTCGCGCCTCACAAAGAGACGCCGAATAACTGGAACACAACTCACTCATTCGTCCGTTCAAACGCTCTTTTATCATTATTAGAAAAATGCAAATCAATGACACATTTGAAACAAATACAGACACAAATGATCATAACTGGACTAACATTAGACGGGTTAGCTGCAAGTAGGTTAATCGCCTTTTGCGCGATATCAGAATCTAGAAATATTGACTACTGTAAAAGAATATTCAACAGTTTAAATAACCCAAATGTGTTTTCATATAATGTAATGATTAGGGGTTTTTACGATACCGAAAAACCAGAAGAAAGTCTTTTGCTTTATAGGGAGATGTTGAGAAGGAGTAACGGGTTGCGACCGGATAATCACACGTATCCGTTGTTGCTTAAGTGTTGTGCTAAGTTGTCGGTTATTCGGTTTGGTTTAACGGTTATTGGACATGTGGTTCGGTTAGGGTTTGGTTCTGATTTGTATGTGAATAACGCTGTGATTCATTTTTTGGTGTCGTGTGGCGAATTGGATTATGCGCACAAGGTGTTTGATGAAAGCTGTGTGAGAGATTTAGTGTCGTGGAATTCGATGATTAGTGGGTATGTTAAGAGTGGGAAGGCGAGTGAGGCATTGAGATTGTATGGGAAGATGGAGGAAGACGGGGTTAAGCCGGATGAGGTTACGATGATTGGAGTCATATCGGCTTGTGCTCAACTCGAAGACTTGAATCTTGGTATGAAATTTCATCAGTATGTAAACAAGAACCGTATAAAGATGACAGTTCCATTGTGTAATGTGTTACTTGACATGTATGTGAAGTGTGGGAATATGGAAGCTGCCGAGAGTTTATATGAAAAGATGGGTAAGAAAACAAGCGTGTCGTGGACTACTATGATTGTTGGTTATGGTAAATATGGGCGTACGGATGAGGCAAGGAAACTGTTTGATGAAATGCCGGAAAGAGACGTGGTTCCATGGAATGCCATGATCGGTGTTTACATTCAAGCCAAACGGTTTAAAGACGCTATATCTATGTTCCATGAAATGCAAGCTGTGAAGATTAAGCCCGATAACGTGACTATGGTTTATTGCTTATCTGCATGTTCACACCTTGGAGCACTTGATCTTGGAATTTGGATTCATCATTATATTACTAAACACAATCTTTCTATGAATGGTTCACTAGGTACTGCATTAGTCGACATGTATGCTAAATGCGGTAACATAACAAAGGCACTTCAAGTGTTCAATGAAGTTCCTAGCCGAAATTCCTTAACTTGGACTGCTATAATTGTTGGCTTAGCCAACCATGGCTATGCTAACGATGCGGTATCATATTTCGGGGAAATGATTAACACTGGTCTAACCCCAGACGAAGTCACGTTTCTAGGGGTTCTATCAGCTTGCTGTCATGGTGGTTTAGTCAGCGAGGGTCGCAAGATATTCTCACAGATGAGTACAAAGTTCAAAGTTTTTCCCAAATGTAAACATTACTCATGTATGGTGGACCTTCTTGGCAGGGCCGGCTTATTGGAAGAAGCCGAAGAGCTCATTAACAGTATGCCAATTGAACCAAATGAAGCTGTATGGGGAGCATTGTTTTTTGCCTGCAGAACTCATGGGAATGTTGCGATTGGTGAACGAGCAGCGTACAAACTACTTGAACTGGACCCGAGTGACAGTGGGATTTATGTTATGTTGGCAAGTATGTATTGGGAAGCAAAGATGTTTGAGAAAGCTTTAGAGGTGAGGAAGTTGATGAAGGTAAGAGGAGTAGATAAGACTCCTGGTTGTAGCTCAATCGAGGTTAACGGAAATGTTTATGAGTTCATTATTAGAGACAAATCACACACTCGACATCAAGAAATAAATGAATGTTTAGTCCATATAACAAAACAACTTGAGGGTTCTGAAGATATAGATGGTCAATTCCTTGTAGTATCAAGTTCTGAGTCTAGATAATACTCGGGTACTTGGGGCGACTGACAATCGCAAAAACAATAGTAACGATTTTGTTGGGTCTTCTTTGGATCAACCAGTTTGCATTTTAGACTATTGTTTTCGATATGTAATTCCCGCCAAGTTTGTCACTGTTTGCTAGAGAATTGATCTAGACAACTTACTTAACTGATAACAATTTTTTTTTTTTTTTTTTTTTTTTTTTTTTTTTTTTTTTTTTTTTTAAGAACAGCTTGTTAGTTGTTAGGGGTAAAACTATTTAATTGGTGACATCATACTTCAATATTTTACATCTCTTTGAATCACGAAAACTGACTGATACAGAATTGAGTATAGTGTATCTGCATTGTAAACAAAATAAAACACAATCATTAAAACTTATCAAAGAGTGCGTAGAAAATCCTTGTGGTCCTATATACATCATGTTTATTGGCTTTAAAAGGAAAGCAAAGAATTAACGGTTTGTAACGAACCAATGTTGTTACATACATCACCATCACCATAACGATTCCATCACTCGATTACGACATTAGCCTAACTTTGTTACCTCAATGACGAAAACACAGCACGACTAACTATAAAAACACAAACAGTCGTAAAACCTGAACCCATTCCTCGACTTTATGACTTCACCCACCTTTCTAACTCGAAAGCAAGAAACCATCTCGTCTATCGACTCATAAAGCATAGGTACTGAAATGGAAATAACATGACCTAAAGTAGAAATTCGAAATTTACAACTTTATTCTGGTGACAAATGGTCTAGTGTCCTTTAACTTTTTTGGTCTCTAATGATTAAAACATTGTAATAGACCGACAAAAAGAGAGGAAGAACACAATGGAAATGTATGATTCCACTTCTTTTCTTCCCTTTCACGTTATGTTTTGTTCTCTTGTCATTACAACATGTGCCATGTGATGCCTTTTTGCTCCATGAAGCTTATGACTTAAAGCATTCATCTTATCTTTACTTCCAATCCTTGCTTTTTATGTGTCATAAGCTTATAAACTTAAAAGTTCTACATTGTTATATCCATATGAGTTATCCATTAAATCTCAACAAGCATCTGTGTAATTCATGTGATATTTTTTAACTAAAATGTTTAAACAAATATTTTTATTGGGAAGATAAAATGTGAAAATTAAACCAAATGGCTTGTAGCATCCTGGTATCCATGGGGGTCATGTGATAAAAATCTTGTGTCTACTATTATTTAAATGCGAGAGGTTTCATGTTCGAATCTTATTTGTTGCACATAATTATTTAAATGCGAGAGGTTTCATGTTTGAGTTTGTGTAGTGATGGGCTCAAACATTATAGATTAGTCGGTCAAAAAGTCAAAAAGTGCTATTATCCAACAAAAGAAAAGTGTGATTTAGTTAGATGTCTCAATTTGAGACTAATTAGTTAAAATGAGTCTATTCGGGTACATATCTAATATGGGATGAGTCTAGTAGCGTCTCCCGAAATATTATAGATAGGTCTAATTGGGTATCTGATAGAAAGTGCAATTATATATTCCAACAATTACCCAACGGTTCTGAGCAGATCAAGTGAGTTTTTTTTTTTTTTTTTTTTTTTTTTTTTTTTTCATATTTTACGAAAAATAAAATAAATAAATAAAATAAAATCTTGTCAACCGACCAAAACCCATCTAAACCCAGACCCGTTTAAACCCGTATTTCTAAAAAACACATCTAGACCCAAACCTATTTCGATCCGTGACCCGACCCGACCCGACCCATCTATTTTGCCACCTCTAGATTTAGTTAAAAAAAAGAGGTAGAGTAACAAGGATGGGCTGGTGGCTCAATAATAATGTCTTGGATTAGTTGAAACATTATTGAAATAAATTATAGCACATGCTTACTACTATAAAGAGATTTATATTCCATTACACTGTAAACAGGTTGAATTAAAGATTTAAAGTAACACTCATAGATATTTCAAAATCATTCAACCTATTTAGAGCATGGTTTCATTTTTAGCATTTATACATTCCTACCTTTCTTTTTTTTTATTTTCCCTATTTCTACATAACTCTACAATAACATTTCATATAAGTCACCTAGGATTTTAATTTTTCTTTTTAAAAAATAAACTAACACAACCTATTATAGATATGTGTCACACTTGTTCTTTTCGAAACTTGAACTCGCAATCATTTGCTTAAAAAAAACATTCACAATATCACAGTATACCACTACTCTAAAGGCTCCTTATAGTAAGGGTGCAGTCGAGTCGAGTCGATTTAAACTTTGACAGGGTTCGACTTGACTTGACAATACTATGTGCTGGTCAAGCTCAGTTAGCCTTCAAGAAAAAGGCTTGAGCTTGAATAAGGATAACTTTGAATTAGATTCGAGCTGAGCTCGAAAAGCTCGACACACTCATAAATAAGTAGTTATACTAAATTTAGTGTATACCTTTGAAATATATATAATATATATAAAAACATGTATGTGACTTAAAAATTCAAAAGAACTCCATCATAATTCGACTCGAACCTTTTTAAACTCGAGCTCGTATTTTGGGTTTGATAAAGCTTGAGTCGAGTTCGAGCTCGACTTACTTAATTTGTCTCCTTATTTGATTAGAGAACTCAAGCAAGATATTTTAGATATAAAATTTCATTATGTGAGTCACTAACACGACACTTAACTTGTTAAGTGTGCCACTAAGAGAGTAGTACCGGATGGGTGACCATCCGGGAAGTCCTCTTTGATCACAGGGTCTGTTGATACTAGGCTTTCAAAGTCCTTCAATGAAGGTTTCAACCCACTAGGGTTCGAATCTGGAGAAGGCAGGGTTTACTTCAAATTAAGTGTCGTGCCTTCGGGCGGCTTAAGTTGAAGGTTTTCCCCCCATCGTTTCGAATTGGTCAAGGATTTCTCCGAAAGAACCGTTCAAAAAAAAGTGATTGGGATTGCTTGCAAGTAACATCTGGACATCTGGTTGGAAGTAGTTAAGCATTTGGTGAACTCCATTGATCAAATTATTAGATATAATAATGTAGGAGTCCACATAAGTCCCATGTGGTCCTTAAATTATCCACCTAATCCTAGGATTCGTTTGGAAATTTGTGGGCAGCCTATTGTCCTTTAAAAAACTTTATCCATATTCAAAACTTAAAACAATAATTCGTACAACTTTATTAAACATGACTTTTATTCTTACTGCATATGAATATCTATGTAAACTTATTGATAAGTTAGATACTAGGCCGTGCATAAGATACTAACCGGAGCTCCGCTAAGTGTTTCGGTGGGTGGAGCCTCTCGGGGGATTTTTTAACGTGGTTGGCCAGCCTGTTGACAACATTTCTCATTCACAAACCGGCGACTGCCTTTATACAGTTTGATGCAAAATTATCTATTTTTAAAACCGGAATTAATGTAGTAGATCTTTTAGCCCCTTATCGACGTGAAGGAAAAAATATACTATTAGAGAGGGTTGGTGTAGGTATAACAGTACTCATTATAGAATTGATTAACAATATTGTCAAAACTCACGGAGACATATGTATTTGAGGTTAATTCGATATCGTATAATAATAAATGTTATAATAAAAAATCTCAAAAAAAAAAAAAAAAATGGTTGTCGGCAAGTCTTGTTTAAGACGTGATAAATTTACAAATTGTCATTAAAAGACATAAAGTATGTTATCAAATTGTTTCTTTTTTGTTCAAATCTACATACCCATAATTATATAGCTATAAATAATTGTAGCAACATAATTCTATCATATTGTCTTCTAACAAAACCCCCTTTTGATATTTGAAAGTAAAACAACTACCATTAATGCTATAGATTACATTTTCTCTCCGTAACAACGTTTTCAAGGCTCACAAAACTTTCTTTTGTTGGTACAATTTCATGAAAAGTTAAAATATGCGAAATTCACATGAAAAGTACATGTCAGAGTCAAATTTTCTTTGTTTCTTTGACTATTTGATTTAAATAGGAAGGGGGAATTTATACGGAACTCCTGCAGGGTTTCATGAGACCCTGTGCATTGCGTTACATATGCTTGTAGTTTAAAAAATAATAATAATAATAATAATAATTTTTATACTAAAAGACAAATTTTAGTTACTTAATTTTAAGAAAAAAATTTAGATTAAATATTTTTTTTTCATTTTTTTAAAATTAAAATGCATTTAAACCAATTTTTGTAATTTGATATGTAAATGATATATTGTAGTTTAAAACATAAACTTTTAAATCAAATGAAATATGAAAAATACTTTTAAGGGATGTTTGTTTAAGCTTATATAGCAATAATCTTATGGCTTATGTGTTTTTCGGTTTATGTTTGATAAACTCAGTTTTATGGCTTATTTTAAAACTTTTACAGTCATATAAACTTATAATTTCATAATAAACTTATATAAGTTAAAAAGTTTCAAAATAAGTTACAAAAAATGAACTTATGAAACATAAACCGAAAATTAAGGGTGTGTTTAGTAACGGAAAAGTTTTCTTAGTTTTCATTTTTCAGTTTTCTGGAGAATAAGAAGCTAATCTTTCTCTAGAGAACACTTGAAAACGTGTTTAGATGCAGTTTTTTAAAATGAAAAACTTATAAAAGGAGTTTTCCAAAACTTAGTTATAAAATTAGAGAACAGGTTTTCCATTTTTCAAGAAAACTTTTAAAAAAAAACTCAATTTGAACGCATTTTCTATTTTCTTAAATTTTTTTTTTGAAAAACCTTTCATTTTTTCTTTACTAAACGCGCCATAAATAAGTCGATCATATAAACTAAACAAACTAAACCAAGAGAAACAAATCAAAGACAAGAAGCCAAAAATTCCTAACCCGAGTCAGCTAACCAACCAAACCCAAACCCAAACCCAAACCCAAAACTCAACTGCCACGTGTCACACTCCAATTGGTCAACACTCACACCACACCCGTGACTGTATATATCACCCAACATTCACATGATCCCATACACCGCGACACACAGGATCACAGCCCACAGTGCAAGTAAGTAAGTAACGGAGATCGCGTGTCTCTGCAAAAAAAAACCGCCACTTTAAACAGTTTTTTCTAGAGAGAGAATCAAATAAGTTTTTTTTCTCTCTCTACATATACATACACATTTTCTGTATCTATAGGTTGTTTGTTATTACAGCAGATTCGAGATCAATGTATAGGTAAGAAAAGTATTATATTACGTGAAATGTGATTGTTTAAGTTTATATGTGGGCTTACGAGCTTATTTGATTTCGGCTTATATTTCATAAGACTCAATTTTCTGGCTTATTTTGAGACTTATGGGCTTATATAAGTTTATTATGATACGATAAACTTATACGAAATACTTTGTATAAGTTTGTTATGATATGATAAAGTTATATAAGCCCACAAGTCTCGAAATAGGCCGGAAAATTGAGGCTTATGAAATATAAGCCGAAATCAAATAAGCTTGTAAGCCCACGTATAAGCTTAAACAAACACCCCCTAAGTAATGGTGTTTTAGGAATTGTGTGATTACTTGTTTCGGCTTATATAACCGGCTTATGGTTTATTTGGTTTTCGGCTTTGTGGGTTATTTTAAACTTTTCAGCTTATATAAGTTTATAAACTTATATAAGCTAAAAAGTTTCGAAATAAGCCATAAAAAGCGAGCTTATGAGACATAAGCCATAAGCTGTCTATATAAGGCAAAACAAACAACCCCTAGAGCAGTAATTCTGGAGAAGCAGTGTAAGTAAGGGCATGACTGTGCTGATGATGCAGGATTGGATACAGAGCGAGAAAGTTATGGTCGAAGTGGCAAACTTTGCTAATTTTTAGAAACTATATTACAAATTTCGTTAAGAGGGTAAATTACAAAAATAGCCAAATATTTTTAGAATTTTACATTAAATTTTTGTTTTCGCTAGGGGCACGTGCCACCCTGCCTCCCACCTGACTCCATCTCTAATCTAATGATTAAATTTGAGTATATGGGTGTGTGTTTTTTTTTATGTATATATATTTTATTGTACTGTTTTGGTGGTGCTAGCTAGAGAGAGGGAGAGAAGAGCAAGGGTGGGTCCACAGATAAAATTTAGTTTCATAGCGCTTATTTTCGTTAAAAATATCAAATTTCTTTAAACGTGCCTTGTTAGAAAAAATTGTGTTTCTAGTACTTGCTTATTTAGACGGTAAAATGTAAAAAGTTGGCTCACATTTTATTAAACTGAGTCGCCTAAATAAATTTGTATTTTTTTTCCCTCTTAATTACTCTTAAAAGAAAAATGTGCACATGATGACTTTGGTGAGGTTGGAGTTAATATTTGACGTTGTTATTAGTTGGGGAAAAAAAGTGACGTTGGGTAGGTTTGGAGTGTGGATAGGATAAATTTTAAGATATTTTATAGCTAACTTATGAAGTACACTTTGTTATTAGTTTATATCAATTTGATATGGTTATTTATTATTGTTTTTTGTTTTGTAGCATTTGTGTCGAATTCAACTGATTTGTCAAAATACCTCTTCAAGCCGGATGCCGGAAAATCGATGTGCATGTGGTGCTTGTTAAGTAGCATTTGTGTTTGATAGAGTGGTGTTCACCACGATTGAAGTGGCACTTACAAAGTGAATTCGATTGTTTAAGTAGAAGCTTAATGGATTTCTTTGAAGGATTTACATACGAACATGTCAATTTCATTTTTTCCGATGTTACATACCCTCAGGTAAATCATCTAATGATATTAGTTTCTCTGGCGTTTTTATTGGTAAAAATTTGAGTCTTACTTGTGCTGTTGTGCACTTGTTTATGCAGGATAGCATACAATCTACGATAAATACCAATAACTACAAGTTTGCGTATTCTGAAACTGGGAATTTCTCCTACTATGATTATTGTGATGCATATGCAATCAATGGTGAGACGTATGAGACCAATGGATTTACTAGGCAATCAGAAAACGCTTCGACAGTTGCTAATGAAAGAAGTACAGCTGTACCTATGCAGACAGATGGGCATTCAACCTCGAATTCCCACGCTCATCCGGCTGACTGTGAGTATTGAATTCTTTTGCTATTAAATGATTCAAAATTCACATTGTCATAAAGTCGAGGCATGTATGCCATTCAAACGTGCACTGTCCGGGTCAAAGCATATTTGAAATTGTGGATAAACATGATACTAAGTTTAGCGTGAGGCCACATGATAATCTGTTAAGTTTCTCAGTATTTCACTATTTCTGGTGTTACCTGTATTGAATGCTGGATATGCTAAGAGTATTTAAACCTTAACTTTAATTGGCATTCATTTTGTTGTAACGCATGACTATTGGTGAGTGAATTAGCTTTTATTTGATATGAAACACTACCATATTTTGAAGTAATTTGGCCCGGCTATCATCCTTAATCACAGCTCGAATAGCAGGGCCCAGGTTCTGTGGGTATCCGAATTATCTGCCCCCCACTCAAGCTTAGCTCGAATACAGTCACTTTTTAGTTGAGACATATCACAAGGATTGGTTTATGGTATTCTGAGTGTTTTGAAAGTATATGTTTCTCGGTCTCTAAATCTCCCGAAGCATATAATCAGTTTGAACTTGCACATGATTAGATGAATAACGCAAGGAACACTGTGTTTAGACCAAAGAATTTTATTTTTCTATTTGCTGAGATTACTACCACTAATAGGATAACTTATGAAGAAAATTATAATCTACAAACAAAGGCAACTATAGATACTCGTACATACTTGCCCCAAATCTTCTAATACTATTAGCATCAGTTGAAATTTATAATTGTATTCATCTTAATGCTACAGTAACATAAATGTAATTTCTACTGTGTGTATGAATTTTGACATGAATTAACCTTTTACACGTGCTTACTTTCAGGTCCACAAAATCACAATAATCCCGGTGATTTTCAGGTCTAAATTTCTCAACATATTTTCTATCTAATTTCTTTGATAATTAACTCTTTCATATAAGATGATGTGTACTAACAAGCCTACATCCCGTGTATAATGCAGATTGTGTGGGAAGACAATGTCGATCCTGACAACATGACTTATGAGGTTTGATATTTCTTGTCTTGCTAAATACATTTGTTTTTCTCATGTGTTTTATGAGATGATAGTTCTTTGAACGTGGTTATTAATACAACTTATTTGATTTCAATCACAGGAACTGCTCGAGTTAGGGGAGGTTGTTGGAAGTCAAAGCCGTGGTCTATCTCAGGATGCCATTTCATCGCTCCCTGTTTCAAAATACAAGTGCAGTTTCTTCTGGCGGAAAAAATCAAGACGTGAGAGGTAATAAATAAGTGTTACTGAAAAGTCCTTTTTAAATACTTTACTATATTGACCATATGAGATTGGTGTAAGGTATATAAAACTTTAAGCCATTAATAAATCATGATTAGAAAGTTACTTAGGCAAAATGTGATATGAATATATGATCACCTTTCGTTAGTGACCCAGTTCTAATGCCATTCCAAATGGGATTTAGCAGATGTGTGATCTGTCAGATGGAATACAAACGACGTGAACGCCAGATCACTCTTCCTTGCAAACATATATATCATGCAGGATGTGGCAGTCAATGGCTTAGCATCAACAAGGTAAAGTGCTTCTTAAGTGCGTCTAACAATATGTCTGCCAATCTGCTGCTGTTCTAATAGTATAATTTTATTTTTGTTATACCAGGCCTGCCCCATTTGTTACAAGGAGGTGCTTGTTCATACGCCAAAACATTCACAGAGATTTTGTAAGTCAACATAGAAAGGGAGACCGGTTTCTTTTATCAAAACAATGTTTCTAATTTCACTAATACCGTTTTAATTTACTTCTTTCCTTACATTTTAGTTTTAGGGGTGAATTATCTTGTGTGTTAAATAAGTATACAGAGTGGTTATAGTTTACATTATTTATGTTTACTTCAGATAACATGGAAATAGAATTCTAGAAAGAGCTGTCGTGTTAAGAATTTCAATTGATTATTGCCAAGGCACCATGTCTAGACAAAAATACTACAATGAATATATTACATCTGGTCAGTTATCTCAGGGTTTATTCTGCTAATCAGAAAGTCACTTTCTTCTATTGTGTGTCTATGCTAATATGGTACTGATATCACATGGTACTAAAGTATAAACACTCTTGAGAACAAATACATACACATTACACGATAAACACCCCAGAGCGCATAACTAGTGCAACAGCTTGATTAGAAAAAAGAAACAGATAGTGAAACATACATCTTTTCAATCATTCATTATTTTCACGCCTTGCTTTTGATTACCTAAAGATCCATATTTATAACAAGTAATGTTGTTTAATCATTCAAAATTCTCACGCCTTGCTTTTCCATCCTAACATGATGAGCAAAACACTAAGATAATCATATCTAAAACCAGCCTTAATTAGTTGTAGTTTTGTATCATTCCATGGAGGATATTTGAACCAAAAGTCCAGAAGGAAGCCCCTCAAAATAACCCCCTTCTCGTGACTGAAATTATCAAACAAATATTTCCCATGGTATCTTCCGAACCCACTCCCTCCAACTCCGCCAAATGGTAGTGTATCCACACCACACTGCAAATATTTAGTAAGGTTAATTTCTCTAATTTGATTGAAGAACTAGAGTGATGTTTCACAAGTTTAAAAATTACTTGAACGACTGCATCATTCATCATAATGCTCCCAGATGACGTCTCAGAAATTAATCTCTTTTGAAGAGTTTCATTTTCTGTGAAGGCATATATAGCAAGTGGCTTCGGTCTTGCCCTTATGAACTCAATACTATCTTCAATTCTTTCCAACTGCAGCCAAATTTGTGATAATATAAGTACTATATCCTAATGCACGATGTTGTTATGAGTTGCGATGCTTTTCAAACCGTGATAATTGGAAGCAATGGACCGAATATTTCTTCTGTCATGATTTCAGCATCAAGTGGAGGATCAACCAATATTGTTGGCTCAATATACCTACATTGCCATCGTTCAAAAAAAAATATATATATATATATACCTACATTGCCACATAAGCAATTGAAAAAAAAAAAAAAAAAAAAAAAAAGACATTTTAAGATGCTGAGAAACATATACATCAATGGTTACTACCCATGTTTAATAAGGCAAATACTAATCATGCTTTAAGACATGCATTTTGGTGGTGTTCATATTTTGAAGCAATTTATAGCACATATTTTATGAAATTATCGACAGAATGTACTTACAGGCTCTTCTCATCCAACGAACCACCATAAACAATCGATGATTTAACCAAAGGTTCATCCAAGAGACTCTTCAATCTAGAGAAATGCCTTTTGTTCACTATTTTAGACATGCTATGAGTTCTATCTGCATCATCTCCGTAACATTTCTTTATATATTTTTTCAACAATTCCACCTAAAAACATTAAACCAATTCATAAAACGATACCAGAAAATGGCAAGTTGACAATAAAAACATGTTTTCCTACCAGTTTTGGCAAGTATTTTTTCTCAGTAAGAATATAATCAATTCCGACACAAACTTGCCCTGCACACAGTCCGAATTTACCCCAAACAATTCTCTTCGCCGCCATCTATTGTTGGAAGAAGGTGATTGCAGATTTGCAAGTATAAGAAATATGACTAAAGTATTTTATATCATTATTGATAATCAAAAATGAAATTACATTGGTGTCCCGAGAACTAGATATTGTGTCAACCACAGCAGGGCATTTTCCACCCAACTCCAAAGTCACAGGAGTTAAATGTTCTGCAGCAGCTAACAATATAGTTCTACCCACTCGTTTACTTCCTGTCGATAAAAACATAATAAATTATAAAATGTCAGAAAATATTTCTAAGTCATTTTTTACAATTAAAATTTTAAAGAGGTAAAAATCATACTATGGTTTTGGGTACTAGGTTATACAGTCACACAGACAATTCGTTTTAGTGGTAAAATGAAATAAATAAACGAGTGCTATGGATGCACCATTGAGTTTTAAAATGTTAATGTGTTGAAGTTGAGAGAAGAAAGGTTTGAACCTGTAAAGAAAATTTTGTCGAATTTGAGTTGAAGAAGTTTTTCGCCCTTATCCACTCCTCCCTCAATTACCTTAACCACAGAATTATCAAGGTAATCACGGATAGTTTCAGCAAGGAACGAAGCAGACGCAGGAGCTTGCTCTGAAGGCTTTAGGACTACTGCATTCCCTGCTGCTATCGCCCCGATCAATGGTTCCAATGATAATCCTACATGTATGTAATGAATTCAAACATATCAATTTGCCTCTAGAAAACTTGAAGGGTGTTTGGAATTTATTTTTCTTAAGTGCTTATTAGCTTGTTACATGCTTAGTTACTCACTTTGTGCTGAAAAGAGCACTTATGTATATAAAAATGCTTATTTGGCAAGTGCTTAAAAATATGCATAAAGCAAAATATATGTAATCCCAAACACCCATTAAAAGTACAAGGGGTTAGTTATGTAAATATGTTAAAGTTGAAGGGGTAGTGAGTACCAATTGGAAAGTTCCAAGTTGAGATAATGAGGACAACACCAAGAGGCTCAGGAATCAAACTTGCACTTGTAGGGAATGCAGCTAGGGGCAAGCTGGCCTGTCAAAAATTGTTCATAAATGAATTACCATTTTTACCCTCTAACAGATTCAATCATACTCATTTCCATTTTGAAGATAGAAATTTTGCATCTTTCATACAAATAGAAAAAGCAACTAAAAAGTACACTAACTTACACAAATTTTGCAACTTTTAATGTTATTTTCATCTTAAGTCCATAATATTATTTGTAGCAACATATTATTACATAAAAAAATAAAAAATAAAAAATAAATAAAAAAAACTTTTTTTGGACAACAAACTTTATCTGCACTAAAAAAAGAGATCAACTTTTCAAAAAGCTACTCCTTTCGTCCTAAAATAATTCTCCACCCTAAAAAACAGACAGTTTAAAAAAACAATGTATTTAGCTTGAACCGCAAATGTTTAAGAGATTTGTAAACCGACTTCTTATTCTTAGCGGTTCGCCAATTTTAGCCATGATGTTACCTTTTTGGCAGCCATCCATTGCTTCAAGTTTCCTAGAGCATAATTTATACTTTTCACCGCCATTCCAACCTGCACAAAATTTTTAACATCATTTGGATTCTATATTTTCACATGTTACATATAAATTCAGACGTCATGGTTTGTTTGGACCTAACTCTAGTTTTTGTCAGCTTATGAGCTTATCAAGTTGAGCTTATGACACGTCTGAGATAAGTTATAAGTCACTTAACTTGGTAAGCTAATAAGCTGTAACACCCCAACTTTTACGATAATGATTTATTAATTATTTATACGCTTCTTAGTTGACTTTTGTCACTCTTATATACCTTTGTTAGCCAAAAGGACCTCCCATAAATTAAGTCTATAGTAAATAGGACTATCTTTGCAATAGTTTTGTCATCAGGGACTGAATTTGCCAAATGACGAAAGTTCCATGATAACTCTTTTATGTCACATGCACATATACGCAAGATACATGATTATGTGAAGTTTTGAATTTTTAGAAATCATCAAGAACACTTGTAATCTTGTATATAAGCTTGGTTATGTGTTGGGTATCTCATTAAGGTATCATAACACCAATTAGTGGTGTTAGTTTACAGAAACGGGTCTTTAGTAACCTGTTAGAAGTGTCACCTATTTCATGGTACTTATATTTTGGTTTTATTGTATGTTTATGTGTTATACTTGTATTATGAATTCATATTGCATATTATGAGTTTATTGATTTTAGCGATATAAGTGTATATGTGAAATAAAGTGAATGGGTCAAAACAGCCCATAATGACCCATGAGGTCCTAGTAAAGTGAATTTAGTCAAAATCGTCTATTTTCACTTGTTTAGCGTCCTGAGTGGGTGACACATGCTATTATGTGATCACTTGTTCCAAAAACGGGACTTAGACCTCCGTAGTGGGGAATCGAGCCTTAAAAATAGCAGAAGTTCCAAAAACAGGACTCGGACATCCTAAGTGGATGATTAGTATGTTTATATAAGGTCAAGACCTAGCTCTCGGTATAGTTCGTGGGTATTGAGCCTTTTTCCCTACATGCTCTTTTACCAAGAAACGCCCTATGATGTTATGTTTTATGTATGAACATGTAATCTCACATTAGTGTGATAAACAAGTGGTAATGTAATGTTTTTAAAAGTTTAAAGGGTGTTTGGCATGGTGCCATTCTAGCCCAAAACGACCCATTTTGGTTATGTACGGGTCTAAACGAATGATATGTGTTATGTACAGTTTTTATGAAGCATGTATGTGTTGGTTTTATGTTAAAGCGGTTGGTTTTTGCGCCAAAAATACTCCATCAGACAGGCCAATACGGTGTATTCAGATTCGTGGACACGGCGTATAAGGTTCAGAGTAATATATGGAGTATTTCATTTTGTGTATAAGGAGTATTTAACCATATAGCCAATACGGCGTATCCAAAGCTATGGATACAGCGTATTGACCAAACAAAAAAATAAAATAAAATAAAATAAATTATAGTTTGGGCGTTTCATAAGCTGAAAAAACTAGACATAAGTTTTTACAAATTTACATAAGCTCATAAACCCATCAAAGCGATATGTTGCCATGTTGGTTTTGACATATGCATAAAATTACGTACCTCGTCTCTATAGGCTTCAACATGATGCTTGCCTAAGTCTTTCTTAAGAGCTAAAAAGATGTCGTTTTCGCGGTCTTCAAGTATATGAAGTAAACCACGTAGCTGCGAAATTCGCCATGAGTATTCCTTGGTCTTGCCAGTACTGAAAGTGTCCCTCAACGCCTTCAAATTTGGTTCTAAATCATTTTCCATTTTTTTGTTTTTGGAAACAAGAATATGGATCAATATGGTGTCTTATTAGTACTAGTATGGATGTTGATAGTGTGTCACATGTTAGTGTAATTTATAGAAATAGAGGATGATGGATGCATTGAAAAGTTCATCAATAAGTTTAATTGGCATTCATTTCGTTGTAACGTATGACTATTGGTGAGTGGATTAGCTTTTATTTGACATGAACACTACCATATTTTGAAGTAATTTGGCCCCGCTATCATCCTTAATCAGCTCGAATAGCAGGGCCCAGGTTCTATGGGCATCCAAATTATCTAGCCCTCACGCAACCTTAGTTTGAATACAGTCACTTTTTAGTTTGAATACGCAACGATTGATTTATGTGTATAATCAGTTTGAACTTGCACATGATTTGGAATAACGCAAGGAACACTGTGTTAAAACCAAATAATTTTATTTTTCTATTTGCTGAGATTACCACTAATAGGATAACTTTTGAAGAAAATTAAGATCTACAAACAATGGGAACTATAGATACGCGCACATACTTGTCCCAAATCTTCCAAATCAGTTAAAATTTATAATTGTATTCATCTGAATGCTACATTACATTTGACTTTCCCATGTTAGCTTATATGCTGGAACATCTATGGGATGATAGTTCTTTGAACATGGTTATTGATACAAGTTATTTGATTTCAAATACAGGAACTGCTCGAATTAGGTGAGGTTGTTGGAAGTCAAAGCCGCGGTCTATCTCAGGATGCCATTTCATCGCTCCCTGTTTCAAAATACATGTGCAGTTTAAAATCAAGACGTGAGAGGTAATAAATGAGTGTTCTGAAAAGTCCTTTTTAAATACTTTACTATATTGATCATATGGGAGTGGTGTAAGGTATAAAAAACTTTAAGCCATTTGCGTAATCATAAGCATGTATCAATCATGATTAAAAGGTAACTTAGGCAAAATGTGATGAGATCATCTTTTGTTAGTGGCCCAGTTCTAATACCATTCCAAATGGAATTTAGAAGGTGTGTGATCTGTCAGATGGAATACAAACGATGTGAACGCCAGATCACTCTTCCTTGCAAACATATATATCCTGCAGGATGGGTAGTCAATGGCTTAGCATCAACAAGGTAAAGTGCTTCTTAAGTATGTCTAACAATATATATGTCTGCCAATCTGCTGTTGTTCTAACTATTATAGTATAATTTTATTATCGTTATACCAGGCCTGCTCCATTTGTTACAAGGAGGTGCTTGTTCATACGCCAAAACATTCACAGAGATTTTGTAAGTCAACATAGAAAGGGAGATCTGTTTCGTTTATCAATACAATGTTTCTAATTTCACTAATACGGTTTTAATTTACATCCTTCTTTCCATTTTAGTTTAGGGGTGAATTATCTTGTGCGTTAAATAAGTATACAGAGTGATTATAGGTTAAATTATTTATGTTTCCTTCAGATAAGGTGTGGAGAGATAGAATTAGTATCTACGGGTAGCGCAGGCTTGGTGTTTCGTGGGTTTAGGTAGTGTTGGCGTTTTTTTTTTTTATTACTTTTTTTAGGCGCCTCTTATTTGCCCCGTTTTTGCCTTAGGTTTTGCCTAGGTTAGGCCCCGTGCGTTGCCCTGCTTTGCCTTAGCTCTAGGCCCCGTGCCTTGCCTTTAATTTAGGTCTTTGGTTTCTGTTTTGCCTTTTTTTTTTTTTTTTTTTTTTGCCCTGTGTGTTGCCCTGCTCTATATTGCTCCCTTAGATTTGCCTGCTTGTTTCGGTGCTTTGGTTCTTTGTTCTGTATGTGTTTTGGTTTGAGTTTTTTGCTTGTGCTTGTTGCCCTTGCCTCTTTGCCTTTTGTCGGGTCCCTTGTTTTGTCTTTGCTTTGTTTGCGTTGTTGCCTGCTTTGCCTATTTTCTTTTGTCTGCTTTTGTTTGTTGTTCTATTGCTTTTGCGCTCTTTAATTTGCTCTCGCACCCGCACACCTGCACTTGCCGTAGGTCTCATTAGAAGCAGTCTCCCTACCTTTGGGTTTATCCTGGGGCAGGGGTATGATCTGTCTACATTCTACCTCCCCCATACCCTGCCCCGGCGGGATTGGGTTTTGTTGTTGTTGTTGTTGTTGTTGTTGTTGTGTTGTTTAGATAACATGGAAATAGAATTCTAGAAAGATATGTAGTGTTAAGAATTTCAATTGATTATCGCCGAGGCACCATGTCTAGACAAAAATACTACAATGAATATATTATATTTGGTCAGTTATTTCAGGGTTTATTCTGCTAATCCGAAAAGCCACTTTTCTTCTTCTATTGTATGTCTATGCTAATATGGTACTGATATCACATGGTACCAAAGTATAAACACTCTTAAGAACAAATACATACACATTACACGATAAACACAACATAGTGCGTAACTAGTGCAACAGTTTGATTAGAAAAAACAAACAGATAGTGAAACACACATCTTTTCAATCATACATAATTCTCACGCCTTGCTTTTCAATCCTAACATGATCAGCAAAACACTAAGATAATCATATCTAAAACCAGCCTTAATTAGTTGTAGTTTTGTATCATTCCATGGAGGATATTTGAACCAGAAGTCCAGAAAGAAACCCCTCAAAACAACCACCTTCTCGTGACTGAAATTATCAAACGAATATTTCCCATGGTATCTTCCAAACCCGCTCCCTCCAACTCCACCAAATGGCAGTGTATCCACAGCATACTGCAAATATTTAGTAAGTTTAATTTAACTAATTTGATTGAAGAACTAGAGTGATGTTTCACAAGTTGAAAATTTACTTGAAGGATTGCATCATTCATCATAATGCTCCCAGATGACGTCTCAGAAATTAATCTCTTTTTAAGAGTTTCATTTTCTGTGAAGGCATATATAGCAAGCGGCTTCGGTCTTGCCCTTATGAACTCAATACTATCTTCAATTCTTTCCAACTGCAGCCAAATTTGTAACAATTACATTAATATAAGTACAACTATATCCTAACGCATGACGTTATTATGAGTTGGGGATGCTTTTCAAACCGTGATAATTGGAAGCAATGGACCGAATATTTCTTCTGTCATGATTTCAGCATCAAGTGGAGGATCAACCAATATTGTTGGCTCAATATACCTACATTGAAAGAAAAGACATTTTAAGATGCTGAAACATATGCGTCATGGTTACTACACGTTTTATAAGGCAAATACTAATCATGCTTTAAGACATGCCTTTTGGGTGATTTATAGCACATTTTTTATGAAATTATTGATAGAATGTACTTACAAGCTCTTCTCATCCATCGAACCACCATAAACAATCGATGATTTAACCAAAGGTTCATCCAAGAGACTCTTCAATCTAGAGAAATGCCTTTTGTTCACTATTTTAGACATGCTATGAGTTCTATCTGCATCATCTCCATAACATTGCTTTATATATATTTTCAACAATTCCACCTAAAAACATTAAATCAATTTGTAAAATGATACCAGAAAATAGCAAGTTGACAATAAAACATGTTTTCTTACCAGTTTTGACAAGTATTTTTTCTCAGTAAGAATATAATCAATTCCGACACAACATTGCCCTGCACATGGTCCGAATTTACCCCAAACAATCCTCTTGGTCGCCATCTATTATTGGATGAAAGTAATTGCAGATTTGCAAGTATAAGAAATATAACTAAAGTATTTTATATGATTATTGATAATCAAATATGAAATTACATTGGTGTCCCGAGAACTAGATATCGTATCAACCACAGCAGGGCATTTTCCACCCAACTCCAAAGTCACAGGAGTTAAATGTTCTGCAGCAGCTAACAATATAGCTCTACCCACTCGTTTACTTCCTGTCGATAAAAACATATAAATAAATAAAAAGTCAGAAACTATCTCTAAGTCATTTTTTACAATTAAAATTTTGAAGAGGTAAAAATAGTACTAAGGCTAGGCTCAAAACACAAGTCTTATCGGATAAAAGTAACATATACAGTCATACAGACAATTTGTTTTAGTGGTAAAATGAAATAAATAAACGAGTGCTATGGATGCAGCATTGAGTTTTAAAATGATGATGTGTTGAAGTTGAGAGAAGAAAGGTTTGAACCTGTAAAGAAAATTTTGTCGAATTTGAGTTGAAGAAGTTTTTCGCCCTTATCCACTCCTCCCTCAATTACCTTAACCGCAGAATTATCAAGGTAATCACGGATAGTTTCAGCAAGGAACGAAGCACATGCAGGAGCTAGCTCTGAAGGCTTTAGAACTACTGCATTCCCTGCTGCTATCGCCCCGATCAATGGTTCCAATGATAATCCTACATGTATGTAATAAATTCAAACATATATCAATTTGCCTCTAGAAAACTTGAAGGGTGTTTGGAATTTCTTTTCTTAAGTGCTTATTAGCTTCTTACATGCTTAGTTACTCACTTTGTGCTTAAAAGAGCACGTATGTATATAAAAATGCTTATTTGGCAAGTGCTTAAAAATATGTATTAAGCAAAATATATATGTAATCCCAAACACCCATTAAAAGTAAAAGGGATTACTTATGTAAATATATGAAAGTTGAAGGGGTAGTAAGTACCAATTGGAAAGTTCCAAGTTGAGATAATGAGGACAACACCAAGAGGCTCAGGAATCAAACTTGCACTTGTAGGGAATGCAGCTAGGGGCAAGCTGGCCTGTCAAAAATTGTTCATAAATGAATTACCATTTTTATAAGTTCAAAAAAATATATATATATATATAAAAAAAAATAAAAAAAATTACCATTTTTACCCTCTAACAAATTCAATCATAGTCATTTCCATTTTGAAGATAGAAATTTTGCAACTTTCATACAAATAGAAAAAGCAACTAAAAAGTACACTAACTTACACAAATTTTGCAACTTTTAATGTTGTTTTGGCTCAAGTCCATAATGTTAGTCGTAGCCAACATATCACATAGAAAATTTATTAAAAAAATAGTTCAGAATTTATTTCGGACAACACACTTTCTCTGCACTAACAAAAAAGAGAAATGCTATATCCATCAAAAGTTTACTAAAATTTGTCCACACGATGGCATGTAAAGCTAGTTAGACCAATGATGTTGTATTAATGTTTTCTGTTTCATTTTTTTCACCCACCATATTCATATTACACATGTGTACGTGGATTTTATTTTGTAAATTTTTTGTGAACCTAGAATTTCTCAACAAAAAAAGATCCAACTTTAAAATAATAATAATAATAAAATCATTTAGGTCATTTTCTAAGTTAATGCATTCATGATGAAAAAAATAATAATAATAAAATAAATAAATAAATAAATTATTGTTAAAGGTACCACATGACAATTGTCGTACCATTTTTTTCCCATTTCTTTTGGGAAGTTTGTTACTACATTTTAATGAATGAACACAAAGGTAATTACCCAAAACTGAAATAAGGACAAAGTTCTTTTGTTCTTCGTTATATCCGTTTTAACATTTTAACCGACTAATTCACGATATTTGAACCAACCGCCACAGATACTAAACGGTGTAAAGTCATCGCTTTAAGAAGGTTGGATTTACTATTTTGATGTATATTTGCCATGTTAGTGACCAATGGACTTCACTAGTACCATGTTTAAGAGATTTGTACAGATAGACTACACCGCAAATAAGACCGACTTCTTATTCTTAGCTGTTCGCCATTTTTAGCCATGACGTTACCTTTTTGGCAGCCATCCATTGCTTCAAGTTTCCTAGAGCATACTTTATACTTTTCACCGTTGTTCCAATCTGCACAAAATTTTTAACATCATTTGGATTCTATATTTCACATGTCACATGTAAATTCACAGGCCATAGTTTGTTTGGACCTAACTCTAAACTAAACTTAGCTTATAAGCTTACTGTGTTCTCGAGTAACACTTAAGGAAAGAAAGTAAAGAAAAAGAAGAGAAACAAAGTCTCGAAGTCTGGAATATCATTTAAGGAAAAAAAAGAAAAAAAAAAAATGATTGAAAAACAAAGGTGATTTTATTGATTTTAAAGTAAAAAATAAGACTGAAAATGATTACTTTCTATTTTTTTTCACCTTTTCTTACTAAAAAGCTGAAGAAGTGTTTATGTCAACTTATGAGCTTATCAAGTTGAGCTTATGACACGTCTGAGATAAGTTACAAGTCACTCAACTTGGTAAGCTAATAAGCCGAAAAAAATTAGACTTACAAGTTTTTACAATTTTACATAAGCTCATAAACCCGTTAAATAAGCTAACATCAAACACTTTTTTCAACGATATGTTGCCATTATGCATGGTTATGAAAAGGGTATGCATAAAGTTAATTACGTACCTCGTCTCTATAGGCTTCAACCTGATGCTTGCCTAAGTCTTTCTCAAGTGCCAAAAAGATGTCGTTTTCGCGGTCTTCAAGTATATGAAGTAACCCACGCAGCTGCGAAATTCGCCATGAGTATTCCTTGGTCTTGCCAGTATTGAAAGTGTCCCTCAACTCCTTCAAATCTGGTTCTAAATCATTTTCCATTTTTTTTGGTTTTTGGAAACAAGAATATGGATCACTATGGTGTCTTATTAGTACTAGCTAGTATATGGATGTTGATAGTGTGTCACATGGTAGTGTAATTTGTAGAAATAGAGGATGATGGATGCATTGAAAAGTTCATCAATACTCAACCACCATATTCAAAGTTAGTTTTGAGTTTTTGACACATTCTAACCACCCAAGTAATGTCATTTTGTATATCGGTGGATATATGTAAAGCCAAAGTTTAACGTGACATGTTATTTGGTAAAAGTAGATTAATATATTCCATCAAGTGTTAAATAAATTTACACGTTAATAATGGGACTATGGGAGAAATTGGTAATCAAAATAACAATGTAATAGCGTTTTGAAAGACGCATTTATGGACACTAACGCGTCGATATAACCCCTCCCCCCACCCCGCGTCTTTGGTGAGAGAAAGAAGAAGATGGTCGTTTGATTAACTGACTTGTGATGTTCGTTGTGTCTGTTTGATGTTGGTTTTTGTAGTATGTATCTGTGTATAAGTGAGGTATTTGGGTGCTGAAGTTAATGATTTTATAACACCTTGTTGATGGTGATTTTGATAGTGAATTGAAATGTGATGTGGCGTTAAAATAGCGGTAATGATTTTGGTCACTACTACACTCAGCCTTATGATGATGCTGAAGGATGATAAATAAGTAAAAGTAGATTCTCAAATACCTTGGCTTCTAAAGTTCCCGAGTCTACTAAGCTCTTACAATTGCATGTACGTACATACTTTTCATGTTATATAAGAAAGCCGAATCAATTCAAGCTTAAGAGACATTGAGTCACTTAAACTTAACCTCTATAAATATGTTATTAATATGTTAATACTGGTTTTCGTGTCAAACTAACTCGAGCTTGAGAGTATCGATTACATCACCGAGCTCGAACACAAGCATGAAAATTGATTTTCAGTCCAACTCGAGTTGAGTTTTAAGTCGAGTTTTTGAGTTGAGTCGAGTCAAGTTTCTAACTCATTCTATATGGGCCACTCTCGCCTTTGCTAGTTTTTCTATAACTCAGATGATTGACCATGTTACGTATCTTAAAACTGAACATAGGTGAGATCATTTCAATTGTATGTATATCAATACAAACCCATTATATATGACATGATTAAGGTCATTCCAATTGTATGTATTCCTTATAAACCCAATATAAATGCATATGCCTTAATGTCTAAAAAGCGATGCCTAAAATGTTCTAGTTGCATTTATTCTTTTATGTTTTACTTTTAACTAAATAGTCAAAGAGTGCTTTTAAGAAGACAACATCGATAACCCATTTAATATTAGCTTAATGGCAAAAGCTTTGTGACTAATGTCACTAAAATATGATAAATTTATTAAGTGTTAATTATCAAATGAGGACTTTTTCTTGATCAAATTCTCAAAAGCGAACAAAACCAACTAGTCTTCCCAATTTGGTCATGTGTTAATGTGCGATCGTGCGATCTCATTAGTTTCTTGACACATATCCCAGACAAAGAGGACTATACCAATCATTTGCAGACCCACCCACTATCACTTGTACCCCACGTGGTGTTTGACTTTTATTTGCAAATGTGCGAATGTGCGAATTTCGGCTTCCCATGTGCCAAGATTTCTTGAAAAAGAACAACATATCTTTCAATATCTTTTTGATTTGACTTATTTTTTAAACTATTTCCATTTTATTAATTTAGTTAATTCACTTTTATATCACCTAAAAATATTCAAATCCACACTCACATAAAAACCTATATTTTTCAACTGGGAAAATTCCTTTCAAGTTATGTTTCATATTTAGCAGGTCAAACGAGCAAAACCAAATAAATAGTTAAAAAGAAAACAGATAAACTGGGTTGAACATATCAATTGGATCAAAAAGTTGTTTATTTATAATAACTTTTTTACATCTATGCAATTAACACACTAACTTTTGTGGACATGTTGGATAATCCTAATTCCTAACTGTTCAAAAATTATATTTCGACATCTTTGAGTTGTTCAGCCAAGATGAAAGATCTCAATTTTTAATGTTCAAAAAGTGAATTAACTAAATTAATTAAATGGAAATAATTTAAAAAATAAGTCAAATCAAAAAGATATTGAAAGACATGTTGTTCTTTTCCAAGAAATCTTGGCACATGGGCAGCCGAAATTTGCACATTCGCACATTTGCAAATAAAAGTTAAACACCACGTGAGGTACAAGTGATAGTGGGTGGGCCTGCAAATGATTAGTATAGTCCTCTTTGTCTGGGACACGTGTCAAGAAACTAATGGGATCGCACGATCGCACATTAGCACATGACCAAATTGGGAAGACTAGTTGGTTTTGTCCTCTTTTGGGAATTTGGTCAAGAAAAAGTCCTCATTTAGTAATTAACGCATTTGTTAATTGCAAATAACTTGAAGCAATAAATTTTAAGTTCATTTTTGGTTAATTGCAAATAACTTTGAAATGATCACGTCATATATATATATATATATATATATATATATATATATATATATATATATATATATATATATATATATATATATATATATATATATATATATATATATATATTACTTAATTTGAGTTTGTGAAAAGATAAATTTAAACCACGTGAATTAGTTTACAAAAAATTGGCAAACAATGGTTAAAAGGGAAAGTAGAAAAAAGAAAAATACCATCGATTTTGAGGAAATCTTTGGTGCAAGTATCGTTTTTTTAGGAAACTTTTGGTGCAAGTATCGTCCCTGTGGGGACGATACTTGCACCAAAGGTTTCCCCACAAGGACGATCTTTGGACTTTCGTGACGTTTGAGATGAAACATGCAATTTGGTCAAATTTTAGGGACGATTTATGCAATTTAATCTTTTGTGAATTACACAAAGTATTGTTAACTACCCAAGAGCAGTGGGTGTGGAGCTCGCCATGTCTCGCCGAGGGTGACATGGCAGGCTGGCAGCTCGCCACAACTCGCCATGGTACCACCCTTCTCGCTGTCATTTGTCATGGGAGGCCTCCTCGTCAGCACGATGAGGTTTCTATCTGACAAAGAGACGTTATTTTGGGTCCCAATTTTGAATTCAAATGGCCGTGTACGAGGTGAGGAATGAGAAGGAAGTGAAGACATTAGAAAGGATGAGATGAAGTTTCTCATACTAGATCCTGACATGACAACATCGGCATAAGACGCTATCATTCACAAGAGACAAGAATAAATCATGAAGAAATATCAAAGCGACGAGTAAAATGTTTAAGTTTCGTATTATTAATATATGTTGTATCGTTATTTTAAGTCCCATATCGTTTTTTTTTTTTTTTTTTTTTTTTTTTTTTTTTTTTTTTTGTATTGTTAGCTTATGTTTCGTATGTGTTTAAATTGGATGTATTGTATTTTTATTTTTTATGAAATGAATTAGTTTATTTGAAAATTTGAATAAGAAAATAAAATAGGAAGTGGTAGGACGTAAATGAGTAAGTTGTAGTTTTTTATGATAAGGGGTTGTAAAGGGGTTTGTCATGATGACGTGACACTTCATTGGACCCAAATGAATAGTTTTGAGATGCTATGACACCTATTGCTCTAAGTAGATAGGAAGTATAAGGTGGTGTACTGGTGTTTAGTTGGAAAACATTTTCTTTCATTTTCTACTTTTTGTTTTGTAGGAAAAGGGAGGGGAGTTTAATTTCCACAAAACAATGAAAAATTTAGAAAACGTGTTTAGTCTGAGAAACATGTGTTTGTGTTTTCCATTTTACAAAGCTAGAAAACAGGTTTAAGTGCTGTTGTTTTATATCTCATTTCACTATTCACCTTAGCAATATTATAAAAACATCTTCAAAACACAAAAATAAATATTATAAACTAACCAACTAAATTATAAAATAACTAAAAAAATCTAATACGAGAAAATAAAGAATTAAAAAACAAAAATATAACATCAAATAACGTTTTCGTCTGTTTTTTTCAATTTTTTACGTTTTTGTCCTTTTTATCAGCTTTTTTATGTTTTCGTCTGTTTTTTTAGTTTTCGTGTGATTTTTTACGTTTTTGTCAAATTTTTTATGTTTTCATCCGTTTTTTAACATTTTCGTTAGATTTTTTAAGTTTTCGTCCGTTTTTTTTACATTTTCGTCTGTTTTTTTATGTTTTCGTCTATTTTTCTTTACGTTTTTGTCTGTTTTTTTTTAGGTTTTCGTCCGTTTTTTTTTGTTTTCCTCTATTTTTTTTACGTTTTCGTTAGGTTTTTTACATTATTGTCATTTTTTTTTACATTTTCGTCAGTCATTTTATGTTTTCGTTCGTTTTTTTATGTTTTCGTCCGATTTTTTATTTTCGTCATTTCTTTACGTTTTCGTCTGTTTTTTACGTTTCCGTCCTATTTTTTCCGTTTTTGTCCGCTTTTTAGTATTTTCATCCTTTTTTTACATTTTCATCAGATTTTTTACGTTCTCGTCCGATTTTTTATGCTTTCGTCTATTTTTTTTACATTTTTGTCATATTTTTTACGTTTTCGTCAGTTTTTTTACTTTTTAGTCAGAATTTTACATTTTCGTATGATTCTTTACGTTTTCGTCAGATTTTTTACTTTTTCGTAAGTAAACGTAAAAAATGGATGAAAACGCAAATAAACATAAAATGAAGGAGAAAAAAGTAAGAAGACATAATAAAACGAGCGAAAACGGATGAAAATGTAAAAACCCTCACGAAAACGTATAAATAGACGTAAATGGACTACAACGTAAGGAAATGTATGAAAACTTTAAAAAATGGACAAAAACGTAAAAAGTAAGACGAAAATGTAAAAAAACATATAAAAGCGTAAAAATCAGATGAAAACGTATAAAAAGGCCAAAGCGTAAAAAAACAGACAAAAACGTAGAAATCAGGAGAAAAAAAACAGATGAAAACATAAAAAATCTGACAAAAGCGTAATAAAGCAGATGAAAACATAAAAGAACGTACAAAAACATAAAAAATCAGATGAAAACGTAAAAAACAGACAAAAATATAAAAATCAGACGAATACATAAAAAATCGGACAGAAACAAAAATCGAACAAAAACGTAAAAAATCATACGAAAACAAAAGTAAAAAATCTGATGAAAACGTAAAAAATGGACAAAAACGTAAAAAAACAGACGAAAACGTAAAAAACGAACAAAACATAATAAATTTGACGAAAATGTAAAAAATAGACAAAAACGTAAAAAAATCGGACGAAAACGTAAAAAATCTGACGAAAACGTTAAAAATCTGAGAAAAACGTAAAAAAACAGACAAAAACGTAAAAAATTTGATGAAAACGTAAAAAATTTGACAAAAACGTAAAAAAATGGATGAAAACCAAAAAATTTGATGAAAACGTAAAAAATCGGATGAAAACGTAAAAAATTTGACTAAAATGTAAAAAATTGACCAAAACGTAAAAATCACGTTAAAAAACTGACGAAAACGTAAAAAAATTAACAAAAACGTAAAAAACGGACAAAACATAAAAAATCGGACGAAAACGAAAAAAATAGACGAAAACGGATTTGAGGGTATTTTAAAGGAAAATAAGTGAAAAAAAAAAGTATTTTGTAGATTTATGTATTAAAGTTGGAAATATGAATTTTATGTTTTGTAAAAAATTTTATTAAAAAACACTAATTTAAACGCGATTTTTATTTTCTTTATTTTTTATAAAACATTTTATGAAAAATAAAAACGTTTTCCCTTAACTAAACGCACCTTAAATATTCCTCAGAACCTATAAAAGGGGAGTAGTCTATAGAAGCAACTATATTCCAAACTAAACACGTGTCCGTATACTTTTCCATCTGTCATTTTGTCATTGTACACAGTTGTTAAAACTAGTACTCCATATTACATACCCTTGATATGGGCACTTTTTATTTATTTATTTATTTATTTATTTTTATTATAAAATTACGTAACTAAAAGTATGAAAAAAAATTAAAAATTTTGACAAATTAAAAATATTAATAGACGTGTCAGAAAACAGTAAAAATATGTCTTTTCCTGTTCACATAGTAGATAGAGGGTAAAAGTGGCTTAGAAGGGTGCCAATAACTTCTAGACGGTACCCCTAACAGCACCAAATTTGTAATTGGTTAAAATTTATTTATGAAAATTTTTAAAAAAAATTATGAGAGAAAGTATAAAAATACATAATATTTTATATCTAACTAGTTATAACTTTCGTGCATGCACGAGGTTTACACATTAATCAAATTTATTATAAAAATTGCCTAGCTTAATATACAAACATATAACATTTTGACAATGTTTAGTGTTTTGTAAATGTGATATTACGCAAGAGTTTCATACTATGATATCTAAAAATTATATTTTAACTAAATATGTCTGCTGCATATGACGTGCATTCATTTTGATACTTATAATTTCACGCATTTACAAATTTGGACATTCTAATTAAATTAATTTATTGTTATCCAAATTAGGTTCAGCAATGACCATAACTAATAATAATATTTTAGCTATATTTGCTCAAGTTTGAAAATATGATCAAATTTGATTAATAATCTTATTGTTTGTGAATTTAATTTAATATTTTTACATAATTCAAATTCATTGAATATAAATATTTATATATGTTATATGTTATATTTAATCTCATGCGTATACTTAATAAAATATATGCATACGATTGTGGTGCTTTAGTATTACAATAATAATAATAATAATAATAATAATAATAATAATAATAATAATAATAATAATAATAATAATAATAATAATAATAATAATAATAATAATAATAATAATAATAATATTTGTATTTGTTTATAAAAAAAGAAAGTACATATGGTTTTTTAAGTTCTGATTGTAAATTCAATTAACAATTATGATATAACATTTATTTACATTTAAATCTAAAATTATTAATAAATGAGTTCACAAGGTTATACGTGTTTTCACTTTTTTTTTTTTTTTTCCTTTTCCCTTTTTATTAATAATTTGATTAAACTAATTTAATTTTGATTTTTATTAACTAATAAGAAAACTCAATTTTACAATTAAGCTCTTTTGTTAAGTTAAAATTATATATATATATATATATATATATATATATATATATATATATATATATATATATATATATATATATATATATATATATATATATATATATATATATATATATCAAGTTAAGCTCACTAAAAAACAGCGGGGTCTTACAAAAAAGGACATAGGGATCAACGAAACTGTACTTTTCTGTGGATCCCTATGTCCTTTTCTGTGTGGTCCCTCTGTCTTTTAGTGAGCTTAACTTGTGCCTTTAGGGCACAAGTTAGAAAAATCCTATATATATATCTTGTAGTTATAGATGGATATATAAATGCAATTCCGTAGTATTTATGGTCCCTGACATCAATTGAATATGACTTAATAGGGGAAGGTCGAGGGCCTGGGATGAATGAATTGAATATGAATGTATGTAGGGGTGTTAATGATTCGAGTCGAGTTTTGGCCTAAACGAGATAGGCTCGTTTATTAACTTATCGGCTCGAGCTCGAATAAATTTTTATAAATTGGCTCGAGCTCGAGCTCGAATATTTTTTTATTGTTCGAGCTCGAGCTCGAAGCTCGTTTAGAATTTTTTATTTATGATGCTCATATAGAAAATCGAATTTGATAGGCTCGTTTATTAACTCAAGCTCGAGCTCAAAAGCTCGTTTCTATTTATAAAAGTTGTTCTAATGCTTAAACTAACTTATAATAAATACTAGTTTGCATTTGAAGCAAAAGAGTGTATAACAATTATACTTAGATATAAGATCATTTGAGGACCAAACTTTTTTTACATACAAAGGGACTAGACTAATCTCCACCATCCATCTTCCCTCCATCTTTATTTGATCTAATGGATGAGATTAATCCCAACAATTTAAAAAACCCACTTTCATCTTTTTTTTTTCTTTTCAAATATTAATATCTTTCAAACCGTTAATCGTTAAGCGAAAAAAAATATACCGTTACGACGAGCATTTAATTATCTTTCTATAGATATACTAATTGATATATTTTCGACAAAATTTTTTTTTTTTTTTAGTTTTTTTCACGTTTTTTTTTTTTTTTTTTTTTTTTTTTGTGGCCGAAAAAATCATATATGGTATTACATATAATATCATATATGATATTACATATCATATATTACATATCATATATGATATGTAATATCATATATGATATTATATGTAATATCATATATGATATGCAATATCATATATGATATTTTTTCGGCCACGAAAAAAAAAACGTGAAAAAAACGATTTTTTTTTCGAAAGTATAAAGTGCCCGTCTATAGAAAGATAATTAAATGTCCGTCGCGATGGTGTAATTATTTTTGCTTAACGATTAACGGTTTAAGAGATATTTAAATAATAAAAAATTGGTGAAATAATAAAATGCTTTTAATCTCAACCATTGATTTCCTTTTTCGATGGATGGTGGGGATGAGTCCCTTGGTATGTGAGGAATATTTGGTTTGTAGAATAACTCGACTCTTATACTTATATATTTTATAATTTGAAGTATATGTGGTTTTTTATAAAAGGGAAGTGGCTCTTTGTTTTACAGTGTCCATCTTTCTTCACTTTTCTTATTATTTTCAATGTAGGATACTTTTAATCTTTTTCTTTGATTAGACAATATACAACTACTATACAAAATTTTCAAAACATCAATTTTGTATTGTTATTTTCTATTATAATTATAATTCTTAGTTAAAAGTATTGTTTCGTTGTGTTTTGGTGTGTGCAAACAACAATTTTATCAAAATATCAACAATTTGTCGTGAGACAAATAAACGTGAAGTAATACGAGTAAACCGCTTAGGAAAACGATTATCTCGCAAAACTTGTGAAAGTGATATTCAAATTGTGAGACCGGAAAGTAATTTCCCGGGTCGTACCCCAACGAGGTGTGAATGGAAAGCTTCGAATGAGATTGGGATTAAAATCTTGTATAATTGGAAAGGTTATTTGGTTTTATGGTACGTTAAATTACGAATTTGAAAATTAACGAGCGAATGTAAAAGTAATTAACCTAAGGCAACTAACTAACTAAGAGATACCTAAAACACTACGGGAAAACATAATTAGGTATCGGGAATCCTAAAACGTTAACTAAATTAAAAACGCGACGTTTAATTAAAAATTACGCGAATGCGCAAATTAAAACGTAAATTTTAAGTTCTAAACATCCTACGGGTTCACGAATAATTTTCCAACGTACTATAATACAAAAGAAAATTTTTGAAAAAAAAAGAAAATTAATTTTTTGACTAAAATTCCATTTATTACGAATAAATTGCCATTTAAACTAGATTAAACTCTAATAATTTCTAAAACTAATTATAAAAATCCGAAATTTTTTTTAGAAAAATAAGTTATACTAAAAACACCCTAGAAAAAATGTTAAACTGGAATAAGCCAATCTACAAAAGCTGTTATAAGCTAAAGACAGTTAGTTTAAGCTAAATGAGCAATCAAAAACAAACTTACTATAAAAGGACTAAAAGTTTAATGTTATTAACAAAAATCCCAAGGGTGCACTTGGTTTGTGATTTGTTTGTTGGGGCTGAGTTTGCAAGAGGTCAGGGGATCGATCCCCACTTTTTGCACAATTTCTGTATATATATTTTTTTTTACTTTTGTTTTCTTTTACAACTCACAAGTACAAGCAAACTGACTTTCCTTTCTTTTGAAACAGATGTCGATTAACAAATACACATTTCAATTCCAATTTTTGACTCAGATTTAAACAAAGCCCAAAGTTGAATTGTTTTTCCTTGGTTTTTAGTCTCAACTGCTAATTTAGATAAGCAGTAAACATCTTTTCTCAAGTTCAACAACAAGTAACGACAACAAGTAGGGTCTCAACAACGACAATATAAACAACAGCAACAATTATAACAACAAGAAATCAACAAGATTAAGCATACGTAGTTGACTGAGTATCGTAATAACAGCATAAACAAGCAGCAGCAACAGCCCACATTGGACCAAAACAAGGGTAAAAATGAGTAACTAAACACGCGCCTACGGGAAAACTAAAAGTTCACACTTAAATCCTACCTAAGGGACTGCCCATAACACCAAAGAACACCTCCAAAATCCTAGAATTGATTAAGTTAGAGTTAATGGAAATCTGGGTCAAAATGGGTAAAGCTGGTGAAAAAGCCTCCCTGCAGGCCTGTTTGGGCAGTAGTGGGGCCCACTAAAAAAATCACAAAAATGCAATGACCTTGGGGATCTAAAGTCGAGCTGTAAGACTACTTGTGCAAAAAAATTCAGACTCTAATCATCACTCCTAAATTCAAAAGAATTCTTGCAATAACTGATTTTCTCACTTAAAAATTAATTTGACTTTTCAAGGTGACTTCTCAATTTGACTTTTGTGAAGTTTAAATGATCACCATTGTTCACTTGAAGTTTGTTTGGACTGAGGCAAACAGATTTTACCAATCTAAATTAACTTAGAAGTGATTTGCTAACGAAATTAACCAAAATTTTACAACAGGTTGACAGATGATGACTTGTACATGCGATTTTGACTTTACCTAAATAAAACACCAAGTCATGCACTAATCTGACCTCGATTCACCCTAAGACTCTTACCTATACTAGTTTTATCCAACAATACTTATGTATTCTTTCTAAACGACCCTAACCCAATCACCCCTATATGACTGATTTCAGAATTTATTCAACATGTGAGACTAAAACTTACTCTAAACTACTTAGTCTAAACAAATCAACAATTAATTTAGATGAGCAGACAAGCATGGCAAGTAACTAACAAGTAACATGAATTTAGACTAATGTATAAGCTGAAACCTAGTTGAGATCCAATGTTAGTTGCGCTGAGAACCAGAAACCATAAGACCCAACTAAATGCCCCCATGGGCTCTAAACCAAATGCTCCCATCCATTCTCTGCCATCATTGCTACTATCAAATCCTTCTTTTGTAACTTCCCCTTTTTTTGTTTTCTTTCTCTCTTTTTTTTCTTTTCTTCCCTTAATTCTGCTTTTGTATACTTAAAATAACTTTAATAATTTTAAACTAAAATTCTGAGATAATCCAAGCAATGCTTAAAAGATAATTCGAGAAATGTAAAACTCTGAATCAAAATGCAAATTTCATATAACTTGAAAGAGACTTCTATTAAACTTTAAAACTGCAATTACAAGATTTTGATTAAATTTAAAAACTCAGAAAAGATACAAGAAGAAAAGATGCCTATGAAGGCTTACAACATAACCTATTTATACTAAATTCTTGGAGGTAGGTACACCTTTTACTTGTCTTCATCCTTGGAGTGCTTCTTCACTGAGGTACTCTCTGAGCTGGCAACCTTTGTGTTTCTTCAAAATAAGTCATGTCCCTTGGATCAATTACAATTTATCACAACCCTTGATTTTATCTTTGGCGCCCAAAATATGTTGTGGATTGCCACCATGTCATGCTTTGACTGGTTGATGGTGTTAGGTACAAATGTGAGGGGATTAGTGGGATTGGGAGAAGGTTTTGAGGGTGATGGGAAGGGATAGTGATAGTTGGGTTGGCTGGATGCAGTCACGAGGGGGGGGGGGGGAAGAGAGTTTTGGGGAAGAAGATAACTGAGTACTAGTTTTGACCACTCACTTTTACTTCTTTAGGTTTTATTAATAAACCAGATTGGGTCGTGGGGTTTTTGGTGTGGGCTTGGAATGAATTTTGGGCCAAGGTGATTAGTAATTAAATGGTGGGCTTGGTATAATGGCTCGTGGATTGGGTAGAAATAAGGATCCGTTTGGTGTATTGTTGTAAAACCACAAGGACCAAACTTGCAACTTTGAAATTTCACGGAACATTTTTTTAAATATCCCACATCACCAAGAGGACCAAAACTGTCAGGTAAGATAGACCATAGAACCAAGAATACAATTTTTCACATTTGAAACCCCGGGGACTAAAACTGTCAATTGGCCAAAGTTCAGGGACCAATTGTGTAATTTTCCAAATCATTTTACCCAAAGATCATTTGTGATTTGTTTTGACTTTTAAAGAGCAAAGGTTGACTTTTCTTTGAAAACGATTGACCAGGGACTAGATTTGTAAAACTTTGAAAGTCGGGGGACTGAAACTGCCAATTATGTAACTTTTGTTCGTTTTTCGTTTGTTTTTACTTGTTTTGCATCAAAAACATATAAAATACGATCTTTGGGATTTTCTTCGCATTTTGGTGCGTTTTTGATTGTTTTTGGTTATTTTGCAGCTCAGAATTGACTAAAAATGATGAGTATTTACACACTCATCAATCCCACACACTAAACTATTGCTAGTCCCTAGCAATCTTTTTGAGAAAAATTAATGGATTTGAAGTCTCTTTACCAAAATCCATCACTTCTGGAGTAGCCGGACGCTATTGGGTTCAAGTAAGAGTTATGGTCCATCCGATGACCATGTGATTTTTAGCAAACCACCAGCTTTCAACGATTTTGATTTGTCTTTATCAGAAGCCGTTTGCTCCTGGACTAGCCAACTCTTGATGGAACAGTCAACATCTTGGTGAGTTGATTACCAATTATGGTTTTTTCCACTGCCTTTACCACAAGCCATAATCTTGCGGGCTAGCCAACTCATTAGCTTTTGAGGATGATGGGGAGTTGAGGAACCATACAATTTTTTGCAAATTGCAAGCCGTCAACGGGTTTGAGTTATCTTTACCAAGAGCCGTTTGCTCCTGGATTAGTCAATCCCTTTTGTCGTTTAGACACGGCGAATTGATAACCACAAAAATTTTGAAATAGAGTGAAAAAAAATTTTAAAATTTTGGCCAAAAACGGGGGTACTAGACGGTATAATTTGATAAAATTCGCTAGAATTTTCCCCTCCCCCACACTTAGAGTTGAATATTGTCCTCAATATTCAAAGTCCCGGCCATTATGCCGAAATTTTGAATGAAAGACGAGAATATTAAAAGCTAACTGTGGGAATGGCATTTGTATTTTTCACTTTATTTATTCAAACACACATTTTTTCATTTTTTTTTTTTTTGAAGGATATGTACATCTCAAGTAGCTGCAGGGGGTGGCCACTCCCCCACACTAGGGTATTAGAAAATAGAAGGAAATCAGATACACGGGTGAAAACCCATGTTTGTTGTTACTTGTTTTTGTTTATCGAGTCGCTAGCTTGACTCGATCCCCGAATTCATTGGTCCATGGGGAAAGTTTGGAGGTCTGGGACAATAGGTGGTATGTCCCCTCCAAAATAGTGTTTCAACCGATGCCCATTTACTTTGAAATTCGGACCGTCGTCTTGAGATAATTCGACGGTACCATAAGGATAAGCTTTGGCAACGGTGAAAGGTCCGGTCCAACGGATTTTAAGCTTACCCGAAAAGATCTTTAATCGAGAGTTAAAAAGAAGGACTCGGTCACCAACGTTGAAAACGCGGTTCTTAATTTTTGAGTCATGGATCTTCTTGGTTTTCTCTTTATAGATTAAAGAGTTTTCGTAAGCTTGATCACGAAGTTCATTAAGTTGAACTTTCCTATGATCACCCGCAGACTTAAGATCGAAATTTGCATTCTTCAAAGCCCAATAAGCTTTGTGCTCGAGCTCAATCGGTAGATGATAAGCCTTTCCATACACGAGCTTATAAGGAGTACACCCGATGGGTGTTTTATAAGCTGTGCGAAAAGCCCATAGAGCGTCGTCTAACTTATCCGACCAAGAGGCACGGTTTTCGCCTACGGTTCTTTCAAGAATTCTTTTCAAACCTCGGTTTGAAACCTCCACTTGCCCACTCGTTTGTGGGTGATAGGCGGTAGCAAATCAGTGAGTGACACCATACTTGAGCATGACTTTTGCAAATTGTTCGTTACAAAAGTGAGTACCGCGATCGCTTATGATAGCGCGGGGAGTTCCAAACCTTGAGAATAACGATTTCAAAAATTTTACAACTACTCGGGCGTCGTTAGTTAGGAGAGCTTTTGCTTCGACCCATTTTGACAAGTAGTCAACGGCCACGAGTATGTACTTGTTACCTCGTGAAGATGGGAACGGCCCCATAAAGTCTATGCCCCAAACATCAAAGATTTCACACACTTGGATGACGTTTTGAGGCATTTCATCCCGTCGTGTGATCTTTCCTTGACGTTGACACGAGTCACAAGATTTGACTAGGTCATGGGCGTCTTTATAAATGGAGGGCCAATAAAAAACGGACTCAAATACTTTTCGAGCGGTGTAGTTCAGGCCATGATGTCCCCCGGTGGGTCCATTATGACAAGCCTTAAGGATTTCCATGGCTTCTTGGCCATGAACACACCTTCGAATAACCTGATCCGCACAAATTTTAAACAGATAAGGATCGTCCCAAAAGTAGTGATTAACATCTTTGAAAAACTTGCTCTTTTGGTGTAACGACATCCCTTTAACAACGAAGTTCCCCGCATGGTAGTTTGCAAAGTCGGCAAACCATGGGGTACTAGAATCACCACGAGAGGAGATCAAATTGAGTGTCTCGAGAGGAAAGGTTTCATTGATTTCCTTTTTCTCGAGAACACCTTGATGAGGATTCTCCAATCGGGAAAGATGGTCAGCAGCGAGGTTCTCGGCTCTTTTTTTATCACGAATGATGATATCAAATTCTTGTAGGAGGAGAACCCAATGGAGCAATCTCGGCTTAGCGTTTTGCTTGGCAAAGAGATATTTTAGAGCCGAGTGGTCCGTGTACACTATGCATTTACTCAAGATCAAATATGGCCAAAACTTCTCAAACGCATACACCACGGCTAGTAATTCTTTTTCCGTTGTGGTGTAATGAGCTTGAGCTTTGGTCAAGGTCTTGCTTGCATAATGAATTGGCTGAAAATGTTTGGTTTTTCGTTGCCCCAAGACCGCACCTATTGCAAAGTCACTTGCATCACACATGAGTTCGAAAGGTAGGTCCCAATCGGGGGCAACTAGAATGGGTGCCTCGGTAAGCTTTTTCTTAAGATTTTGAAAAGCTTCGATGCACTCATCGGAAAAGACAAATGGAGTCTCTTTTTCAAGAAGTCGGGTCATAGGCCTAGCTATCTTCGAGAAATCTTGAATGAATCTACGATAGAAGCCGGCATGACCCAGGAAACTCCGAACACCTTTAACTATAGTGGGAGGAGGAAGCTTAGCAATGACGTCGATTTTAGCTTTATCAACCTCAATACCACTCTTGGAAATCTTATGGCCAAGGACAATTCCTTCCTTGACCATGAAATGACTTTTCTCCCAATTTAGACTAAGGTTGGTGTCTTTGCACCTTTGAAGCATTTTGTCTAAATTGGCGAGACACGATTCGAATGAATTCCCAACGACCGAAAAATCATCCATGAAGACCTCCATTATTTTCTCGATCATGTCGTGAAAAATGGCCATCATGCATCTTTGAAATGTGCCCGGAGCATTGCATAAGCTAAAAGGCATGCGTCGATAAACAAATGTTCCGTATGGGCACGTAAAAGTCGTTTTTTCTTGATCTTGAGGATCGATGGGAATTTGGAAATAACCCGAAAAACCGTCAAGGAAACAATAGTATTCGTTCCCCGCCAATCTTTCGAGCATTTGATCCATGAAAGGTAATGGAAAGTGGTCTTTACGGGTGGCGTCGTTTAATTTTTGATAATCAATGCAGACGCGCCAACCCGTTACCAATCAAGTCGGAATTAACTCGTTATCATCATTTTTGACAACCGTTATGCCACCCTTTTTGGGCACGCAATGAATGGGACTCACCCAAGGACTATCCGAAATAGGGTAAATCAAGCCGGCATCAAGAAGTTTTATGACCTCTTGCTTGATAACCTCGTGAATCTTAGGATTTACCCGTCTTTGTTGTTGAACCGCCGGTTTATAGTCATCCTCCATCAAAATTTTATGCATACAAAATTTCGGGTTAATACCCTTGATGTCGGAAAGCCTCCAAGCAATGGCTCGCTTGTGGGACTTTAAAACCTTGAGAAGAGCGGTTTTGTTTTCCTCATTCAAGTCTTTAGCGATTATGACGGGAAACTTATCGTCACCCTCCAAAAACGCGTACTCGAGATGAGGCGGAAGTTCCTTGAGTTCGACATCAGGAAAGTCATCAGTTTTTTCAACATCTTTGACTTCCACATTATGAAGTTCTTTTGGAGGAAGAGATGATGGATCATCATTAAGCAACTTCTCAAGGAGAAGTATGTCTTCCTCGGGATTGATAGAATCATAATCAACATGAGAATCACACGACAAACAAGCTTCGATTTCTTCCAAAATGAAGTCACCTCCCAAAAATGGAGTAAGAGAGGGGGAGAGACATCATCGGAAGGATTGATTGATCCTTGCACATTTAACACTTCTTCAATATGGTCATCGCATGCAAAATTGATGACATCAAGTCGGTTGATTTCTTCTCGTTCAAGGTCGAGAAGATCCTTAGAAGTGTTTTCAATGTTAATGACCAACTTCTCATCGCCAACTCTAAGAGTCATTTCTCCTTCGAAGATGTCGATCAATGCACGAGCCGTTTTTAAGAATGGTCTTCCCAAGATAAGGGGGACACGAGGATCGGCATCAAAATCAACGACTACGAAGTCGGCAGGAAAATGGAACTTGCCAACCTTCACAAAGACATCTTCAGCAATACCCTTCGGAATTGTAACCGAACGGGTTGCTAATTCGAGAGTCATTCGTGTTGGTGTAAGCTCGGGAAGTGAAAGTTTTTTCCAAATAGAGAAAGGCGTGAGGTTTATGCTAGCGCCAAGATCGGCCAAGGCAAAGCATTCCTCAAGCTTTTGGAAATCACTTGGAATGAGAAATTTTCCGGGGTCCCCTAATTTTTCGGGAAGTTTCTTTAGGAGAACCGCCGAACAATTTTCGTTCAAACGAGTTTTGGTGAGTTCAAATAGTTTCTCTTTGTTACTTAGAAGACTCTTGAAAGTGGAAGCAAACTTGGGCATATAGAGAAGAGCATCCGCGAAACTAATGTCGAAGTGTAATTTTTGAAAATTTTCAAGAAACTTTTTCATTTGATCATTAGTTTGCTCACGGAGTCTTTGATCATTTAACCGCGAAGGATATGGTATTGAAGCTTTTTGTTGAACGGGATTTTCTGAGGGTTCAAAAACAATTCCCGGTTTAGATTTGGTTTTTGGGACAACATGAGGTTGGACGTGTGCGGTACTTCGTGTACTTGTGAATTGCACCTTGTCCTTTGTAGCCTCGTGTTCACGTTCCACTACCTCGGGAGGAGAAGAAGATGAGGTAGTAGGAATCGTGGATCCATCATAAGAAACTCCACTACGGGTTGTGATCGCCTTTACATCGCCCTTCGGGTTGGCGATCGTGTTGCTTGGTAGCGTTCCCGATCCCGAAGGTCGATCATTTAAAGACTTCTTTAGTTCAGAAATTTGACCGATCAACAACCTGTTAGTTTCTTCTTGAGCTTTCATAAATTGCTTCAACAACTCATCAGTGGGTGATGGAGTTTGGACAACGGTTTGATTTTGATGAGAAAAATTTTGAGCTCGGTTGTTTTGATTGAAACCTTGATTTTGAGAATTTCCATGGTTTTGATTACCATGAAAATTGTTTCCTTGATTGAAATTACCATAACCTTGGTTTCTATTCAAGTTTCCTTGATTGTGAGAACCTTGGTTGTAATTTCCCCCTTGATTTTGAAATTGGTTCATAGGGGCTTGAAATTGGTTTTGAACATTCGGGTTTCTTTGTTATCGATTTTGATTGAATCGATTTGGATTATTGGGTTGAGAAAAACCGGGTGGACCACTTTGATTGTTAGCACGGTAATTTGGCTCCATTTGAGGACGGTATTGGTTACCTCCTTGATTACCGACTATAGCATTAACTTCAAATGGATTGCCATCGGTGGCAGTACAATTGTAGTAAGCGTGTGGACCACCACAAGTAACACAAGTATCAACCTTTTTTACTTCAGCAGGTTGAGAAGAAACTTTCTTCGTTTTGGTGAGAACCAAAGCGTGAATAGCTTCCGTGAGCTTGTCAAGTCTAGCATCGGTGCTAGATTGAGCCACGGGTGATGAGGAAGAAGGACCAACATTAATTTGTGAAACAACCGATTTGCTTCGTGGAATGCGGACCTTAGATTTGTTTTCAATGATCATCAAAGCATCTTTGGTGGTTCGATTCAAGAAGTTACCTCCCGCGGAGGCATTAAGAGAGTCTTGATCGACTTGGCTCACACCATTATAGAAAGTGTCGAGTTGCATTAACTCAGAGAAACCGTGATGAAGACATTTTCGAAGCATGTCCTTGTAACGATCTCATGCCTCACCGAATGATTCATCAAATTTTTGAGTGAATTTCATGATCTCATTCTTGAGTGCGGTGGTTTTAGATGGAGGAAAGAATTCGTTCACAAACTTCTTGACCAAATCTTCCCATGTTTCAATCGATCGTGGGGGTTATTTGTCTAGCCAATTTTTGGCAGCCCCATCAAGGGAAAACGGGAAGAGAAGAAGTTTGATAGCTTCCTCAGGGACATTTTTGCATTTGATGGTGGACGTGATTTTGTTGAACCATCGAATGTGATCTTGAGGATCGTCCCTCTCGAAACCATAGAATTGACGCGAGGTGACTAAGTTGATCAACCCCGTCTTAAGCTCGAAATTGTCAGCCACGATGGCTGGAATGATGATAGCATCTCCGTAACCCTCGATGGGTGCTTGGAGAAGCTCATTCATAGTGGGCTCGGCCGCCATGATGGGAATAGTGCGAAGCTCGGGTTCGACTATTCGATTGGTACGTCGTCGATTACGCCTTCTCGGAATGTTATTAAGCGATTGCAAAGGACTCGTTGACGTAGACGAACGTGTGTGCATGCACCACAAAAAATATCAATTAAAACAATACCACTTTAAAGACAAGGGAACTTAAACTAATAATCAAGAACGCAAGGTTAACATCTAGAGAAAAACGCACAAAGGAGCGGGAGAGAAGAATGGATCTCTCACTGGGCGAAGTTCGCTGGATCGCCACATACCGTTTCGACTCCTCTTAAAGTGTGATTCTCGTTTAAAAGTGTTCCAAAACGCAAGTGATACAAAGGCAAGTTTTGATCTTTTGTTTGGGAACTTATTATGGTCACACCCCCAGTTGGTAGGTGTTCTGCCTTGGTTTGCGGTGGTAAGATTTTAACGTTGTATTTATTAAACAATGAAACGGGAAAATCTTTTTGTGTTTTTCTTTATCTTTTATAGATATAATACATATACTAGAAACAAAAGAAAAATATTTTTGGTTTTTTATACGTTTTATAAAAGCGTAACTTCTTGCGAAGGTTCTACAAGACTAATCGTCTAAACCTTATCGAGACTTTCGACACACAGCCTCCCCGGCAGCGGTGCCATTTGATTCGTTGTGTTTTGGAGTGTGCAAACAACAATTTATCAAAATATCAACAATTTGTCGTGAGACAAATAAACGTGAAGTAATACGAGTAAATCGCTTAGGAAAACGATTACCTCGCAAAACTTGTGAAAGTGATATTCAAATTGTGAGACCGGAAAGTGATTTCCCGGGTCGTACCCCAACGAGGTGTGAATGGAAAGCTTCGAATGAGATTGGGATTAAAATCTTGTATAATTAGAAAGGTTATTTGGTTTTATGGTACGTTAAATTACGAATTTGAAAATTAACGAGCGAATGTAAAAGTAATTAACCTAAGGCAACTAACTAACTAAGAAATACCTAAAACACTACGGGAAAACATAATTAGGTATCGGGAATCCTAAAACGTTAACTAAATTAAAAACGCGACGTTTAATTAAAAATTACGCGAATGCGCAAATTAAAACGTAAATTTTAAGTTCTAAACGTCCTACGGGTTTACGAATAATTTTCCAACGTAATATAATACAAAAGAAAATTTTTGAAAAAAAAGAAAATTAATTTTTTGACTAAAATTCCATTTATTACGAATAAATTGCCATTTAAACTAGATTAAACTCTAATAATCTCTAAAACTAATTATAAAAATCCGAAATTTTTTTTAGAAAAATAAGTTATACTAATAACACCCTAGAAAAAATGTTAAACTGGAATAAGCCAATCTACAAAAGCTGTTATAAGCTAAAGACAGTTAGTTTAAGCTAAATGAGCAATCAAAAATAAACTTACTATAAAAGGACTAAAAGTTTAATGTTATTAACAAAAATCCCAATGGTGCACTTGGTTTGTGATTTGTTTGTTGGGGCTGAGTTTGCAAGAGGTCAGGGGATCGATCCCCACTTTTTGCACAATTTCTGTATATATATATTTTTTTTACTTTTGTTTTCTTTTACAACTCACAAGTACAAGCAAACTGACTTTCCTTTCTTTTGAAACAGATGTCGATTAACAAATACACATTTCAATTCCAATTTTTGACTCAGATTTAAACAAAGCCCAAAGTTGAATTGTTTTTCCTTGGTTTTTAGTCTCGACTGCTAATTTAGATAAGCAGTAAACATCTTTTCTCAAGTTCAACAACAAGTAACGACAACAAGTAGGGTCTCAACAACGACAATATAAACAACAACAACAATTATAACAACAAGAAATCAACAAGATTAAGCATACGTAGTTGACTGAGTATCGTAATAGCAGCATAAACAGGCAGCAGCAACAGCCCACATTGGACCAAAACAAGGGTAAAAATGAGTAACTAAACACGCGCCTATGGGAAAACTAAAAGTTCACACTTAAATCCTACCTAAGGGACTGCCCATAACACCAAAGAACACCTCCAAAATCCTAGAATTGATTAAGTTAGAGTCGATGGAAATCTGGGTCAAAATGGGTAAAGCTGGTGAAAAAGCCTCCCTGCAGGCCTGTTTGGGCAGTAGTGGGGCCCACTAAAAAAATCACAAAAATGCAATGACCTTGGGGATCTAAAGTCGAGCTGTAAGACTACTTGTGCAAAAAAATTCAGACTCTAATCATCACTCCTAAATTCAAAAGAATTCTTGCAATAACTAATTTTCTCACTTAAAAATTAATTTGACTTTTCAAGGTGACTTCCCAATTTGACTTTTGTGAAGTTTAAATGATCACCATTGTTCACTTGAAGTTTGTTTGGACTGAGGCAAACAGATTTTACCAATCTAAATTAACTTAGAAGTGATTTGCTAACGAAATTAACCAAAATTTTACAACAGGTTGACAGATGATGACTTGTACATGCGATTTTGACTTTACCTAAATAAAACACCAAGTCATGCACTAATCTGACCTCGATTCACCCTAAGACTCTTACCTATACTAGTTTTATCCAACAATACTTATGTATTCTTTCTAAACGACCCTAACCCAATCACCCCTATATGACTGATTTCAGAATTTATTCAACATGTGAGACTAAAACTTACTCTAAACTACTTAGTCTAAACAAATCAACAATTAATTTAGATGAGCAGACAAGCATGGCAAGTAACTAACAAGTAACATGAATTTAGACTAATGTATAAGCTAAAACCTACTTGAGATCCAATGTTAGTTGCGCTGAGAACCAGAAACCATAAGACCCAACTAAATGCCCCCATGGGCTCTAAACCAAATGCCCCCATCCATTCTCTGCCATCATTGCTACTATCAAATCCTTCTTTTGTAACTTCTTTTTTTTTTTTTTTTTTTTTTTTTTTTTTCCTTTCTCTTTTTTTTTTTTCTTTTCTTCCCTTAATTCTGCTTTTGTATACTTAAAATAACTTTAATAATTTTAAACTAAAATTCTGAGATAATCCAACCAATGCTTAAAAGATAATTCGAGAAATGTAAAACTCTGAATCAAAATTCAAATTTCATATAACATGAAAGAGACTTCTATTAAACTTTAAAACTGCAATTACAAGATTTTGATTAAACTTAAAAACTCAGAAAAGATACAAGAAGAAAAGATGCCTATGAAGGCTTACAACATAACCTATTTATACTAAATTCTTGGAGGTAGGTACACCTTTTACTTGTCTTCATCCTTGGAGTGCTTCTTCACTGAGGTAATATCTGAGCTGGCAACCTTTGTGTTTCTTCAAAATAAGTCATGTCCCTTGGATCAATTACAATTTATCACAACCCTTGATTTTATCTTTGGCGCCCAAAATATGTTGTGGATTGCCACCATGTCATGCTTTGACTGGTTGATGGTGTTAGGTACAAATGTGAGGGGATTAGTGGGATTGGGAGAAGGTTTTGAGGGTGATGGGAAGGGATAGTGATGGTTGGGTTGGCTGGATGCAGTCACGAGGGGGGGGGGGGGGGGAAGAGAGTTTTGGGGAAGAAGATAACTGAGTACTAGTTTTGACCACTCGCTTTTACTTCTTTAGGTTTTATTAATAAACCAGATTGGGTCGTGGGGTTTTTGGTGTGGGCTTGGAAGGAATTTTGGGCCAAGGTGATTAGTAATTAAATGGTGGGCTTGGTATAATGGCTCGTGGATTGGGTAGAAATAAGGATCCGTTTGGTGTATTGTTGTAAAACCACAAGGACCAAACTTGCAACTTTGAAATTTCACGGACCATTTTTGTAAATATCCCACATCACCAAGAGGACCAAAACTGTCAGGTAAGATAGACCATAGGACCAAGAATACAATTTTTCACATTTGAAACCCCGGGGACTAAAACAGTCAATTGGCCAAAGTTCAGGGACCAATTGTGTAATTTTCCAAATCATTTTACCCAAAGATCATTTGTGATTTGTTTTGACTTTTAAAGAGCAAATGTTGACTTTTCTTTGAAAATGATTGACCAGGGACTAGATTTGTAAAACTTTGAAAGTCGGGGGACTGAAACTGCCAATTATGTAACTTTTGTTCATTTTTCGTTTGTTTTTACTTGTTTTGCATCAGAAACATATAAAATACGATCTTTGGGATTTTCTTCGCATTTTGGTGCATTTTTTATTGTTTTTGATCGTTTTGCAGCTCAGAATTGACTAAAAATGATGAGTATTTACACACTCATCAAGTATGATATATTTTTTCATTAACTTATGCAAATAAATTTACTAATTAAACTAAATAACAAAGTTAATACACTTGATATAATAATATAAAAGAAAAAACAATTTTGATGCTCAAAGAATAAAATAATTATTAATTAAGGTTCATAGATAACACATAATTGATATACTTGTATCATCTATGATTCCCTAATATATATTTTACCTCTTTCTATATACATGATTTTCGAAAGAGTATAGCGAAGTACATAATTTTGTAAGCTCGATTCATGAAATTGGTCAAGAAAATTTTGTTATTTGAGTTAGAGTCAAGATCATAAATTATTTAGTGAGCTCAAGTAATTATGAACGGACGCGACTTTTGTTCATGTTCGTTCATTTAACTAAACGAACATAAAATATTATTCATGTTTGTTCATTTAATAAATAAACGAACATAAACGAACTTTTTACCGAACAATTCATAAAATGTACATTGAACGTTCAGTTCGTTTACAGTCTTATGTGTATGTGTATGTGTATTTATGTATCTTCATGTGTCTTTTGTAAATGTATGTGTGAATCATATGTGAGAATGTATGCTAGTGTTTGTATGTATAAATGCTTATATGAGAGACATTATATGTGTATGCACAAACATGTTTGTATTCACGTGTAATGGATTATAACTAATAAACCAATATGATAATTATCTCAACTAGTTAACATATTTGGCTTTCATATGTACGTGTCATATGTGTCTTTTTTTTATTTGAGTATCACATATATGTGTCACATGTGATAACACATATTTGAATTTCATTGTATGTGTCTTTTGTGTTTGTAAGCGTGAAAATCATAAAATTGAATCGTTTATATACAATATACATACTGTGGAAAACTAGAAGAGGGGTTGAATAGTTTTACCGGTTTTTCGTTTAATTATCTTTTTAAACTTTCCGTTTAATCAAAGATATGAACACAAAGACAATATATAACATGCAAGTATAAAGAAAGAAACGATCAAACCACAACACGAGTATTTATCATGGTTTGGCTACAAGGACTCTTTTTCCTTGCCCTACGTCCACGCCCCGAGTATCCAACTCGAGAGTTTCTTTCACTAGTCAAAAAGCTCCTTTCATCGACGGAGAAAACCTTATACGTCGCTTACACGATTACCGACACTAAGCTAGATGTCGAGTTCTTTTACAAGGGTACAACCACTCCCGTTAGTTCTTTTACAAGGGTACAACAACTCCCGTCACACTATGTATTTTAAGGCCTAAAATACTAACCGATCACAACTGAAAACCCACAATCAAATGAAGTGTAAACTACACAAAGTCTACACGATGCTAAGCTAACAAGTCTTGCAACGTTATGTTGAATACTTGTAACTTTATATGAACTTGTGAACTTCTTTGCTATAAAAGAAACTTCACATCAAAATGAAATGTTAAAGGGTTAGATGAATGATATGAATGTATGTGTGTGAAATGTAATAAGAAGTGATAAAGCCAAAATTCAAACAAATGGCTTGGTATTTATAGCAAAACCTTCATCAGGTCTAGCGGATACGGCGGAACCCTCAGATGGGTTCCGCCCGTGTACCTCCAGGGTTCCGCCAGGCTGACACAAGGTTTTGCAATAAATCTTTCCAAACCAACCAAGGTCACATCAACTTATTTCTAGTCAAACACACATTGAATCAAATTAGAATGCTTCCAAAAATGTGTAAGAGCTTATGGTAAGTCAAACACACAAACTTACCATAAATGCATGATGTGATGTTAACATTTTTCTATTTTAAGAAATATATAAAAAGTGTTGTGTTTTATATGAAATGTAAATGTAGCAAATGTCTAATTATGCAAGTCTTTAAACTAAAATTATGTTTTACTAGAAACTAAAATTTACACTTTGTCGTTAATAAAACTTAGCAAAGATCGTAAAATATAAATAACGTTTTTAGGCGATATTTGTATTAACAATCTCCCCCTTTTTGTTGATGACAAAACATAAACTTCGTTTTTAAGTAACTCACAAAATTTTAGTGTTTAAGACTTAAAAAAAATGTTATATTAAACTTGTTTTACTTAAGTGATGAAAATCATTTTAAGTTTATAAGTTTATATATCATTCTCCCCCTTTTTGTTGAAACAAAAAGAAGAGTAACGAAGCGGAACTATGCGCGTGCTCCCTCTTGGTCGATACTCCCTCTAAAAGGAGTGCCAAGATGGGAAACATGGATTATGAACCTACAAAAAAATGTTTAGTTGGTGATAATGACACATAATCTAGCTTGTAGTTACCACACTATATGACAATATAAGCAACCACAATTACAAGTCATATATGATCAACCAACAATGCAAATAAGAAAGTAGTAAAAGATGTCATTTCAAGTCAAATTTGACTTTATAAAAGTCAAAGACAAGAAATGAAAAATATCCTCCTACTTCTAAAAATAAAAATAAAAGATAAAAAATAACCAAGAAATAAAAGAAAAATAAAATCCTACTTCTATAAGTAGAAGTCATTCAACATATTTCCAAAATGGAGCAAAAGGCCTCCAAACGTGGTCTAGGATTTGTTTGGGTGGGAAAGAGCATCCAAACGTTCGATGATGTGTTGTATAGCAAAGCGGGTTTCATCTTGAAATTGGTGAAGCAACATCTTGATGCTTTCACCTATTTTGAGCATTTGCTCACATTGTGAGCAAACATGGTGATAAGTGGGTGGAAACGGGTCATTTGATGATGGTGGTGGTGGTAGGTTGGTGTTGGTTTCTTGAGTGGCGGATGGGTTTGGTATGGAGTCAAGCAAGGTTGTTTGAAATTCCATTGCTTGATGGAGGTGATTTTCGACCATGTTTTGAATTTCCTCATAAGAGGGAAAGAAAGACTCAAAGGATTGGGATTGAGAATGTGGTGGAATTGGGTGATCATGGTTTTCAAAGTTAGGTTCTCCATATAGAGGACCATGGATGTCATTGAAGATACGGTGAAACAACAATGGTTTTGGATGGTGGTACTCTTGTTGTGGTGGTTGGTTGTGGACAAAAGGCTCATTTTGATCAGGCAATGGCCTTGGGTTTTGATTTGTCAAAGGTGGTGGATTTGTTGATCTTGGTGGAAGATCATTGAGATCTTGTACAAAAGGATGTGGTGATGTTGGAGGAGACCCAAATAACTCCATTGGTTCTAGTTTTGGTGGTAGTGGTGGTGATGGAGTTTTGGATGGTTGGGTTGGAGCACTTGGTGGAGTAGGGTCAATGGGTGATTTTGTTGGTGGTAGAGTGGTGAGCTCATTGGGTTCTTTGGGTGATGGATATGGAGATGCAAGGTTTAGAAAATGTTCATTTTTTATGGGTGAGGAGAATTCATCCGAGGATGAGGAACTTAAGTTGATTGTGTGGTTGGACCAAAGTGGTTTGACACTTATGCGTGCGGTTCTCCGAACGGGTCGAGATGGTTGAGAGGTTATTGTTGACTTTGTCATTGAAATGGTTTATTAGAGGTTTAGAATCAGAGATTGTGATGGTGATGGTGTGATTTGAGGGTGTTCTAAGATGGTTAAATTTATAGAGGTGAAGAAATATGGGAAGGAGTGTTTGGATTTGATGTTTAACCATACAAAAATGGAGGTTGTTAATGATTTGGAAGATTAATGAGGGTTGTCAAATCATTGAACGTAAATCCAATGAAAATGGTGAAAGAAGAAGACAAAGATTTGCACTAAATGCTTAGTGGTTTTGGCAAATTGGTTGAAGGTATATGTTTCACGGATTGCAAGGAACCTTTGGAAGGGTTCCTTCCTTTATGGGTGAAGGTTCCTTGAGGTGGTTATGGTTAAGTTTGAAATTTGGCGGGAAATGGTTTTCTATGAGTTCTAGAGGATGAGAAAGACCTTAATGTGCTTAACAAATAGTAGGGAATGGATTTCTATCTAAAAGGGTGATTTGTGTTGAGTGGAAGTTGAAATGTCGACAAAGGAAAAAATTTTTTTGCAGGTTTTCTGGCGGAACCCTCAGATTACACAGGCGGAACCCTCCCCAGGGTTCCGTCTGATCCGTTGGGCCAATTCTAGAATTCCAGAAAAATACACTGGCGGAACCCATTTTAGGGTTCCGCCAGGACTGAAAAACGAGGCAGTCCCCGTTTTTGACCCGAGAGACGATTTTCAAATTTTTCGAAAACTCCTAAAAACAAAAATATAATTCATATCTGGTTAGGAAATGCAAAAATTGGACATCATTGGACTTTGACCGGGGGCTAGCGAATTTCACTATACTTAGTGAAATTTTCATAAACTTGAAAATTTGACAACATGCCAAATGTTGTTGTCCTGCATCATAGTTAGTTAATATATGTTCCAAATTGTACCAAATATTCTACCAACACACAAATTCATGACAAACATTGTTTAAACACCCAAATTGTTCAAATAGCACCTTGAGCCAAACACTCCTACACACCCGCTCTCATTGACGGTCAATCTTCTTCTTGAGCTTTCCAAGATGTCTCCCGAGATTTTTGAACATCCCCTTTGTTTGCTTGAACTCCGCCGAATCATCAGGAATATCCGGAAGTTGGGAAAGGTATTCTAGAGGCGGGAGCCTAGAGTTGGGCAAAGTCTCATTTTCCCTCATTGAGGATGATGATGAGGAGGTAGGAGGATGAGGACATTTTCCTTGGGCTTTGTAGACTCTCTTATCACTTAGTGGGACAAAAGTGTTTGGAATGAGAGAGTAGTCTAGGCGAAGACCTCTAGGAGTTGGTGGAATGGGAAAGATGAACCTAAAGAGACGGGTCAAGAGCATTCCATACGGCATAGCCGTTGTGCCTTGCACGGGAATGTCGGCCATTCTCTTGGCCATGTAGTAGGCAAGGTTGAAGGTTTGCCTAACGGACAAGGACTAGAGCATGTAGCAAAGGCAAACATTGATATGATCCTGGTTTCCTATGGTGCTAATGACATTGGCTCTAAGTAGTTCTTCCCATTTCTTGAATTGGGGCTTGAGTTCATTAAGTTCCATACCATATGGGTCCTTGTTGACCTCATTTCCGGTTCGGGTTCTCCTAGTGTTGGTGGTCCTAATAAAGAGGTGGTCACGGAGTTCATCTTTGGACACAAAAGGGGTATCATAGGGATGGATTCGGTCAATGAGTGTGTCAAGAGTTGAGATGGAATGCTTGTCGGAGTAGATGCAAGTACCACGGTTTGGGACACCTAAAATTTGAGCAAATTCCTCGAGAGTGAAGGAGTATTCATGACTACTAGCCCTAAAGTTAATAGACATGCGACCATACTCATCCGTGGAGAGAGTGACGGATGCATAGAACTCTAAAATAAACCTAGGACAAATAGGCTCATTGATTTCTAGGAGACAATCAAAGTTGATGGTTGCAAGTTCCATAGGTAGGTTTGTACCTTCTATGAAAGATGGGTCAATGGTTCTACCCTCGTGGACATAACGCTTTTCTAGGGCTTTGAAAACATCGATTTTAGTTGGAGTAAGACCTTTGGTTTTGTGGTGTTTGGGTAGGTATTTAATGGTGTCCTTGTGGTCGTAATGGGTTAGAGGAGGCATGATGATTCCTAGAAAAACAAAATTTCACATTTTAGTCTAAGTAAACGACTATTGTAATGTGGATGTTCTAGTGTGTGCCTATATGAAAACAATGTGGAGGTGTGGTTATCTTGACTTATTTTGATGCTCAAAACATTTTAGAATGCAAGTTTAGTTATACAACAAAAGATAACCCAAGCGCTCCTAGTTCAATGTAGCTTCGTTTGAATGTACCCAAAAATACATATTGGTTATGTATTCCTTTTAGCATTCAAGAGACATTATGCAAGTGATGTTTTTGAACATAACGTTTTGATTTTGTATTTACAATGTGAGACGAAAGAATATTTGTCCTATTTGTGAGAAATTTTTGCAAGAATTTGACATGGGGTGTTTTAGTAAACATGTTAATAACTTATAATAATGTAATTCCTAACTATGGGAAACATGATTAGTTTTGTTAAACACCTAATTTCATGCATGGGTTTCTCAAGTTAATGCATAACCTCAAGTTTTTGTTTTTGTGCAAAAATAGAATTCCTAGACTCAGATCAGGAGTGTAATCATGTTTAGAATACTTGCAATGATGATTGATGAGCAATGTGAATGAAGGAAGGATCAAAAATTCGAAGTTGTGGATGAGTGGTGAAGTGAATAGTAGCAGTTTGGAAGTGCTGGTATGAGATAATGGGTGTTTGGTTTAATATAAACTAAGAAAAAGGTTCTACAGGTCAGCGGATATGGCGGAACCAAAAAGAGGGTTCCGCCCGTTATGGCTGAGGGTTCCGCCGACTCTGCTGAGAAAAAGATTTATTGATTTGTTTTGATTTTTGTGATTTTTGTCTAATGTCTAGAACTACAATGTAGGTTCCATGAGTCCTAAGCCTAGCCTAATAAGGTTAAAAGGTTCTCGTTTAAGAGGTTTTCTGAGAATGTCGGCTATGTTGTCTTCGGAAGAAACTTTCTCAATTGAGATGTTTCCTTTTTGAACGTTATCACGAAGGAAATGATGACGAATTTCAACATGTTTTGTACGAGCATGTTGAACTGGATTTTTGCTAAGATCAATGGCTCCTTTGTTGTCACAAAGAATGGTGATGTCGTTAAGTTGAATTCTGTAGTCGACAAGAGCTTGCTTTATCCAAAGAGCTTGTTGACATGCCTTTCCGGCCGAAACGTATTTGGCTTCCGTTGTTTAGATAGCGAGAGCCATTTGCTTCTTAGAGAACCATGAGGTGAGACAATGTCCAACAAAAGTACAAATACCACTTGTGCTTTTTCTATCAACATAGTCACCGGCATGATCCGAGTCGGCATGCACTATGGTGTCTATTCCCGTTCCTTTGGGATACCATAAACCTAAATGTGTAGTGACCTTAATATATCTAAAAATCCTTTTAACGGCTTCGAGATGAGTTGTCTTAGGATCTTCTTGAAAACGAGCACATAGACAAGCACTAACATAATGTCGGGTCTACTAACCGTTAGGTAAAGTAGACTTCCAATCATACCTCTATATTTAGTGCTATCTACGGATTCACTTTCCTCATCCTTGGTGAGTTTTGTTTTCGTGGACATGGGCATTTTGATTGGTTTCGAATCTTCTAATCCAAATTTCTTAAGCATGTCCTTAATATATTTAGATTGGTTAAAGAAGATACCATCTTCTAGTTGTTTAATTTGGAGTCCTAAGAAAAAGTTGAGTTCTCCCATCATACTCATTTCAAACTCGTCATGCATGATTTTTGAGAAATCTACGCATAATTCTTGACAAGTTGATCCGAATATAATGTCATCAACATAGATTTGGACTATGATAATATGTGAACCTTTCTTCCTAGTGAAGAGAGTATTATCAACTAAGCCCATGGTATACTTATGGTCAACTAGGAAGGTTTTAAGTCGATCATACCATGCTTTTGGAGCTTGCTTAAGTTCGTAAAGAGCCTTTTTAAGTTTTTAAACATGATTAGGTTTTTCAAAATTGATGAAGACCGGTGGTTGAGCAACATATACTTCTTTATTTATAACCCCGTTTAGGAATGCACTTTTGACGTCCATTTGAAAGAGTTTAAAATTGTGTGCACATGCATATGCAAGTAAGATTCTAATTGACTCGAGCCTAGCAACCGGAGCAAAAGTTTCATCGTAGTCAATGCTTTCTTGTTGATTATATCCTTGTGCTACTAGCCTAGCTTTGTTTCTAGACTCAATTCCATTTTCATCCATTTTATTACAAAAAACCCATTTTGTTCCAATTATTGTTTGACTCCTTGGTTGAGGAACTAATGTCCACACATCATTCCTAACAAATTAGTTTAACTCTTCTTGCATGGCTATTACCCAAGACTCATCATTTATGGTTTCGTTAATGTTTTTCGGTTCAATAGTTGACATGAAACAAAAGTCGTTACTTTCATTTTGGGCTTTAGATCTTAGTGTTCTCTCATTAATTTTTCCTATGACATTATCTAATGGATGACTTTTGGATTGTTTAACATTAACAATTTATTTGCTTAATGGTTCATCTTCCTTGTCATTTTCTAAGATTACTTGGTTTTCAATAGCTTGACTTTCAACTAAGTCATCATCTACCAAAGGTGATGTCTTAGAGGGAGGTGGATTCTCGTCGAATGTTACGTTCAATGATTCCTCGACTCTTAAGGTTTCTTTGTTTAAAACAATGTAAGCTTTACTATTTTGTGAATATCCAAGAAATACACCTTCATAAGACTTTGAGTCAAATTTGGTGAGATAGTCCTTGGTGTTAAGAATAAAGCATTTACTACCAAACACTCTAAAGTATCATAATGTAGGCTTTTTACCTTTATATAGTTCATAAGGAGTTTTATTCAAAAATGGTCTAATTAAGACTCGATTTAAAATGTACGTTGATGTGTCAACGGCGTTACACCAAAACTTTTGTGGAATGTTTTGTTCATTAAACATTGTTCTACTCATTCTTGCAAAGTCTGTTTTTTACGTTCTACTACACCATTAGATTGAGGAGTGCGTGGAGCTGAAAAGTTATGAGTAATACCATTTTTATCACAAAAGTTTCCAAATTGAAATTCATTATCAAATTCACGACCGTGATCCGTTCTAATAGACACAATACTAGACCCTACTTGATTTTGGATTTTCTTACTTAGAATCTCAAATTTATCAAAAGCTTCATTTTTACTTTTCAAAAATTTTGTCCAAGTATATCTTGAGTAATCATCTACTATGACCAAAGTATAAAAGTTACCTCCATAACTTTGTATAGCGGATGGACCGAACAAATCCATATGTAAAAGTTCTAGACACCTAGATGTAGAAACCAAGTTCTTAGCCTTATGGCTACTATGGACTTGTTTACCGACTTTGCAAGCGTCACAAAAGTGTTGGTCATATTTCAACTTAGGTAGGTTTCGAACTAGGTCTTTGGAGGAGAGGTTTTGTATAAGTCTCATGTTAGCGTGTCCTAAACGTCTATGCCATAAAGTTGAAGATTCATCTAATGAAGTAAGACAAAGTTTGTCTCTAGATGTTTGATCCATCTTCATGACATACACGCTATTCTTAAGAACACCTTTGGCTATGGTTATGCCATCTTTAAGTATTTTACTTCCATTTTCACTAAAAAGGATGTTATACTTATTATGGCAAAGCTGACTAATACTAAGGAGATTAAAACCTAAGTTATCAACATGAGCTACATCATCTATAAATATAGAGTCATGAGAGATAGTACCTTTTCCGATGATTTTTCTCTTAGTTTTACTACCAAACGTAACATTACCTCCATCACATTTGTGATAAGTTGAGAAGAGGCTTTTGTTACCCGTCATGTGCCTTGAACAACCGCTATCTTTAATCCATTCATCCGGTTCCAAACATAGTTTGAGGCACACCTATTTTACGAAAAACACTCAAACATTTGGTCCCCAATTTCTCATGAGTCCATTTTGGTTAAGCATACCATTAACTTGATCCAAGTATGAAAATAGAACATAAGGGTTCCATGACATGTTGGAGTTTGGTAATGTCCAAGAGTGTTTTGGTTCCAAACATGTTGGTAGTTTGGTCGTGTGTTGTAGTTACTCTTGGGAAATGGGCGTTTGGGAATTGGATTATTAGGTCTCGGTTGAGTAGTTCTAGTTCTAAATTCGTTTTTACTAAGTCCTACTCCAGTTTTAATAGCAGGTTTTGTTTCATTTTTGTATGTGACTTTAACAAATTTTGAACGATCCGACGTGGAAGTTGTCACTGCTGCTGCAGACCCGGCGGAACCTTTGGGTTCAACGGGCGGAACCCTATTTTGGGTTTCGTCTGTTCCGCGGGCTGCTGTAGCATTTTTGTTAGTTTCTTGTACTTTCTTTTCTTGTTTCGTTTGACTCTTCGAAGTTTCTAGTTTCATGAAACCTAGTTCTGTTTTATCAAATGGTGACTTTTGAAGTTTCATAATTTCATCCGCACAAGAAATACGTTTATCGAACTTCTTAAACTTTGCGGTTTGTTTTAGTGGATCATCTTGAGTAATTCTTAGTTTCTCAATTTCGAGTTTAAGCTCTTCACATGATTTGCACGATGTGTCAATACCTTTACTCTTTTCTAATCTCTTAGCTTTTTCTTTTAACTCAAAAACTTCATTTTCTAAAAAATCCTTTTTAGTTTACAAAAATTTATTTTTGTTTATGATTTTTAAGCTTAATTCACAAAGTTTGTTATATTCTTTTTGTAAGGTGTCATCATCAATAGAAGAGTAAGATGAGTCGGAGAGTACCTCTGATTGGCTCAAAACGTTCAACTTAAATTGACCAAGTGATTGGTCAACAAAGTCAAACTGCCTAGAGTCAATCTCCGTGGAAGTATAGGGGTTTCCCCGGGTCGTTATGTCCCAACGAGGTGTGGATTGTATTAAAACGGGTTTGTGATCGGGTGATTCTGAACAGGAAAGGGGTTTGAGTGATTTGAATGATTACGCTAAGGAAATTTACGTGAAAATAGCTTAAATTAACTAAATTAACTAAAACGTAAAATTACATTACCCTAGAACGTATTTAAAATTAAAAAGACGCGCGTTTACGTTAAAAATAACGTCTACGCGCAAAATAAAAAGTGAAACGGGAGCAAATAAAATCCGACGGTTATGAAAATTACATTTTTACAATCCTAATGATAAAAGAAAATTTTTGGAAAATTAAAATTAATTTTTACACTATTTAATTAATAACTATTTATTAACTAATTAATAATATTTAAAACACACTAATTATGAATTTAAGCTAGAAAAATGAAAATTTAATTCTAAAAATTCCAAGATAATATAAAAGTAATTTTAAAACTAAAAATGTATTTTACCTACTTTTTCTCTATTTATTATTAATTAAAAACTAATTATTAATTAATCTAAACTAATATAAATTAAAAAAAAATAGAAAGTGAACAGTGAAAATTATGAAAAATTTCCTAAAATTATTTTATGATATATAAAACCTAGGAAAAATATAAAAAAGTACTGTTGTTAAATAAAAGTTAATAAAACTATTTAATTAACTAATATTACTTAATTATTATTAAACTAATATTAATTATAATAAATACTAAATGAAAAGATAAAAATCTGAAAAAATTCCTGAAAATATTTTAATATAAAAGAAATCTAAAAAAATATGAAAATGTGAATTTGCTTAATAATAAGCTGAAAGAAAAAAAAAATTCTATTAAATAGAAGCTATCACTAAAATTAAATTTGGTTTTTTCATGTTTTTCTTTTACACAACTATTCAACTATTGATTACAAGAAAGTTTTGTAAAAATAAACTTTCTAAAACACAACAATAAGCTCAGTGCTCACTAATAAGCTCAACAGTTGGCTTTTGAGACTTTGAAGTGATTTTCAAGCTTAACAAACTACTGAAAAGCTACAAGCCGAGATTCTAGAATAAAATAGGCTAGGACAAGTGAAACTAATGTAAAGTAAACCAAGGAAACGAGAAAAGCTCTGAGAGAGAGCTTATAAACTCAAATAAGCAAACCAACCCACTGAACCAAACAGGCCCTGGGTGGCTTTTGCAGGCTTATTTTTGGCTAGGGCAAAGGCACTTGAGCTCAAAATGAGTTTGGAAATGACAATCCAGTACAACTAGCTTCCTAGAGAACCAGTTGTCTCAGTGTGAGCCTAAGTACAGAACAATTGAGAAGCTCGTGAAGTGAGCTTGGTCACCACTAAATCAGAGGTAAGGTTCAGTGTGAGATTTTGAAATATAGGAGCTAGCCAAATGGTCATACAAGCTAGAATCAAACCAAGGACAAACAATCTCAATCACAAATACTCTAATGTCAACAATCAGACAAGCAATCACAAGCAAAATCAATAGAATTCAACAAGATACGCTGCTACTGATTTGGGCATCTTGGGTGAGTGCAGGCCTGCTACAACAGAGGGAGGGTTTGGGCCTGATTAGCAGCCAAGAATAAGCTACAAATACAAAAACAAGCTCAGCAATGAGTCTAAAAGTGCAACTAATTGCAAATAAAAATTCTAATCTATACTAACCTGAAACTAGATTAAGAAAGAAGATCTGTTAAGGACAAAAGAAAAAGATAATAGCATACCTAATAAGCTGTTAACAAACTTATTTCAAGGTGACTGAGGGGAATATGCAAAAGGTATTGAAGGAAATCCTAAATAATGCACTAGGGGGACAGAAGTGAGCAATTGCTACAACTAAAAAGCATCTACAGGGCATAACTAAGACAAGGGCTGCAAAAGTGCAGGCTTGATTCAGTTCAAAGGGGTCATTTTGAGGGCTGAATAAGCTGTCTAAAAAAATTGTAAAAATAAAATAAAAATGCTAGCATGTATACAAGTTGACAGACTATTTGTAAACCAAAATTCAGGTCATTTGGTGCACAAATGAAGAATTTAAAAATCCTTGTTTGAGAGGATTTTGGGACTGCTTGGCTGCTGCAACAGCAGGGGTCAATGGGTGACTTTGAGTTAAGATTTAAACTAGTGACTGATTGTGCTAAAGTATAAAAAGCATACAAACATTGAGATAAGCTGTAATAGAACTAGGAAAAGCAATAAAAAGAGATCTAGGAAGGAGAATTAAGCTGAGAGATGGTTATGAAAAAGCTAATCTAGGACAGGACAAGTGTTTGGAATTTTTTATGTTAAGAACAGTTAGGAAACTGAACTCAAGGACTAGCAACCTTATGATTCCTACTTGAAACTTCAAAATGCATTTAAATGACTTCTAGTAATTCACAAACTAGCTTCCAAATGAACCTTAATCCATAAAGAGCTATACCATCTGTGATAATGGACTTAAGACTCTAAAAGTTTGGAAATTATTAAAACTTTATAAAACTGAGTGAAGCTGCTAAAATTTGACTTTCTAACTGATTATAAGACTAATAGAAAGCTTATCAAATTTGACTTATGCACTAAAAATTACCCAAAAGATAAGATTGACCCTTTCTCCAAACACTAGTTTAACTAACAGCTTTGCATTCTTTAAATGTGAAAACCTATTTTAAGTAAACCTATTGAACAAATAACTTACACTATACCAATTTAAAACCTAACAAAGAGATAATATTGACCAATAAGCAGTTAAAATTGAGCAATAAGCTAAGTTGACTTAAGGCAATAACTAACAGTAAATATGCAACATGGTACAAAAAACTTACACAACTCACAAAATCTAAACTAAGACATATAATAATCAACAAGAAACTTAAATAAGCCAAGAAAAACACATAATAAGCAGTAATAAGCATAACATAAGCTAATGCTACAGTGATTTATTTTTAAAAAGATGAACTTTAATTGAATTGCAGAAAAGAGTTTACAATCTGAGATTAAAAGTTAACAACACTTGAAAAATTAAACTAAACCTAATTCTACCCTAAAATACCTACTTAACTACTGCCAATCTTTGGCTACAATTTGACCTATTTATACTGAAAATAGTAAAAATTAGGGTTTCCATCTTGTCTTGTTCCTCTGAGCTTTCCCACCATTAACTTGGACCTTTGGATGAGTCTGACATGATCCTGGCCGTTTATACTTCTTTTTGGCGCCAAAAGGTTTTGAGCAGATTAGTGGGGGTTGGTGAGGTGTAGGTTGGTGTAATTAATGAGGAGGGGGGATTGAGTACGGAAGGTGAGAGTAGGGTGGGTGATGGCAGGAGTAGAGGTGATGATGCTGTTGGAGCTTTTGCAGGCTCACGTGTGGGAAGGTGATGTGGAAGAGGGTAAGGTTTGACCCTCTTGTTTGACCTGGGAGGGAGTATTAACCAGGGGTGTTGTTTGTGGACTTATGTGGGATTGGGCCAAGACAAAGGGTGGAGTGGGCTTTGGAGTATTTGGATTGGGTAGTGGATTGAATCAATAAATAAAGGGTCCATTTGGTTTGTAGTTATTAATCACAAGGACCAAATATGTAATTCCTGAAAAATGAAGGGCTATTTCTGCCAACCTGCGAAAGTGTTACAAGGACTAAACTTGCCATGGTATAATAACCCAAGGACCAATATTTGATATTTTCCAAAATATAAATTCCCAGGGACCAAATGTGTCAGGTTTCAAAGTTGAGGGACCTGATTTGCCAATTTTCTAAACTTATGATCCAAGGGTATTTCTTGCCAAGTTTCATTTACCAAAGGACCCTGAATATTAACTTTCCACTTTCTAAATATCCAGGGGTGTTTTATGTCAATTTTGAAACTCGAGGGACTAGTTTTGCCAATTATGCAAACATTGTTTGTTTTTCAATTGTTTTCAATCCTTTTGCATTTGAAATACACAAAAACACATTTCAATGATATTTGTAACATTTATATGGTCATTTGTGTGCTTTTGGTCGTTTTTATGGGTTTAAACAATGTAAAATATATGTGTATTTAGACACATATCAACCTCATTTGAGTCGTGAGCCATGAGAGCAATTTCATCATTCTTCGGCTCATCGTCATCTTCTTCATAGTCACTCCAAGCACCACCTACAAAAGCTTGTTGAGACTTGCTTTTGGGTGATTTGGACATTCTCCTATGAGATGACTTGTGTCTCCACACCTAAAGCATTTCCTTTCCTATCATCACGATCTTTTCGGAAGGTTTTCTTGTCATCTTTAGGTTGCCTTACAAACTTCCCTCATCTACGAAAGAACTTCTTGAAGTCTCTAACGGCCATGGAATATTCTTCATCATCACTATCCGAACTAGATTCTTCATCATCACTTGATTTGACTCTAGGTTTCAAGGCAATGGACTTAACCTTTTCTTTCTTGCCTTTAACTATTTTCGAATCTTTTTCCATTACCATTTCATGAACTTTGAGGTTTCCAATTAGCTCGTCAAGTGACATGCTTGAAAGATCCTTGGATTCTTCAATAGCCGTCACTTTTGCTCTCCACTTCGGATGGAGTGCTCTAAGGAATTTCCTGACAAAATTCTTGCTACAAAAAGATTCATCAAGTGCTTTAAGTGAAGTGATAATAGTGTTAAACCTAGCAAATGCACTATCAATAGTCTCATCTTCGGGAATATCAAATTGTTCATATTGTTGAACAAGAAGATCAATTTTGTTATCCTTAACTTGTGAGTTTCCTTGATGAGTGACTATTAAAGATTGCCAACTTTCTTTGGCGGTTTTACACATAAAGACTCTTTTGTATTCTTTCTTAGGCAAAGCATTTTAAAGCATCATTTTTAGCTTCATTATTTTTAGCAATTAATTTCTTTTGATCTTCATCTTTACTATTCGTAACTATATTATCACCATCAATGATTATATACCATAAATCTATATCTTTAGATTTCACGTAAGTTTCAAATCGGTTTTTCCAATATATAAAACCATTTGCTTCAAAGAGTGGTGGTCTTTGCATAGATTGCCCTTCTTTGTAATTTTCAAAATCCAAGGATCGTTTCAAGTTTTAAAACACAATATATTTTAAAAGCTTGAGTAACGTAGCTCTTGATGCCAATTGTGGAAAACTAGAAGGGGGGTTGAATAGTTTTACCGGTTTTTCGTTTAATTATCTTTTGAAACTTTCCGTTTAATCAAAGATATGAACACAAAGACAATATATAACACGCAAGTATAAAGAAAAAAACGATCAAACCACAACACGAGTATTTATCGTGGTTCGGCTACAAGGACTCTTTTTCCTTGCCCTACGTCCACGCCCCGAGTATCCAACTCGAGAGTTTCTTTCACTAGTCAACAAGCTCCTTTCACCGGCGGAGAAAACCTTACACGTCACTTACACGATTACCGACACTAAGCTAGATGTCGAGTTCTTTTACAAGGGTACAACCACTCCCGTTAGTTCTTTTACAAGGGTACAACAACTCCCGTCACACTATGTATTTTAAGCCTAAAATACTAACCGATCACAACTGAAAATACACAATCAAATGAAGTGTAAACTACACAAAGTCTACACGATGCTAAGCTAACAAGTCTTGCAACGTTGTGTTGAATACTTGTAACTTTATATGAACTTGTGAACTTCTTTGCTACAAAAGAAACTTCACATCAAAATGAAATGTTAAGGGGTTACATGAATGATATGAATGTATGTGTGTGAAATGTAATAAGAAGTGATAAAGCCAAAATTCAAACAAATGGCTTGGTATTTATAGCAAAACCTTCAGCAGGTCTGGCGGATACGGTGGAACCCTCAGATGGGTTCCGCCCGTGTACCTCAGGGTTCCGCCAGGCTGACAGGAGGTTTTGCAATAAATCTTTCCAAACCAACCAAGGTCACATCAACTTATTTCTAGTCAAACACACATTGAATCAAATTAGAATACTTCCAAAAATATGTAAGAGCTTATGGTAAGTCAAACACACAAACTTACCATAAATGCATGATTTGATGTTAACATTTTTCTATTTTAAGAAATATAAAAAGTGTTGTGTTTTATATGAAATGTAAATGCAGCAAATGTCTAATTATGCAAGTCTTTAAACTAAAATTATGTTTTACTAGAAACTAAAGTTTACACATTGTCGTTAACAAAACTTAGCAAAGATCGTAAAATATAAATAACGTTTTTAGACAATATTTGTATTAACACATACGTATGTTGTATTTTTAGTCACAAAAACCTTGATATAACTCTCAACATCACGTGAGCTATACGAGTGAGATTCGTTGAAATCATCTAATAATTCATAATTCTTATTTAGAGGTATTTATGATTGGATTTAATTCATTTGTATATTTGATAAGGGGTTATTAAACATATTAGTTACTTCTTTATAAAACACTTAACTAGTATAAAACTAATAGTAACAATTATATAATCAATAAATATATATGAGTAAGAATTTATTTAACACATTTAACTTATTTATACATTTTAAGAATCCAAGTAATTACTTGTAAGCTTGAATGAAAGAAAGAAAAGAAAAAAGATTCAATTTTACATCCCACATTGGATGAGTGAGACAAAAGGAATAAAATATGAGGTCTATAAAAATAAAAGCTCAAGCTTATTAGTTTATGTTAATATTTTATATATAAACTAAAGTGTAGATCTTTGATGTGATTGAAGGTTAACATATTATTAGTTTTGATTTTAAATTTAACCTTTAATACAAATAGTAATTAAATAATTATAATTAAAATATTTTGATACTACATATTAAGCTCGATTAGCTCGAGTAGCTCATTTGGCTCGTTCGGCTCGAATAATTAAACGAGCTTTCAAACGAGCCGAGCTAAATACAAGTTTTAAAAGCTCGGCTCGTGAAATTATTCGAGCTCTACATTTTGTTTGAGCTCGACTCGAGCTCGAAAATTATCAATCTCGGCTAGAGTTAAAGGAGCTCGAGCTCGAGTAGCTCGTTAAAAGCTCGACTCGTTTACACCCCTAACTGTATGGTTTGTTAAAGCTTTTAATATTATTTAGTTGCATATCAACAGTACATATCATTCTTATATTCAGGAAATTGATTTAAACACTATTATTTGTTATTTGTACATTCAAATATACAAACTGATAAAGCAGCAAATAATAAAGGTATTATTACTGAATGCATATATTAGAGTGTATAAATAAAAAATTATAGTGTACAAATCATAAAACTTATTTTTCATTTTTCAAAGAAACTAAATTTCATTAGTTCAAATAAAAATACAAATTAAAAAAAATCCAACACACGAAACTTTTTAAAAAGTTACGAAAAAATGTACGAGAATTAAAAATACATCAAATTAACATTAATTTTGTTGTTGTTGTTGTTGATATCGTTGCCAAAAATGCTCAATAAGATCCCGCTGAAGATTTGTATGTATTCGCCTATTACCTAATTCTTTGTTTTTTCATTGGCATGTTTCACAGAGATCGATCCAATTTTGTTGTATATATGGTTGCGGACTAATATACAAGTCGTTGAAGTCACTTATCGCAAAATTTTTATCTTTTAAAATCATGTTATACAATATGATGCAAGTATACATGATTCTTTGTATCGTGTTGACATGGTAACAACGCGCCAGTTGTTGTATAATACCCCCAACTTCATTGAAAGACACCAAAAGCTCATTTGACATCTTTTCATACACCTTCTTGTCTCCTTTTATAGAGTTTATGTTTCTCGTCTACTGTTACCATGTATGATTGGACAAAAGTTGACCATTGTGGGTAAATCCCGTCAGCTAGCTAATACCCTTTAGCATATGTATTTTCGTTTACTTGAAATGGAACTTCAGACTGATATCATCAAGTATGTCATCGAATAAAAGAGAATTATCTAAAATGTTAAAATCGTTATTCGCACTAGTTACCCCAAAAAATACATGTCAAATTCCAAGATCGTACGACGCAACAACTTCAAGCATCATAGTTGCGTATTTTTTTTATGACATCTTCCATATTAACCATGCCATGATTTCGGATATTTTGTCTATTCCCAGTGCATACAATCAATGCTTCCAAGCATTTCCGGAAACCCATGAACCCTCTCATGTACATATAAATTTGAATGTCGTTAATGTCAGGTTTTCTTAAAAATTCACGCGTATACAAATCAATAATGCACATACAAAAGTTATGTAGACAATTGCGTGAAGTACGTTTAGATATTCGTAGATATTCATCAAATGCATCATGGGTTGTGTGGTATGCCAATTAAAAGTGCATTTCATAATAACACTACAACTTATTTGACCTGTAACATCATGTCGGACTTCAAATAATTTAAAATGACCGGGAAGAGGATCATTAGTTTGAATATAAATTTCAATACATTGGATTAGTTCTAAAAATAGTTTTGAGCTCATACGATATCGACGTCTGAAATAGTGCTCTGGAGTCCGGATATTTTGGATCATCACCAAAATAGCCATCAAACGTTCTTCAGCAACATCACGTTCTCGGTAGATTGGATTACGGATAAGGTGTACGGTGGAAGTTTGAGCTTACTGCTATTGCATATACTGATACGCTTGCGTCATGGGAAAAAAATGTCAGTTTCATCATCGACATCGAAAAGGTTGTTATTTCTATTATTCGGATCAATTGTTTCTAGAGAATGTGTGTTTTGATAAAGAATTGTGTGAAAATTTGTTAAAAGTGGTATGCTATATATAAAGTGGGATTTTTTTTTTTTACAAAAATAGTAATAAAAAATAAATAAAAGAAAAGTTTTTAATTGTAGGTGGTCGGCCAACGGCTACTTGTTTCAAACTTTCAAACACCAACGTACGTTGGTAAACCAACACCATCACCAACACACATTGGTTCTCGGGCATTCGGTATGGTAACGCCCCATAACGCCGAGCCACATAGGTATAGCGCCCGACTCTGCGTTATGGTACCTTGTGCTCTCAGGGTATATTTGTTTTTAAAAAAAATGTTTTACTCTTAGTGATTTAGAGGCGGTTCGATATATATTTCTTTTTTCTTTTAATAAGACCCAGTTAGACATGTTGTATGTTATCTTATTGAAGAGTAAATTACATAGATGGTCCCTGTGATTTGCTCAAAGTTTCACCTATAGTCCCTAAAACTTTAAAGTTGCATGGCACGTCCCTATCTCTGAAATAAATAACACTCGTGGTCCCTCCACTTAACTGGTGTTAAGTGGCTTCCGTTATCTTTTACATGATAGCCCTTATGGTTAATGATCGTTTGCATCGTTTATCTTTTATAATAACGGTCGTTTATAATTTAAAGTTTTTCGACTTTAAGTATGTTTTCACATGTTTTTATCCGTTTTTGTTCATTTTTATAGGGTTTCATCCGATTTTATTTATTTTCGTTCGTTTTTGTTCGTCAACCACCACCACCACCACCACCACCACCACCACCACCAATTAAAAACAAAATCAAAAAAAAAAAAATTCAAAAAGAAAATTAAAAAAAAAAATCAAAAATAATTATCGATTTTTTTTGAAAATTTTTTTTCCAGAATTTTTTTTCTATTACTTATTTTTCGAAAATTTTTTATTTTTTTTTTGAAAAAATGTTTTCGTAAAAATATTTTAGAAAAAAAAATTAGAAACAAAATTTTGAAAAAAAAAGTTTCCAATAAAAAAATTCGAAATTTTTTTTCGTAGAATTTTATTTTTCAAATATTTTAAGATTTTTTTTGATAATTATTTTTTAAAATTTTTTGTACGAAATTTTTTTGGATACTTATTTTTCAAAAATTTTTTCTATTTTGAGTAAATTAAATAGATGGTCCCTGTGGTTTGCCCAAATTTTTCAGTTTTTTTTCTATATATTTTTTTAAAACTTTATGTTTTTTTTTCTATTTTGAGTAATTTTTTTCGATAATTATTTTTTCAAAATTTTTTTTTCTATTTTTTGGTACTTATTTTTTGAATTTTTTTATTGGAAACTTTTTTTTTCTAATTTTTTTTTACGAAAACATTTTTCTAAAAAAAAAGTTTTAGAAAAAAATTTTGGAAAAAAGTATTAGAAAAAAAAATCGGGAAAAAAAAAAAAAAACGATAATTATTTTTGATTTTTTTTAATTGGTGGTGGTGGTTGACGAACAAAAACGGAAAAAAATAGACGAAAATGGATAAAATCGGATGAAAACCTATAAAAAAGGACAAAAACGAATAAAACATGTAAAAACGTACCTAAAGTCGAAAAACTTTAAATTATAAACGACCGTTATTATAAAGGATGAACGATGCAAACGATCGTTAACCATAAGGGCTAACATGTAAAAGATAACGGAAGCCACTTAACACCAGTTAAGTGGAGGGACCACGAGTGTTATTTATTTCAGAGATAGGGACGTGCCATGCACCTTTAAAGTTTTAGGGACTATAGGTGAAACTTTGGGCAAACCACAGAGACCATCTATTTAATTTACTCCTTATTTAATAAGAGGTGAGTGACTTGTTTTATTGCCTTTTATCCAAGAAAAGGTTAAGAGTTGTATTGATATAATATATTTGATAGTTTATTAACTATGTTACATTAATGATTAAAAAAAAATTCTTTTATATTTACATAAGTTACTTATTTATCGCATTATGTTGGTTTAATAAATAAATTGTAAAAACAAACATTTAAAATCATTCATACAATTAAAAATAATAATAATAATAATAATAATAATAATTATTATTATTATTATTATTATTATTATTATTTCATTTAAACTAAGACTTTTAGCTACCTTTTAATAGTAAAATTTGGTAGTCAAACTACGACTCAAAAACATCTTAATAATACAAACAACACTTTAATTCGTCTTACCAAATATAGGAAATGCTAAAAGAGACCTTGTAGTTTCGGTTTTTGACGATATGGTTTGTTTGATGTTGCTTTAGTTTGCCGTATAGTTTTGATTCTTATTCTCATATATTTTTATTTTACTTGCTTTTATTAACCTTTGTCAAAGAAGTCCAACTTAACTTATGTAGAAGTGCGTAACTATATGATTATACAGAAATTTACTAGTTTTAATATAAAGAAACTAGTATAGCGGAGAGCATTTGTAGCACAAACATTGTATCTTTCAACTTAGCTAACTTAACAGGATTATCTATTGTCTTGAAATATTCAAAGTGAATCAGGGTAAGGATCCAGTGAGAAGAAAACTTAAAATGAGAAGGATGAGAAATAACTATAACCACACATTTGAGATGCATCGACTTGATTTAGATGCATCTCTATTCATTTAGATGCATCCCAATTAGTTCTGAAAAGTGATTTGAAGTGAAAACGATGCAAAGTAGTACTAACAACAAATTTGACCCGCAGAGGACGAAAAATGTATAGGATTTGTCTAACTTGATGAAATGCATCTAATATATGTATATGCATCTAATTTTTTGCTAGAAAATATATTATGGTGCATCTAAAAGATTAGCGATGCATCTAATTTAAATCGATGCATCTCAAATGTGTGGTTATAGTTATTTCTCATCCTTCTCATTTTAAGTTTTCTTCTCATTTGTTCCTAAGTCAAAGTGAATCATACTATTTTAAATTTGTTAAACTAGATTTTATATAAACCAAACTAATAAATAATTAATGTTTTTTCCTTAAAAATATATCTAGGCAAGTCGGTCTAGAGATTTTCTCGTTGAATATGCAAAACTAAAATATGTTTAGTTCGTTGTAATTTCAAGTCGAGCTTGTATGGATTCAATTAAGTAATAACACTCATATCTAAATTGGCATTTCTCTTTTATTTCGATTGAAAGTAGTATGTGAAAAAAAAAAAAAAAATCTTAATATTTACTTTTTTACTTTAGTGATTGAGAAACATGATGGCTAATAAAATTAAGAGCCGATTTCAAATCTAGTCACCTTTTTGTTTTTCATTCACTTTGTAGTAATAAATAAAGTCTAGTCATAAAAAAAAAGGTTTTCTCAAATTTGGTCTTTTGCGATCACTAGACCGGAGGACCTCAGACAATTTCCAACACGTGTCCAATTTAGCGACCATAGTGCTTTTTATGCGACCGTTTTGTCTTTTTTGGAAAAACAAAAATTTCTCAAATTAAAAAAAAAAAAAAAAAAAAAAAAAAAATCAAAATATTGTTGTTATAGAAATTATTGTCTTTTTCGAAAAAGATAAAATGTTCGCACATAAAACATTATGGTCGCATAAATGTTACTTTGATCGTACAAAAAACATCCTCACTAACTTTTGGAAATTTACCACGATTTGTGTAAGCTCACACGATCTTACAAAACTAAATTTAAAAACAAATTTTCTTTTGTTGACTAGAAAGTGAATAAAAAACAAAAATATTAGTACTAAATTTTATATTGGCTCTAAATTAATGGACACATCGACTAAATTGACACACAACCAAAAACGCAATCGATGTACTTGAAGTAACTTCATTAATTAATAAAGAAAAGGATATATTGATGATCATGCAATCTTATCATGTCTTCGGGTTAATTATCTAATTAATGTTGAAGATTAACAATTATTTGACAAAAACTCAATAGATGTTATGTTTTGTCAAGAGGAATAATATTTTTCCGTTAAATACACTAAAACAAATTGAAATATAAAAATTATAAATACAACTATTTATGCAATGTGTACAACTAATTGATGCATCAATCATTTTTATAATTAACGTTATTCATAAAACACTCCTTCACTGAAAAATACAATTAATAAAACTTTTTGTACAAACCTAAAAACCAAGATTTTCCAAAACCAAAGCAAAATTATTAAAATAATAACACGGGCCACGAAATATATGCTAACTGATGTGGTTAATCAATGTTATGCGTTTTCGAAACCCAATCACCTTTCTATATGTATTTTCAACAAGAGTAAATCTAAGGGCCCGTTTGATTTGTAGGTGGGTTTAGGATTTAGATTTGAATTTGAATTTAAATTTGGATTATGATTTGGATTTGAATTTAATGTAAAAGAGAGAAAATATATATTTAATAGTATTAATTATTTTATATAATAATTTTGTAATAAAAGATATTATTATTTAAAATAAATATAGAGTTAAATGAGAGTAGAGTGGTAAATGGGGCTCACTAAAAATATTACTCCCCCCGTCTCAAAATTATTGTCCACATTTATATTTTGAGATGTCTCAAATTAATAGTCCACTTTCCTTTTTAAGTAAAACCTAGAGCATATAGTTGAGGAATCTTCTATTTGAGTGATTGAAAACAAAAGTGGCATCATTTTTATTAAACTTTGTAATTCTTGTCCCCTGACAATAATTTTGAGACAGATTTAGTAATACTTATCAAAACCTACCTATTTAATAATCTTTCAATCTATCATTACTCATTCCATTCCCTTTTTCAAAATATGCGACCAAACAATTATTTAAAGTCACATCAATCTAAAACCCATACCATACTCTCAAACCAAACGGACCCTAAATGCTTTTAAATTTAGGACAAAATACATCATATATATATAAAACGAGCTGGGGCACCCGCGCGTTGTTGCGGGAATGTTGTGTTTAATCCAAACTCGAAATAGAACGGTCAATTACTTTTATTATTTTTATTATTTTTATTTTTTTAGGGACTAAATTTGCAAAAGATCGCTAACGGGAGACTAACGGTGCAATTTATAGCTAACGTGAGGGACTAAAAGCGTAAAATCCTTACCTACAGTACATGCACTATTACAACTGACTTTCTACTGTAGCAACACTGTTTGGTACTGTAGCAACGTTATTTTCATTTTTAGTCCCTTAACGTGACGTTCTTTGCAAAGTTAGTCCTTAGGGACTAACGGTGAAAAGAAAGTTAACCTTAGGGGCTGTTTCTGTTTATTATTTGTGCAGAAAAAGCCCCTGAAGTTACTGTTCCATTTCAAATTTAATCCATGTTTGTTAGATAACGGTCGTTAAAGACTAACTTCGCAATTGATCACTAACCCCAGGGGCTAAAATTGGCAAAAGTGAAACTTGCGTGAGCACTGTTGCTACAGTGAACCTCACGGTTTTTAGAATATATATAAATAACCACAAACAATGAAATAGTCACTTACTCTGATGGACCCGACGATGATAAATAAAAACTCATAAAAACCGTGAGATATCAACAGAAAATGAAAAAGTTGATTTAGGCTGATCAATAGTAGAGAAGGAGAAGGTGGCGGATGGGAGGACCGAGGATGTGGTCGGCGGCATAAACAACGGCGGGAGTGTGATTATCGCTTTTATAGCCCACAACGTGTATACTTTCTAAAGTGAAAACCATAAAAATATGTCGTTTTCATAAATTATAATACACTGTAAGAAAACTAGATTAATATTATGTTTCAATTTACTCCTGTTTGGCACATGGGAAAATGAATTATAAATGCGAAGTTTTTCCTTCTAACTTAAAAATAGATGGTTGTTTTGAATTACTGTAAAACATTGCTCGCAAAATAGTTTTTTGTCACGAAAATTGTACGACTGAAAAAATTACTTTGTCAAAAAAGTTCATTCCATGGTTGTTGCCCGCTATATTGCCGCAACATCAAAAACAATGCTCGCAAAATCGTTTATTGTCACGAAAATTGAACGACTGAAAAAAATTACTTGTCAAAAAAGTTCATTCCATGGTTGTTGCCCGCTATATTGCCGCAACATCCTGCAAGTAATTTAAGGATTTAGTATGAATTAGTTTGATACTTTTTAAAGCTACTCAAAACTTCAGTTCTTATCATTCGTAAAGTTATTGTAACAAGAAACATAATAACGAAAAACATGTTTCTTTATAGAAAATTTATTAACTTGCTACCACATCGCTATACTTGCTAGTCATGTTTTTTTTTTTTTTTTTTTTTTTTTTTTTTTTTTTTTGCGATTTATTAATAGACATAAAAAAGTAGCAAGGAGCTAGAATTACAAAGAAATAGAATTTGGGTGGCTTAGCCAATCAATCCAACTAAATCTATTTTTTCCTCTATATCGACACCAAAGAAATGATTTACTTTGCAACTCATCAAATAAGATCGCCTTTTTCAGAGCTTTATCTATTACTTTGCTAGTCATGTTTATGTAGTAGATCAGTCGCTTAAAATTGTCTTCAACTTAAAACTTATTAAAAAAGAAAGTTACATATGCTACATTGTGTTCAACTCCTTAAACTATAACACAGATTTAAATTAAAGAATAAGATTTATCAAAAACTTTTTTTTTTTTTTTTTTTTTTTTTTTTTAAATCAAAGCCCAGTTAATACATTTAAGTACTAATAATATTAACAAATGTGTAGCAGAGTACCCTCATGATGCGACGACGGATAACCTGTAATAAAATTTGTGGCGATGAGAGGTGTGTAGTATTAGTTTTATTGTAAGAATTTTATATTTTAGTAACTTTAACCACACTGATCTTTTAAGTTGTACAAGTTGCGTTGGTTATGTTTTTATGCTAGTGTTTAAGTGTTTGGGTTATTGAATTTTAACGATAGATGATTAGCAGCTTGATTAGATTGTATCATGTGATGAAATGATTGTATTTTTTTAGTGAGAAGATGATTTAAATAGTTTATTTACTGTAGTGTTGAATAAATGTATTTGTGCTTTAAATACTTGTAAATAATGTTTTTTTACTTGTAATGCTTAAAATGTATATATGTGTTGAATAAATGTATATATACTTTAAATAGTTGTAAATAATGTTGTTTTACTTGTAAGACTTAAAATCTATTTAAAGAAATATAAAAAATTTAAAGGTTTTTCTAACTTGTACTTTAAGGCACAAGTTAAAAGCACACAAAAAAGTACAAAAAGTATTGAGTGGTTCATGAAAAAGTACAAAAAATATACTTAGATAGCCATGAATTTTGTAAGTCCTTTGAGTACTTTTTTTAAAGTCCCTCTATATTTTTTGTGTGCTTAACTTATAGAATCGAGGCACAAATTAGAAAAAAAGCAGGGGGAAATCACTTGTAACTTTCAACCTTTCTAATCATACACTAACCCCCGACAAACAACAAACCACGACAACATCAAAAACAGTCTCCAATTTCATAATGAAAATACCGAGACTTTTTTGTCAACTGGGCCACGCCCAACACATTTTCTACGTCCCAACCCCAATTAACTCTGTCATGGAAACAAGGATAGACCGTTACTACAAAGAGCGTACACGGAAAAACATTTTAGAGATATTTGTTACGTTTCACTGTTTCAGTTTTCTACACACGTTGTCTCATCTGATAATTGAATTGTCACTGTGGTCTTAACCAATTATTCTCTCAGTAAAGAAAGCATAACAAAGTTAATACAAGGGACCATGAGCACATGAGGGCTACTGTTCTTCATCTACCCAACGTTAGTCCGGACCCCATTTCAATTTAAACACGTTCAATAATCAACACTTCAGCCAATTACTATTCCGTACAGACATTAACGTTTATAGATACCCTTGACTGCAATTCAATGCCCAACTATATCGATACTATTACAAGGTTTGCAAATTTAAAGGAAATGAGGAAGCTGAGGAAGTTAACGCTAGAAAAGGGTATGGTGGCACATTATGTTACATATTTTAACATCATATCTACAATCATAAGGTCCAAATTGTCATGTAACAACACTCTTAGCCCCATGCATTAAAAGATATGAGACCACAATGATATATTATTATCCATCATTAAACTCCCAACTACTCCTTTGGCTTTAATGCAAACAGTTTGATAATGTAACAGGTCAACTACACTAAACTTCTACCATTATGTAGAACTCATGGATCATACCTTTTTCTTTTTCTTCAAAATTTTGTTGCTCATGTAGCTGCAACCAGCTTCTTACGTGTAAGATTTGGGGTTGGTTTTGATGCCGGAGCTTGTCCTGAAACACGTAGATGGGTGTTAACTATTATTTCTCTGTTTATGGGCGGTATCACCGGCTACTTGGCAACTTAAACATACTTGAAGCATAATATTTAGATTTAAATGAAATAAAAGATTTTAAATATGTTAACATGAAGTACCACCATCAAACTTCGATGTGATACAAATCTTGTAACTGTGTCACCCAATATCACTCCTTCGCCTAAATCAATGGTGAAACATAGAAGGGGCAAGGGGGGGTTCCGGCTTCCCAAAAAATTTGACTTGCTATGTATGTATAATAGTAATGTCGGCTGTCCAGGGATCTATCCAAAAGAAACAACTTGGAAAATAACATAACATCTATAACTATCACGAAACAATTTTGTCTACTTAACCCCTTCATAATTTTGGCCCCCCTTAAAAAATCTTTCAAGTTCAGCCACTGGCCCAAATATATATTAGATGTCGACAATCAAATGCTATAAATACTTTTTTTTGGTAAACTTAAATCAATAACTATCACCTTGTCTACCTACTCGTTACATAATATTCATAACAATATTTTGGATTATTCATGAATAGGTAAATATCTTAAGGTGATGTGAGAGCTTTTGGATTGTCAATGGGAAATGTAGACATGTAGTCATGGTGGGGAAGTATCCTTGGGTCCTCCTAACATTCAAAGTGATGCCATCTGTAGCAGCTCTATGTAGACAGTCATGTGAGGATGCAACTGCATTGATTGTAGACATTGAATTGCTATTATGATGGATACCCAATGGAACTGAAGTTTTACCAACCTTGATGATGCCTCATACAACAGCCTCTGTGGGCTCTGGGTGTGAGCACAGGTAAGGTGTTTGTATGATGGAAATGTAGTTAAGGTTTAGGGTTTCTCCATGGAGTCCTAGAGCTAGTAAAGCTATCACTAATGCTATTACTAGTCTAGATGAATGGTGAACTGAATAGTAAGCTGCTGAAGTTAGCTTGTATTCTTCTGTATTTCTGTTTTGGAATTTTGAGTTTGTATAGGGCATGTCGGCATGTCCTATCTGGCTTAATCATTGCTCTTTATGAGATGGTTATTTGTGATTAATATAAGTTCACCATTTTACATAAAAAAAAAAAAAAAAAAAAAAAAAAAAAAAAAAAAAAAAAAAAAATTGAATAGAAAAATATGTTTATGCTAATGAGGAGATGCACATGCAAACTACTAACAAAATTCATTTCCCCAAAACTTACTAACATAAAATTAGAACTAATGGAGATTAAGTGTTGTAAATATCGGTCTTGGCGGCCGATATATCGGTGATATATCGCTTATCGGCAGTCGACCGATACGATATTTCACTTATCGGCCAAATTTATCGGTTTGGTCAAAATTGGTCAAAATCGGTCTTGGCGGCCAATCGGTCAAACTCGGATTTTTTTTTTCTAAATTGATAAATAATTATGGATTTGTGGCTTTTATTTTTCAAGGATGTTAAACTTTTTAGTTTTTTGTGGTTATTGACTTATTTTGTTATGATATTGCTAATATTTATTTATTTTTAAATAAATTCCTTTATAATTTATGGTCTCCGATATATCACTGATTTGTCACCGCCAAGATCGATATGGCGCTTGGCGGGGGCCGACCGCCGAGGTACCGCCGAGCGATATTTACAACCATGATTAATTAATAAATTAACAGTAATAAAAATATGGTTGGTTTGGCTATTATTGCTTACCAGAACCCCTCTCCGACTTCTTACGGCTGCGCCATAGAAGACGAATTGGTGTGCCCAAAAATCCAGCATCTAATCTAAGTTGTTTTTCCATATAGCGTCTGTATGTTTCCGGGAAAAGCTTAGCATCATTCACAAAGAAAACAAACGTAGGTGGCCTGATTGCTGCCTGTGCATGCCATGGAAGCAGGTACTTGTATTAGCATAATAAGTAATCGGAAAAAACAAGAGGAAAAATGTGAATCAAACAGTCACAGATGCATAAACTTTTTCATATTATATATATCTTTCAACAGAAACTAAAAGAATCCGAAGTACAAATAGATTGAAACTAAATAACTCCTAATATTATAATCTGAAGTACCATGAAAATCAACATAACGCAGCCAGAATACGTCATACCTAATTTTCATAATAAAATACTGCTGGGAGTTTCAGTTTATAGTGATCTTTAGGTAATAACACAAACAATATAGTTTCGATAAAAAATGATTTAGTTTTAAAAAACATTTTAGAAAATTTGAATGCTTTGAAACAATGAGATTAGCAGAACCCCAGAACCAAGAGTATTGCGGAGATACCTGAGTACAATAATAGAGGCGTCCTCTCTTCCCACCTCTTGTCCTAGGTGGCGACTTAAAAGCTAAAGCCTCATGTACCACTTGATTCAAAGTGGCTGTACTAAGCCTTCTCGATCTCTCTTTTTCAACTTCACTTGCAGCAACAATGATCCTGGAATTTATTGCAATCGAACCTTTAAAAACCAGGACATTAGTTTTAAAAAAGATCAAGTTTGAAAAAGAGATGCTCGGAACTAGTGGCTAGAACACAAAATGGTTATAAGTTATAACAAAAGAGTAAGAACAGATACTGTTCCAGCTATTTATGACCAAATTAAGTCAAGAGTAAGGGTTAGGCTTCCAAACTTGTTCCGATCACTGGTTCGTACAGAATTTCTACTTAAATACTACATATTTCCCTTTACCTAGCCCCAGTGATGAATATGACGATATTTATGGTGAATATTGAGATTTACAAAGGATGTAACATAGGAGATATACACTACAATGTAACACAGTATAATATCTGTTTGTTCTCAACATTATCATAGCAGATGGCAGATGCCACTAAAGTTATCTAAACTTCAAGATGGGGACACAAGAACAACATATAAACAGTCTTTTATGTGATCCACACACTTTAGAAAAATCTAACACAGAATAGATTTTAAGATTTGTTCTTATACTACAATCTAAGGTGAGTCAATTTAGGTGGACGACAGTTAAGCAGTAAATATGCAAGCATACCACAAATGATCAAATGACACAAGCATTTGTTTTAGATAAAGATCATACCTATCAACACTGTTTCCAGCTAGTGCAGTCGAGTAAACTATTGGAGCCCAATTAAGAATACGAAGTTTCGTCCTAACATCTTCCTCATAATGTAACGTTGTCTGCTGATTTTTATTTGGTATTGTGTCCCACTTGTTCACAACAATCAGACAACCTTTGCCCTCTCTTTCTATCCTTTCAGCAATCTTGTAATCCTGTTAACAAAATCAGAAGTCATCACTTATTTACTTTTTATAATTCACAATTTCACATTGGGTGATTGCTTTCATTAATATTATAATATTTTTGCCAACATGAAAACTTTATTGAAAACCTCGTAAACCAGTGAATTGCTGACTTTTTACCTGCTCTGTGATACAGGCCAAGGCCTCGACAACAAGAGCTACCACATCAGAACGCCGAACTGCACGAAATGCTCTATTAACAGATAATGCCTCTGTTGTGCTACCTGATGAAGCTACAGCTGTCCTTTTCCTGATTCCAGCAGTATCAATAAGACGAAATTTCTGCAAAAAATTCAAACATTTCACAACATATAAGAGTTTGCTAATACATGTAGTTATTTCCAAGGAATATTTTATACGAAGGTAATGTACTTTATCTGATTCCTATCTGTGGTAAGAAAATTTTAAAATGTCCAGAGGTCAAAGTTATCGACATGTCGGATTAGGCTACCCAGGATTAGAACTATTATAAGCGCAACCGTTTATGTATTCCCCCTCCTTATTTCTACTGTTTTCCTGATGATTTATAACTGACAGTCAGCGACCATCTGTTCATTATAAGATCAGAATTTAACCTGGCCATCTGGTCCTTCAAATTCTGTATCAATAGCATCACGCGTGGTCCCACTAACTGGGCTAACAATTGTTCTGTCCTCTCCAACCAAAGCATTCAGAATGCTACTTTTACCAACATTTGGACGCCCCACAATTGCAATTGAAGGAATGTAGTCTTCTTCTTTGTTCTCAACTTCTGAATCCTGTGTATAAACCAACAACTGTCTAGAATACAGTATAGCAAAGCAAAAACCAGTGGTTTATTGCATATGGGAGAAACAATACCTCAATATTGCCTAAGCCGGAGCAAACAAGATCAAGAAGCTCGCCAGTTCCAGTTCCAGAAACAGCAGATATAGGAAGTGGTGTAAACCTAATTATGCCATTATAAAGTAGTAAAAAAAGATAATTCAAACTGAGATAATCATAATCCTAAGATGCTAGCATTCATGAAGTCTGACATACATACCACCTAATGCTAGGCTAACATCACTTGCTCCTAAAAGGCTACCAGTATATTACATGTTATGTCTGAAAAAATAATCTTTGCTTGCAAACTTTTAACATCTCGTGAGAGATTATGAAAGAGTTGTCTCAGTGGCGTCATCTTGTTAATTTGAAAAACTAAGATTTTCAGCCTTATGGATGGTATTCTACTAGAAGTGAGAAAAGAACCAACTTACCCGAGAGACCAAAATTCTGAGGCTTGCATTACTCCTTTCCGTGGGGACTCGCACTTATTAACAGCTAATATGATAGATTTGTTTGAGTAGTTCTTCCGAAGCCAGTCCCCGATTTCCACATCAGCTGCATTCAAGCCTGCCTGTTCAAAGTTAGTCATGTAGGGCCCACACAGCAAATGGGACTTTTTTTAACATATATGAGAAGTGAGAGATGCATCCAAACGTGCAATTAGCATTTCATAAACACAATTATAGTAAGTTGAAAAGTAAAGACACATAGTATGCTCAGAAAAAGAGTGAATTTTCACTTGGAAGAAGAAAAAGGGTATGATATAAGGTATTCATTCTAAACTGGTGCTTGAGAGTTTTAAAATTGTTGCAATTCGATATATGGAACTAGCAATTATGGTGTGATAGGGGAGTTAATGTATGGAACTGGCAGTATATCAGCAGTTTCTCATGCAAGGTTCCCATGAAATTCATGATCAACTGAGATCCAGACCCAGTGGTCAACGAAACCAATGTTCATGGCAACAACAAAATGTAAATTGTAATATCATTTATCTTTCGACAGTATTGAGTGATATATGCACTAATTTTAGCATGTATAGCAACAATAACATAACTAAAGATTCCAATAATATGAACATGGATGATAGTTTATAGACCATACCTGGCCATCAACTACAAATATGATGACTGATGATTCTTCAACTGCGACAGTAGCTTGTCTCTCGATCATTGATGGCATCCTGGCAACAGCAGCTTCTCTAAAAGCAAGTGGAATGCCTTCCATGCCAATGGTTGTTGAAACCGACAATTGCTGTTCCATAACGTCAGTCAGTGACTTTGAAACTGTGAGAACACCTCCCGTGTCGATTACCATAAATTCTTGATTTCCCCAAAAGGCTCTACCATACAAGCGATCCCTAGTAACCCCAGGTTCATCAACGACAATAGCTCTATTACCCTGAAACATGTATAGTTTCGTATATATGAGAAGATATACCAGCAAATATATAGAATTATAGATACATGTCACAAATAGTATATCGTTATTTTTATTCTAAACATGTTACGAGTACTTTAAGTAGAAGACTTAGAATGTTCCTTGTTTATTATAACAAATATTAATCGTTTGCAAATTACAACAAAAGGGCATTAACTGATAAAATTATACCCCAACGAGGCGGTTGAATAATGCTGATTTACCAACATTCGGTCTTCCAACAATTGCAACCTTAGGAAGAAGATGGTCAGGTATCTGCAATTAGTTGGAAATCAGTAAAATTAATACCATGCAGCTACAATATTCTGTTATTAACATAAGCTGTCTCTGTGACTTATCACAATTTAATGTTGATTGAATGTATATGCATCAACTCTTCCAAGAATAAGGCCACCATCTACTAATAATAACAATCAAACTCGATACTTTTTCTGTTGTAGAAAAGAGAGTGTGAAAGTCAATAGAGATCATGCACATCAAACTTCATACGTGTTCCATATTTAAAAAACGTGATAAGTTCAATGATAACTTTAAACTTCGTCAAAACATGTCCTCGGTGAAAATTTTCCACGTTACCAGTAAAATGATGTATGCTGAACAAGGAAATGTTTCCCATTTCCATCTATTGATATGGTACTTTATGAGTTTAGATCAAACTCAAACCCTCATTTAGAATAAGCCAATCTAACAAATATTATATCTTAGTGTAAAACATATCTACGCCTAAAACTCTAAAAGTTAATGAGCCTCAATAGCACGCATCACAAACTGTAGCGTTTAAGCTAGGTGAAACTTTAGGTCAAAACTTGAATTATTTCAATCCTGCTCATGTATACTCATATACCAATTTACAGTTAAACTTGCCACTACTAGATCAATGTCTTTAACATTCTTGACCTTGTTAAGCACAGTCTTGAACACATAGATAAATATACAGGAAGTAATGCCTTACAGCAAACGAAAAAACAGTCCAATAGAATATGCTTACTAACATTAACAGCTTTGATACTTTCCCGTGCCTTCTTTCTTCCACGAGATCCCTTTTCACCAACCGGCTCCTCTTCTAATCACATTTTACAACCAACATTAAGCTAGCAAGATAACAAAAACACATAATTCCATATAAACTTTTCCTTTACCACATATTCTAGAGATTCTCATTTATCACATATGTAACGCCCATCCACATAGACCACACTATTGATAATATGGCCCCTATAGTGCAACAATTACAACAACAACAAGAATACCCAATCCCGCCGGAGTAGGATGTAGACAGTCATAACCCAACCCGAAGGTAGGGAGACTTCTTCGAGAAAAACCTCCGGCAAGTGTATTTGCCCCCTAGTGCACGGCTTTGTTTTTATCTACAAATTAAGTACTTCCTGGCGGTCACCCATCCAGGTACTCAGGTAGTACTCCAAACCCACACACGCATAACTGCAGAGTTCTCATGGCATCTGCCGCGCGATGGACAAAAATGCACCATGCATCCAGTATGGCCAAGACATTACTTATGAACAACACATTTACAATGCATCAGTTCTCCTCTATGAAACACTCGCTTTTTAGCAAAGCGAACTATACTGTGGTCAATGTGGGCGAGTTGCTGCAACTACTAAACAAACAGCTACTACTAACGCTAGTTTTGCCACAAGTACCCTAAGCCAAATTATATAGTTTCCACATCTAACGCGCCATTCACAACAAAATACAGCATAACAACACAATTAAGGCGGTGTTTGTTTCGGCTTATATAGCTGGCTTATGGCTTATGTGGTTTTCGGCTTATGTTTCGTTAGCTCACTTTCTGTGGTTTATTTTGACACTTGTGAGCTTATACAAGCCAGAAAACCTCAAAATACGCCACAAAAAGTGAGCTAACGAAACATAAGCCGGAAACCAAATAAGCCATAAGCCGGCTATATAAGGCGAAACAAACACCCCCTAAACTCAAAACAATCATACTTAAACCCTAGAAACCACAATTCAACACCAAACTCTCACCAATTTTCAATTCCTTAGATAACGAAAGCGCGTACTCCCGCGCAACTCTCTCCGCTTCCAATTCCAGCTCAGTTACATCAACCTCATCATCCGTGACGTCATCACCATCATATTCCACGTCATCATCATCAATAATCTCCAATTCTTCAAATTCACCTTCCGGTGAATTCGGATTCAAATTTGATGATTTTAGAGCGGGAAAAAAACGGTTACTGTGAAGAGATAAGGTAGGTGATGAGAAGGTGGAGGACGGAAAGTGAAAGTTGGGTGAAGATGAGGGACTGAATCTGGAAATAGGTGAGAGTAGGGAGGTGTAGCTGGTGAGGGAAAGATGTGACGTCATTGGGATGAAGAAGATGAAGTGCTTTTTTTAGCGGGTAATGAAATGAGGTTTTGTGTTATCCGGTGTATGATAAGTGGATACGGAGTATTTGCTAGCTTACGCATATACTCTGTGCAAAAATGCAAAATAGATGGTTCGGGTCAGATCGGGTCGGATTACTGGTGTTGTTTGAGTCTAAATAGATGCGGGTATGGATGAGTTCGACAGAAAAATGATTTGTAGGCCTAAGTAATGAACCTAATAATAGACTTACAAATATGATTGGTGTAATTTAAAATTGATTGGTGAATATAAAGAGAGAGAAAAAGTGCTAAAATATGAATGGAGTAGGCTTATTTGTAGGTCTATTTAGTAGACCTAATTATCAATGCTCTTAAATATATTTTAGTTGGGTTGACAAGCCTATTTCAAAAAAATAAATAAATAATTTAGAAAAAGATGAAAAAAATATACTCCACCGTCTCATATTAAGTGTCCACTTACATCATATACAAAGTTTTAAAAAATTCTACTAACTATACTCTACACCAATCAAATATCATTTTTACCCATTAAAGTTTCATCTCATTGGTTGAAATAGAATATTGACACTTAATTTGAGACATCCAAATATTCGATTATGAATACTTAATATGAGACGGAGGGAGTAATAGATAAAAAAGAAAAAATATAGAATAAGAAAATTATGGTAGATGAGTCTAGACCCGTCGGATAATTAATATATAATAGTATTTTCTATCAAATAATCGATAAAAGTCATCTATAATACCTAGTAAAAATCAATCAGACTCGTCCCTCGTCCGGTCGTCTCTTAAAAGATCTATAAAAAAAACATTTATAAAAGTGAAGTATTATGTTCTGATTGAGTTAGTTTAATATAAGAGAGATAAATTATCGCAAAAGCCATAAAGCAAAACGTAACTTTTCATTTTGTTGGTTTATTATTATTATTATTATTTTTAAATTTTATTTATTTATTTTTAAAATCTTTTGTGGCTAATAAATATTTCCCACTACATTAGCCGACTTCTGTTACGCCTCTAGACTCTAGTAGTGAACGTTAGAGATAGTGTACAAGGGCTGTGAAGTTAAGGGGCTGATCAAGTGATGGATTGTTGGGTTTATGTATTTGGGCTTATAAGCCTTTAACGTTATGGGCTAATCAAGTCATGGATACGTTTATATTTTCAGAATTTCATGTTTATTACAGTACGTATTTAGTTGGGATTTGGCGTTTTCAGTTATGAGAAAAGTTCTTCTTTGGATCAAGTTTTTTCTATAAACTGAGGGATAAATCACCACCATCCATCTAATTTAATCTAATAGTGGGAATTAACCTAAGATTTTTCATGAAAATCTAATTTCATGTTTTTTTTTTTCCTTTTTCTTTGTCTTTTTATCTTTTTTTATTTATTCACTCTTTTTCATTTTTTTATTTTTTTTTGTTTTTTTTTTTAACTCACGTGATACTCTTTTTTCTTTTGCTTTTTTTTTAAATGACGTAATATGTAAATCAAGTTTTTTTTTTTTTTTTTTTTTTTTTTTTTTTTTTTTTAATGACGTTTTTTTAAATCCAGCTTTTTTTTTTCTTTTTTTTTTTAAAGAAATTCATGTTTTTTTCACTTCATTACGTTTTCGTCCGTTTTTGTCTGTTTTCACATGTTTATATACGTTCTCAGATGTTTTGTCCATTTTCGTCCGTTTTTTTACGTTTCCGTTTATTTTCATACGTTTTCGTGCGTTTTTTTACGTTTTCGTCTGCTTTAAGACGTTTTTGTCCGTTTTCAGCAATTTTTATACGTTTTCAGACGTTTTTGTCTCTTTTCATGTGTTTTTATACGTTTTGGTCCGTTTTGGTACGTTTATGTCCGTTTTTGTGCATTTTCGTCCGTTTTTACATGATTTTGTCCGTTTTTATATGTTTTCATCAGTTTATATCCGTTTACATTTGTTTTCATCTATTTTCTTACGTTTTCATCCGTTTCAGATGTTTTCGTCTGATTTTATACATTTTCATACGTTTTCGTCCATTTCCTACATATTCGTCTGTTTTCTTACATTTTCGTCCATTTTTATAGGTTTTAGTCCGCTTTTAAAATTATTCAGACTTTTTCAAACGTTTTCATACATTTCTGAATATCACAAGTGATATTCTGTGATATTGAGACATTTTTGTACATTTTTGTCCGTTTTCAAACATTTTCGTCCATTTTCATACGTTTTCGGCAGTTTTTATACGTTTTACCCGCTTTTTCGTCTTTTTTTTTACGTTTTTCAAATGTTTTCGTCCATTTTAGACCTTTTTTCGTCCGTTTTAATATGTTTTCGTCCGTTTTTATCCGTTTTCATACGTTTATAAACGTTTTCGTCCGTTTTTATGTATTTTGTCCGTTTTCGTTTGTTTTCATACGTTTTCAGCAGTTTTATATGTTTTTGGCAATTTTTTATACGTTTTCATCTGTTGATCTGTTTTCAACAATTTTTCATATGTTTTCGTTCGTTTTCAGGCGTGTTTTTACAGTTTCATACGTATTCGTTCGTTTTGTTATGTTTTCGTCCGTTTTCATACGTTTCTAAATATCACACTTGATATTCTTAATATCATAAGTGATCTCCTGTGATATTCAAAATATCACTTGTGATATTAAGAATGATATTCATTAACGTATGAAAATAGACGAAAACGAACGTAAATAGACGAAAACGTAAGAAAGTGAAAAAAACGTGAAAATCACTTGTGATATTCTGAATATCACTTGTAATTTTCTGAATATCACTTGTGATTTTCATGTTACAAAACATTAGTTGAAAATCAATTGTGATATTCTGAATATCACTTTTGATTTTCTAAATGTCACTTGTGATATCCTGAATATCACTTGTAATTTTCTGAATATCACATGTGATTTTCATGTTACAAAACATCAGTTGAAAATCAATTGTGATATTCTGAATATCACTTTTGATTTTCTAAATGTCACTTGTGATATCCTGAATATCACAAGTGATTTTCTACTAATGTTTTGTAACATGAAAATCACAAGTGATATTCAGAAAATTACAAGTGATATTCATGTTACAAAACATTAGTTGAAAATCACTTGTGATATTTAGAATATCACTTGTGGTTTTAATGTTACAAAACATAAGTTGAAAATCATTTGTGATATTCAGAATATCACTTGTGACTTTTTGAATGTCATTTGTGATTTTCTGAATATCACTTGTGATTTTCTGAATATCACTTGTGACATTCTGAATATCACAAGTGATTTTCATGTTACAAAACATTAGTAGAAAATCAATTGTAATTTTCTGAATATCACTTGTGATTTTCATGTTACAAAACATCAATTGAAAAACACTTGTAATATTCTAAATATCACCTTTGATTTTCTAAATGTCACTTGTGATATTCTGAATATCACAAGTGATTTTCAACTAATGTTTTGTAACATGAAAATCACAAGTGATATTCTGAATATCACAAGTGATATTCAGAAAATTACAAGTGATATTCATGTTACAAAACATTAGTTGAAAATCACTTTTGGTATTTAGAATATCACTTGTGATTTTAATATTACAAAACATTAGTTGAAAATCATTTGTGATATTCAGAATATCACTTGTGATTTTCTGAATACCACTTGTGATTTTCTGAATATCACAAGTGATTTTCATGTTACAAAACATTAGTAGAAAATCACTTATAATATTCAAAATATCACTTTTGATATTTAGAATATCACTTGTGATATTCTGAGTATCAAGGAATAATACTTTTGATATTCAGAAACGTATGAAAATGTTTAAATATGGCCAAAAACATTTAAAAATGGACGAAAACGTATGAAAATGTAAGAATATATACGAAAACGAACGAAAAAGTTTGAAAACGGACAAAGATGTATAAAAAATGGACGAAAACGTCTAAAACGAACGAAAAGTAAGAAAACGGACGAAAATTTATGAAAACGGACGAAAATAGATGAAAAAGTAAGAAAACGGACAAAAACATATAAAAAGGGATGAAAACGTATAAAAACGGACAAAATCATATAAAAACAGACGAAAACATATGAAAATGGACGAAAACGTATATAAACATATGAAAACGGACAAATAACGAATGAAGTCGTATAAAAACGGACGAAAACGTCTGAAAACGAACGAAATCGTATAAAAATAGACGAAAACACTGAAAACAAAGAAAAACGTAAAAAATGGACGAAAACGTATGAAAACGGATAAAAACGTCTAAAAATAGACGAAAACGGATGAAAACGTATATAATGGACAAAAACGGACGAACATGTATAAAAGCCGACGAAAACGTCTGAAAACGGACGAAATCGTATAAAAACAGACGAAAACGTATAAAAACAGACGAAAACGTAAAAAATAGACAAAATGGATGAAAACGTACACAAACGTTGGAAAATATATATAAACATGTGGAAACAGACAAAAACGTAATAAAGTGAAAACGTGAATTTATATATTAAAAAAATAATAATAAAAAAAAACACCTTGATTTAAAAATAACGTGATAAAAAAAAAAGGCCTTGATTAAAAAAAAAAAAAAAAAAAAAAAAACTTGTTTTTGTAGAAACGTGACTCAAAAAGAAAAGGCAAAATAAGGAAGGAAAAAATATCTAAAAAAAGTGAATAAATAAAAAATACAAAAAGACAAAGAAAAAGAAAAAAAAAAAAAAAAAAACATGAACTTTGGTTTCTATATTAAATCTAAGTTTAATCTCAACCATTAAATCAAATTAGATGAATGACACCACTACCGAGTGTGAGACACGCAAAATAAAAACAAATATTACTGTAATAATTTGAAAAAGTTGATGTGAAATTAGTTGGATAATGATGTTGGTAACTATTACATTTATTTTAACTGGTGCCTTTTATGAACCTTTTAAAATATAGATAAACGAATATTTTTTTTATTGTAATAAAATTAAAATCAATCATAGTAAATTATAAGTTTAATTTATTTTATTAAATGTGTCTTTTATTTTAAAAGAAAGTTTGTACGTATTAACTAAACGGTAAATGCAACCAACTAGGCTAGCTCAGTTGGCCATCAAGGTTTCCTTAAAGTGTCTTGAGTAGGGGATGTTTGGTTAGAGGATGCCTCAAGTTCGAGTCATATCCGAGACTTTTACCTCTTTAGGCGGTAAAGGAGGAACAAGCGGGTCTCATGATCAGCATACTGCCCAGTTGTATGTCACTGCTGGACCTAAACCACTAACAACTAACAAGTCAGTCTTAAAAAAAAAAAAAATGCATATTTTTTACATCTTAATTTGTGGCTTATTATTTTTTAATCTTTATAAATTATAAAAAATAAGTTTGTAAAATTTAAGCAGAATCAAATAATAACATAAGCCAAAAGATAAGGTTAAACGAACAACCATAAAGACTCGATACATTTACGTTTAGAGAAGCGATTCTTTTGTGAAATTGGTTTTATACATGTAATCTTTTGAGACTGTAGATCAAACAATAGCATGTGCTAGTACACATATATGTTTTAAGGCATGTGTACGGGTCGTGATACTAAGCTGGCACGACCTCAAACATGTTTAGTTGATAATGTTCTTAGTAATTACGTCAAGCTATGCATGTATATTGTAATTTACCTCATTTTAAACCTATAAATATTTTATCGATCCAGGAAAAATGGCCATTTTTTAGACATACCTATCCAAAACAGAAATATTATAATTTGGAAGCCAAGTTGATGAGATATGACAGCCTAGAAAAATAAAATACATGTGTGCTATAGTAAAAGTGTTCAAAGCTTTTTTGTTAGTTTTTTCTGCCTTTCAATTATATGATCACTTTAAAGTGTTGAATTTTTAACTAAATAAATGGCTTGTACAACGTTAGTTCAGACTACGTTTATTTTTTTTTTTTTCTGGATTCAGTGGGTTATAAGTATTGGTGGGACTATGTGGGTCCACGTCTAGTTTAGCGTCTGGATGGGGAGTGCAAGCATTTGTTAGCCCTTGGGATGCAGAGAATTTAAAGGAAAGTGGTGGGCCTATCACAAAAGAAAATATTAATATATATAAAGTGGGTTGCTTTGGGCCCACCCCTTAGCTCTCAGACATGTAAACAAAAAAAAGAAACGTAACACAATGAATATGGACTATATTAGAATAATGTTTGATTTATGAAAGTTCGTAGGGTATACTAATTATCATTAGGATGAATAGTAAAAGTACTGTTTTGCACTATTCATCACTCAATTTTCGTTTTAGACCATGAGGTTATAGATCTATTACAAAGTTAGTCCGGCCGTTAATATTGTACAGAAGAAGGCCCTCATGATAACTTTTAATTTCAAAGTTAGTCCCTAAAGACTAACTTTGCAACATACCGACAATCTCAGGCCGTAAAAAAAAATACTATTTTCAGAAACACTTTACGAAAATAGTACTTACGGTTATCAACCTTTTGCATATTTAGTCCTTAATAACAATTTTTTTTATATACAACCGTTTAATTTCGAGTTTAGATTAAACAAAACATTTCCGCAGCAACGCGCGAGTAAACCCACTCGTTACTACTAAAGCTCACATGTCTTTAACTACATTTCCTTCATGAAGGTAAATCCTATAAACACACTGCAATCACCATCCTCACAGTGAGTTCATAAAGATTAGCATCCATGAGAGGCTTCATCAAAGACAAAAGAACTTGTTACTTAAGATAGATGATTATATTTTCTCTTGTAAAGATCTACTTAGACCATCATGCAACTCCTCTCCACATACATGATCCAAGTGTTGGTGTAAATGATGGCTAATATATCCTTTATATTTTAATGATGCCAAAATATATATTAGAAAACACTTAAAATCACTAACGACAACCTAAAACCGAAAAGGCACTAACACCAGACCTGGCGCGCCAGACCAACACGCCATAGTTTGTTTGGTGCATGTTCAGTTTTTCCAAGTTGGTTTTCCTTTTACCTGACAAAAGTGGATCTTTCAATACAGGTTCGTACATGATATGTAAGATGTTTTGTAAACTTGCAACAAGATTGGGACTTAGAGAGATGACCAAAATACCTTATCTCGTTTTGCAAACCACCAACTCAAAAATGTTTTCTAAAAGCCATTAGCCAAGTCTAAATGATTTTTTTTTTCAAACCCATATTCTCGTAGAACCTTCAAATGAAAATATTCAAATGGCCATAATCCTTACGTCTGTCTTCGCTAATCATGTAACGGGTTTACTCCCTTATTAGTCAAATAAGTAAAGGCCATTTTGCGTAAATGCAACTTTCCTTATATGGGTTAATGTTTTACTTAATATGCAAATCACTTATCTTACTTGCATCAAGGTGATCACTTTTACACCATTCTTGTCTCTTACACCCCAACACAAGCTCCCCTTCACCCTCATTTTCTCCAACACCACAAGCAAAGCCATTCTATTACTTCTCTTACACTCAATCCCTTTCCCTCTCATTTGAATTTGAAATTCAAATCACTTCTTGTCTCCTTATACACAACATAGTCTCATCCTCTCTTACATTGTTTCATGCTTTGCTTGTTAAACATTCTTCCCTCTCACATACTCTCAACATCCAAAATTTGAATTTGAATCAAATGTATCTTGTCTTCCCATCACCGACATAGGTTACTTCCTTATTACAATGTTCCATCCTTGTTTGTCTAACACACTTCCCTCTTACATACTCACAACATAAATTTGAAATTAAAATACATATTTTTCTCCTCGTCCAAGACATGTTCACACCTTAGCTTCTTCAACACTCAATCCTCTCATATACACAGAACATCCATACTTGAATTTGAAATTCAAATACATCTTTATCTCCTCATCCAAGACATCTTTGTCATGGATTGTTGGGTTCATGTATTTGGGCTTATAATCCTTTAACGCTATGGGTTGATAAGTCATGGATACGTTTACACTATATTTTTTAGTATCACTTAAGGAAGGAATGTAAAGAAAATGCAGTGAAACAAAAAGAGTTGTGTTATCGAGTATTACTTAAGGAGGGGGAAAAAAGTGACTGAAAAAGAAGAGTGACTTGGTTCATTTGGAAGTAAAATGTTTCCTCACAAAATTGGGCTAAAAATATTTACTTACTAGTTCTTTACTTTTCCTTACTAAAAAAACTTGAAAACTAAGCATTATATTTTCAAAATTCCAGGTTTATTATTTAGTTGGAAATTGGGGTTTTTCAGTTATAACACCACCACCACCACTGAATGTGAGACACACAAAATAAAACCAAATATTAATAATTTGAGTATTTGGCGGTAGAATGAAAAGCTAGTATGACGTTTAGTTGACAATAATGATATTGATGACTATTACAATTATTTAACAGGAACCATTTTATTAAAATATAAATAAATGAAATGTTTTTAGTGTAATAAATTAAAAATCACATCTAGTCCTATTAAGTTACAAGTTTAATTTATTTCTATTAAATGTTTCTTTTATTTAAAATAATGTGCGTATTAACTAAACGGTAAATGCATCTATGTATATCTTAATTTGTGGCTTATATATATATTTTTTATCTTTATATAACTTATAAAAAAAAATTCATAAAATATAAGCCGAATCAAATAATAACATAAGCAAAAAAAGATAAGGTTAAACGAACAACCCTAAAGACTTGATACATTGCATTTAGAGAAGTGATTCTTTTGTAAAATTGGTTTTATACATGTAATCTTTTGTGACTGTAAATCAAACAATAGCATGTGCTCGTACACATATATGTTGTAAGGCATGTGTACGGGTCGTGATGCTAAGCTGGCATGACCTCAAACATGTTTAGTTGATAATTTTCTTAGTAATTACGTCAAGCTATGCATGTATATTGTAATTTACCTTATTTTTTAGACATACCCATGCAAAACAAAAATAATACAATTTGGAAGCCAAGTTGAGAGGAGATAATGACGGCCTAGAAAATAAACTACATGTGTGCTATAGTAAAAGTGTTAAAGGTTTTTTTTATTAGTTTTTTCTACATTTCAATTATATGATTGTCCAACGTTGGTGAAAGTTATGTCTACTAGGCTGGCAAACATTGAATATGGACAAGTTGGACAACATTCGAATAATGCTTGATTTATGCATATGATTTTTGTGCTTACTTTGATTTGGACCATTTTTTAGGACGTAAGTTTTTAAATATAATTAAGTTGCTTATCATATAAAAATCCTACTAGAGTAAGAATCGCTCATCCATTTCTTGAACATGCAAGCAAAAAGATGCATGAAACTATAACAAATAACATCATCAATAGCTCACATAAAATTCTGATCGACGTATCTGGAATTAAACACACGTACCACAAAAAAAAGATATTTGTACACCAAACGTACCCTCAATATTGTGCAAATGGTGTATTAATAAGTTTCAAATTATTGGTTTTACAAAACTGTTATGATCCCACAGTGACCAATATAGGATTCGTTGGTGGTTTATAAGTGTAGGTGTTTCCTCCTTTTACAAGCTAGTTTTTTCTAGTGAGTTTTACACTTGAGCTTGTGAATCGATACGAGCCAAATATGGGATAGGTTCGTATCAATTGGTATCAGAGCTAGCCTTACCTTTCGAGGTTCCAACATTTTGAGTGATGGCCTATGGAGTGGTGGCTTGGACAAGAAAAAGAAGGGTGGCAACCGTGACCAACATAGCTGTGACCAAGCTAGTATTTTAAGTGAGTTCTACACTTGGACTTTTAAATCAATACGAGCCCAGTATGGGATCAATTGGTATCATAAGCCTTATCTTTCGAGGTTCCAACACTTGTAGTGGTGGTTTGGACTCGAAAAAGAATAATGGTGGCAATCGTAACCAAGCTAGTTTTTTGAGTAAGTTCTACATTTGAACTTATAAATCGATATGAGCCTAGTATCAGATAAGTTCATATAGATTGATATTAGAGCTAGCCTGCCTTTCGAGGTTCCAACACTTGTAGGGACGGAACCAAAACACAAAGTCGCCATGTGCATTCAGGGAAATCAAACAAGACTCTATACATAAATTTTTAGGAACCGGATGCATTTATGAAAAATTGAAAGTTTTTAACAAAATTAACATGACACAAAAATCCATGGGTGTCCCAAGACCCACCTTAGTTCTGTTATGAAATACTTGGAGTGGTGGCCTATGGAGTGGTGGTGGCTTGGACCTGAAGAAGAAGGGTGCCAAATGTGACCAATAAAGTCGTGACCAAGGATCTCGGAGTGGTGGCCTTTGGACTGATGGATTGGACCCGAAAATAGGGTGCCAACCGTGACAAATGAGGACATTGGTTTTTCAAAGCGTGAGGTATTATTACGATCTCACATCGACCAAGTATGTGATTGGTTGGTGGTTTATAAGTCTAGATATCGTCTCTTTTTACAAGCTAGCTTTTTGAGTGAATTTTCCTCTTGGAGTTATAATACAAGCCTAGTATGAAATAGGTTGTATCAAAAATACATTGCGTGTCTTAACATATATGGTCGTTAGAATAATTTTGTATTTAACATTATATATATAGGTTATTATAACGCTATGATCATTATATCTTGACTTGAATTATGAGTACCATTTAATCATAAGCATATATTATTGATCTCCATAATTATGTAGGAAGATTTTGTATTTAACATTAGAGTGAATTGCATTTTTGGTCCCTGTAGTTTGGCCAAATTGCATGTTTAGTCTCTATCCTTTTAAAAGTGGAGTCAACGTCCCTTATTTTGAACTTTAGATTGCAAATATAGTCCCTGATCGATGTGAATTGACCAAATTACCCCTGATAGAAAAGGAAGAAAACAAGGGTAATTTGGTTATTTCACATCGATCGAGAACTTCATTTGCAATCCAAAATTTAAAATAGAGACGTTCACCGCACTTTCAAAAGGATGATGACCAAATATACAATTTGACCAAACCACAGAGAACAAAAATGCAATTTACTCTTAATAACATTATATATAAACGCTATGATAATTATATCTTAACTTGAATTATGAGTACCATATAATCATAAGTATATATTGTCGATCTCCAAAATGAGAACATTAGCGTTAAGTTTCATCTATTAATGTCTTTCCTTGGAAATACATATATAGTAGGTTTTTTTTTTTTTTTTTTTTTTTCAAATATATATGATGGGCTTTGAGAAGATATGATCAAAAGAATAAGTTTTTGATTCGACATGACATTTTGAATTGAAACATCAACTGAAAATACGACTGGACGAATCTTTATTTATTACTTACATGTTCTCTAGGTCAACCATATTGAAAGCTAGTCCATAGTGAACTAAACATGATAAGCGTTTTGTCAAAATTTCCCTTTAAAGAAATGTTATCTTCTTGCTATGTCGAGTACAAGATGACGAGTCGAAACAATGCTATATATAGAAGAATGCATGATCAATTGCGAATTAAAGATCATGACTCATGAGACTTGAAGTTGATATATTAGCGGAAAATTGACACGCGGATCTGTGTATCTGTGACTTACTTTTACTTTGAATTGACGTATATTTTAAATTGCGAGATTGTTTAAGAGAGATGATTTGTACATCATCAAAATCAATTTGCTCACGGTTCTGTAAAATATATTATCTATTGTAGTACTAGTAACTAACTAGTTATGATGGGACTGGAGAAGAATGCAACAAAAAAAGTAAAAAACATCAAACATAATTAATGATCTTCGTGACATTTGACATCGAAACATTATCAAAAAGCAATAAACGAATCTGTATCAATGATCTATGATTTACTTTGATCTTTGTGTTTATTATAATTGTGGGAGTCTTTCAAAAGAGTTTAAATATTAACTTTAGTACGTGGAATATAAAAGATATCATTATTCATTCTTAGAGCATGAGGTACGGTGGTGTCATGGCCACCAGCCCATTTCTTCCGACGGCGCACGACACCGTCCCTCGCGCCATCGCATGTGGCGCCGTCCCATCGGCGTTGCGCCATCCTTTTTTTTTTTTTTTTTTTGAACGTGTGTTGCACTTGTGTTTGTGCGTTGTGTTTGTGTGTTTGATATACGTGTTTGTGTGTTTTTTTTTTATTTTATTTATTTATTATTTTTTTTGCAGGTAGGCAGGAAGAAGAAGAGGAAAGAAAAAGTAGGGTTTTTTGTTTGGGCTAAGCTAATGCATATGTTTTTTGGCCAAGCTATTGCATATTTTTGTTTGAAAGTCTTGGTATGGGCTCATAATATTTTTAGGCAGGCTAACACCAACCAAGTCAGTATAGTAGTGATATGTTTTGCTTGATATAGGAAACCATGTACAGTTCATCCATGTGTGCATAGGCACTTCAAAAAGATAAATAGCTGCAGCAACGGAGAAAGTGTTGTCGGATTTCTTACTTTAAATTTAGTATATGTAACTTGAATAATTAGTTTGTATTTTTTTTTTTTTTAATGTAATGTGTGTTTTTTTAATTAATGAAGTTTATTTTAGTTTATATTGTGTATATTTTATTTTATGTAAAAGAAAAAAAAAATTGGCCGACGGCACCAGAAATTCTAGTGCCAACGGATACCCTTAAAATGTGGTGCCATGGGATTTCTGGTACTATGGAGCTTTTTGCTGACGTGGCAGCAAAAAACTCTCACGGCACCACGGTACCCAGTGCTCTTATGGTATATATAATGTTCCCTTAAAAAACTATATTTAGCTTACTTAATGAGGTAATTAACTTTAAGCCTTTAAGGTATGCTTGCTTATTTTGGGGGGTATAATCAGTGGATTAAAGGCTTACACAAATAGTGAATGGAAAGATACGAAAAAGATGATAGCCTTTGGAGTGCCTTCCAAACGTTCCATTCTAACTTTTTCTCTCCCACCTCCAAATGAAAATAAAATATAATGTGATATATACTGTACTCTTTAATACTAGTATATGGTTAATATTATAATGATAATGATGGCACTAAACTATAACGTAATATAGGTAGAAGTTCTTTGAAAGTAATTGTGGATTTGTAGTAGGAGGATTTTGAGTCTTACGGCAACCCTTACATCAAATCAGTATCACGTCATTTCTTGTCGCCACTTTAAACCATTATTTTAGTCACATCTATCGTCGTTACTATTTACTACCAACTTAACTTTTCCAATATTAAATAGAAATTAGAAATCCCGCACACTAATACATGCACCCTAGTAGGGGTGTTATCGGGTCGGGTTACCGGGTTATCGGGTGTATCAGGTCGGGTTGAATCGGGTTTTGGACTAAAAAAATATGACCCGCAACTCGACCCTTTAAGGATTCGGATTATCGGGTTCGGGTTAGGTTATCGGGTGAATTCGGGTTAGCATAAAAAATGGCGGTAACAAAAAAATAATAAAAAGGCAGAATGCATTGCATAGTTGTAGTCCACTGTTAGTGCAAAAATTAACAAACAATATTGTAAACAATAACAAAAGTTATTTATTAATTAATGCAAAAAGTAACAAATAATATTCTAAAAAATAACAAAAGTATCTATGCTTTTGAATTTATGGTATGCTAAAAGTTTAGATGCTGGTTGTCTCTAAGGCTATAAGAAATCATATATTTTATTTGATGAGGAAGTTTATATACACCATTGATGATGACACTAATCAGCAGACATATATACTAGATACATGTTTGGATAAGCTAATGTGATGCTGCATATGTGCAAGAGTATAGCAGGTTAGGATTTAAGAACTATAGACTATAGAGTATCACATGCAATTAACAATAACAAATTGAGTTGTAATCTACCATGTTAGTCAACTTGCAGCAGGCCACAAACTGTAACTGAAAATATCACCACTTGCAGGCTTGCAACAAAAGTATAGAATTTTGAATACAATCACATAAGATCAAAATAGCAGAGCACGTACTAACATGTATCTTGAGATTAACACTAAAGTTAGCTTACTAAAGTTGCTACTAAATTACTAATGTACTGTGATAAATGAGTTTAGTTTGAAAAATATAGAATTTTGAATATGTCATTATAGCTTATCAAGTATATCGGGTCAACCCGATAACCCGATAACGAAATAATTAAAACCCTAACTCGACCCTATAACGCTATCGGGTTAATCGGGTTGACCCGATAAACCCGATAAGCTAAGTTAGACCCGAATCAACCCGACCCTATAATGCCTTATCGGGTTCGGGTCGGGTTCGGGTCGGGTCGGGTCGACCCATTTGACACCCCTACACCCTAGCTCATTTTCATTAGCCTCGCGAATATTCAATTGAATGACAAACACATTAAAGAATACCTACTCTAACACAACATGCACCCCTTCGATCACTATGATCGGCAAGATCACCCCAAATCTTCATGCATATATGCATGCCTTGTGATGCTGCCCCGCCAAGAGGGGGAGTATGGGACGCATGCCCGTCTTGTGTCTAGTCACCCGCAACGGGTGCTCTAAGCTGTCATAGTAGAGACGTTTGGTAGCGTGTAGCTACAATAGGATAATAAGTATAAGGTCTATTAAAAAAAAAAGACATTGTGTTAAAACCATTGTTGCAAAAAAAAGTATACAAGGCCGATTAATTGCCGCTTAGGAGTTATTGGGCCATCAACCTTTTTCGATTTGTGTAAATCGGTTAACAGTGGTTAACGACTGTCAATGATGGTCAACAACTGCATGTCAACGGTGGTCAAACTTGCCGGAAGCTTGCAAATTTTACCGGAAATACCCATAGCTTACCATAAATTAGTTTTAATCACTTATAGTCGCTGTTTATATCTATTACAAAATGCTTTTTAAGGAAAATCTTGCCAAGAATACCTAAAACTCGTTAGAAATACCCAAAACTTGCCGAAAATGCCAATATGATTAATAACCGATTAATCCCGCTTAGACCGATTACAAAGCTACAAGGCCAGGGGTCGACCGCTCGACTACTAATTTACGATTTTTGCGACTTTGGTTAAACCATATTATTGAAGTGATACATAAATTCTTCTATACATGCAACAAAACCCTAATATAACTATCTAATACCTCTATTGTCCAACTTGGTTTTTCCCCCCTCTTCTCTTCTCTTCTTCAATGCTTAAAAACTATGCCAACCTAGTTGTTTCAACCAGTTGAAAATTCTGAGTAAAAACCGATTGAACTGTGTGAACCGGAAACATGGCGAGCCAACTAAAAACCGATTTTTAAACGTTGGTGAGTTGGTGCGTATTGTTTTCGGGTTTTGATCGACTACACTGGCTGCACCAAGTCGCTTGGGTTTCTTAATTTATTGGACAGATGTGCCTAAGTTTCTTTATCAACTTTATGATCGTTAGTTTTCAAGCTTATAATTTCCATAGCTCATATAAAAGCTAGCATAACAAAAATGTAACTTCAGTAGCTCGATCAATACATTAAAATGATGTTCATTATTGTTCTAGTGATCACAAACTTTGTTATGCAATAATTTCGAGTTTTATTATATGCATCCTCCAATGAATAACAAGTAGCAACATTTTCACCCAACAGGCCAACATTTACATGCATGATTCAAGACCTTTCATATCTTATCATATGATAATGAAAGGAAGAAATTTGTGGTACGAATTCCAGTTGTTGAGTTGCATTCAAAAAAAAAAAAAATCTTTTAAAAGAGTCAAGAAACAATGTAATAAACATTTACCACGTGGAGTTTTGTTAGTCTTTAAATTAATAAATATAGATTCCAAACATTATCATTAGAATTCAATAGCTTAAATGTGAAGGGTCATGCTTCCTTGATCCCAAATCATTCTATTTCTCAACTTGTCCTCTCATAGCATATTTTTCTTGCATGATATTCAGCAATTATTCAAAGAATAATTTAAAGCTTATAATAGATGTTACATGCATATCATGCTTAAATAAAAAAGTATCCCTAAAAGCAACAAGATCTCAATGACAAATTAAAGAAGTATTCGGTTCATAGTATGCTAAAACTCTCATCATTTTATAGTAGAAACAGTTTATCAGTTTATCTATTATTTTCGAAAGTCCTAAACGAACTTGCGATGGAATCATTGATATTACGTATAAAGAAACCAAGATGTTTAATATGGTTCTCAAATAGTTATTTAAAATCAAGTAAAGATACTAATTAAAGTTAATGAGACATGATATGTATCATATTTAAAGGTGTTGACAACTGAAGAAACTAAAGACAAGAAAAGATTACAAAGAAATGGTAAAAGCCACATAGATATTCCTGCTTCTATGTCAAATCCATAAATGAGATGATGGATTTAAGTTCGTGTTCGACAATTCTTTTGATCGGATATACATACTGAAAACTCTTCACTTTAGAAATACCAAAGAACAATATACTTGGCAAAACAACCTCGATCAAATATATGTGTCTCAACTTACACAACTGCGTTCGACAAACCAAACTTGGACCAACAAAAATAACACGTACTTGAATACGGCATGAAGAATCCAATAGAGATTCTTGATGAACTCTTATAAATTAAGTCTAGATTGAATATGACATGATGAACTCTATAAGAGTTTGTCAAATTATTCTTGTTTTCAATTCTAGATTGAAATTGTCTTGTTTCAAGTTGTTTAAGTAATCAACCCGTTCATTTTATGCTTTTTAATTTATCACCGGTTTTTATGGATGATCTAGTAAAAACATTACATAAAGGGTTGTGTTAGGGAAACGGGGTCTACCCCCACCCTCCCTAACACTAGCCTACTGTTACTGCACTGTTCATGCAGTTTTTTTTTTTTTTTTTTTTTTTTTTTTTTTTTTTTTTTTTTTTTTTCACAGATATACTTTTTTTTTTGTCCTTTGTCCATGTTTTTTTTTGTCCAAAGTGCTAGTATTGCACACACACAAGCAGTATTGCACACATGAAGTATTGCACACAAGCAGATTGCAGGCTCAGATTAACAATCATCATCGCCGATTTAGAACACAAGCAGATTGCTAATAGGCTCAGATTCATCATCGCCGATTTAGAAAAAAAATATATAAACAAGTACACCCTACCATATTTAGAGAGAGTTAATATAACCAAATATTAGGCTCGGATATGAAGGCTGCACACAAGCAGCTTGCACAAGCAGATTGCACCAAAGTGCACAGATTTGCCACCAAGTGCACAGATTGCACACAAGCAGATTGCACCCAAATGTGCACAGATTGCACCCAAATGTGCACAGATTGCACCCAAACCAAGTGAACCAAAAGTGAAACACAAAGTCTCACATTCCACACAACAGTAAGATTCTCAATTCACTGCAGAGACTGCACCCATGTTACTCACAACAGTAGAAAGTAAAGATTCCTGCAAATACTCACGGGAAAGTAAAGAGCACTGCAATAATTCAAAAGAAAGGCTCCAATTATATACAAGGCTCACAAAGAAGCAAGTCTCACCACAATCAATATCACAAACAAGTGAAAGCAAGTCTCACCACAATCAATATCACAAACAAGTGAACGGGGTGGAGTTATAGCAACAGGGGATATTTGGTTAGATTAACCCTCGCTATTTAAATATTCTAACAAACCATTTCTTAGCAGATTGCACACAAGTGAAACACAAGCAGCAGCAAGTGAAAGCCGCAAGTGAAACACAACAAAGATCTTAGGCTGCCAATATGTCAAATTCACCATTTAACACACAAGAGGTAACATTAGGCTCAGATTATAAATTGGTGCATCATAAGCAAGTTTTATCATTATTTGGCTGCAACTTCAAAGGTTGCAAAAAAATTTTTTTTTGCATGTCCATTCGGTAATGCCACGCCAAAATCAAAACTTTTTTTTAAATCATCATTGCCATATCTCTTTTTTTTTTAAACAAACTGCTTATCAAGTTTCAAAAGCAAACTGATTAAACAAAGTTTCAAATCAAACTGCTTATAAGCAGTTTGATAAGCAGTTTCATCAGAAACTGCTTATCAAGCATATTAGAGAGGTTTAATCTAACCGAATAGCCCCCGTCAATATAACCCACCCCATAGGGGGGTCAGAGCACAACATAATCACATATCACATACATGTGGACTGTGGGGTAGGCCAGAGCAGGTATTCATACCACTCATTGGTGGCAGATCAAGGTGTTAACCTACCAACAGCCACATGTATTCATCACCACAGATCACCCAAACCAACTGAACCAAAAGTGAAACACAAGTCTCACATTCATCACCATAGAGCACAACATAATCGCATATCACATACCTGTGGACTGTGGGGGTAGGCCAGAGCAGGTATTCATACTACTCATTGGTGGCAGATCAAGGTGTTAACCTACCCACAGCCACAGAACCACCAACACTTAATCACCCACCACACACAGAACCACCAACACTTAATCACCCACCAAAGAACCACCATCACAGAATCACCCACCAAAGAACCACCATCACAGAATCACCCAACAAATACCCACCATCACAGAATCACCCACCAAAGAACCACCATCACAGAATCACCCAACAAATACCCACCATCACAGAATCACCCACCAAAGAACCACCATCACAGAATCACCCACCAAATAACCAAAACACCCAAACCCTAGTTTTTAAAAATTAGGCGTTTTTAATTTTTATCACAGATCTAATGAATTAAACATCACACAAGTAAAATAATAACATTAACATCACATAATCACCCACCAAATAACCAAAACACCCAAACCCTAGTTTTAAAAAATTAGGCGTTTTTAATTTTTATCACAGATCTGATGAATTAAACATCACACAAGTATAATAATAACATTACCATCACATAATCACCCACCAAATAACCAAAACACCCAAACCCTAGTTTTAAAAAATTAGGCGTTTTTAATTTTTATCACAGATCTGATGAATTAAACATCACACAAGTATAATAATAACAGTACCATCACATAATCACCCACCAAATAACCAAAACACCCAAACCCTAGTTTTAAAAAATTAGGCGTTTTTAATTTTTATCACAGATCTGATGAATTAAACATCACACAAGTATAATAATAACAGTACCATCACATAATCACCCACCAAATAACCAAAACACCCAAACCCTAGTTTTAAAAAATTAGGCGTTTTTAATTTTTATCACAGATGTGATGAATTAAACATCACATAATCACCCACCAAATAACCAAAACACCCAAACCCTAGTTTTAAAAAATTAGGCGTTTTTAATTTTTATCACAGATCTGATGAATTAAACATCACACAAGTATAATAATAACATTACCATCACATAATCACCCACCAATTAACCAAAACACCCAAACCCTAGTTTTAAAAAATTAGGCGTTTTTAATTTTTATCACAGATGTGATGAATTAAACATCACACAAGTATAATAATAACATTACCATCACATAATCACCCACCAATTAACCAAAACACCCAAACCATTCCACTGATGAACCCTAATTTTTAAAAATCATGCACATACCATCACATTCCACTGATGAACCATCACATACCACATCACCAATCTAAACACAAGAGTAATTTTAGATCTAGAATCGTTTCTAGATCTAAAATAGAGAGAGAAAATGAGAGACAGATGTGAGATATATAGAGAGAGAGAAAATAGCGTGTGTGTGTGTGGTGTGTGTGTGTGGGTGGGTGATATACGCGTACGCGTATTAAACTTTTTTTAATATTATTATTATTTGTAAAGGGTTGTGTTTTGTAAAAAAAAAAAAGTATTTTGTAAAAAAAAATGTAAATGTTGTAAAAAATTTTAATTATTATAAAAATTGTTATAAAAAATGTAATTATTGTAGTTATTATAAAAATTGTTATACAAAATTGTTATAAAAATTGTTATAAAAATTGTTATAAAAAATTGTTATAAAAATTGTACGTATTTTCAGGTTTTCGATTCTCACGAGCAAGTAACTGAGTGGGTGCAAAATATAGCTCGGGAGCTCGGTTTTGTAATTGTAAAAAATAGAACCAAATCAGAAGATGGTCTGATGAACGAAATCAATTATAGGTGTACAAAGGGTGGGAATTATATCGTACGAGGTAGTGGAAAACGGAAAACCAAAATATATAAAACCAATTGTCCATTCAGATTACTAGCGAAATATCATCGAACAAAAAATTATTGGGTTTTGAGGGTGAAGGATGATACGCATAATCATGATATGCTAGAGTCGTTGCATGGTGTGCCATATGCAATGCGATTAAAGGATGATGAGTTGGGTTTGGTCAAAGAATTGACAGATTATAACGTACGACCACTCAATATACTTTCGACAATACAGGGCCGTAATCCGGATAACGTGTCTAGCGTTAGAACTATATATAACGCACAAAATAAGTTCCGAAGAGACATAGTAGGAGATAGAACTCAAATTCAAGTCATGTACTCGCATTTGAGGGATTCAGGGTATACATGGTACCCGAGGGTAGATGAGCATACCAAAGTGCTTGAGGAGCTATTTTTTGTGCACCCCACGTCGTATGCTATATGGTGTACATTCCCTCAAATAATGCTGATGGACTCCACGTACAATACCACCGTGTTTAAATTGCCGTTGTTGGAAATTGTTGGAGTAACTTCAACAAATAAAACATTTTCAATGGCGTATAGCTTTATATCCAGTGAAAAGGGGCATAATTTTAAATGGGTAATGCAACGTGTGAAGCAAGTGATAGACGAAAGATATTACCCACGTGTTATCGTCACTGACAGAGATTTAGCGTTGGTTGGGGCAATAAGAGAAGAATTTCCTAACGCTCACAGATTACTCTGTCGATGGCATATAGAGCAAAATCTGCTTAAGTTTTGCAGAAATAAATTCGACAATGAAAAAGAGTATGAGTCCATTAAACACCGATGGGATTGGATGATTAAAGCTCCGACATTCGAATCCTTCAGGGACCATTATCAACGCCTACAACGGCGATTGGTGAACCATCCGGGTATAAAAAAAATTATTAATTCATTGTTTATAATTATTTAAATAAGTACCCGAATGACCTTTTAGTATGCTCTATTTCTTTTTCAGATATCGCTGCGTATATGGATAACTGGCTGCGAGATTACTCACCCATGTTTGTCTCGTATATTACCGACCGATATCGCTCCTACGGCCAGACAACAACGTGCAGAGTTGAGGCTCACCACGCGTTGTTGAAATTATATTTGGACGGCACACAGTCAAAATTAGACAGGTTGTTGAGGTCGATCGATAAGATTCTCATTACGCAAGAAAATGCGATAAAGGAGACTTTCAATAGAAGCATGAACGAGAAACTAAATACGTGTAATACACCACTATTTCAAGAATTGTGGTATAAAGTTTCCAAACATGCTTTCGACAAGATGGAAAAAGAACTCAACCTTAAGATCACCGCAGCAGACTGTAGCCATAAGTTGCGGGCAAATTTCGGACTACCATGCTTTCATGAGATGCAATACTTTAGAGATCATGGTAAGTATATTAAATTTACAACTATCAAGTTGTTTTCCACATTAATATCAGTAATTTATGCAAGTCGCTTTAATTGAATTCAGGACGCCCCATTCCACTGGATCAAATTGATATTTTTTGGAGAACCCTATCTGTTCCGTGGCCTTCTATCATTAGGCCCCCGTCTGAAGATGGCTCTTCCAGCGAACCTGGTGATGATGATGATACTTCGTTTAACGATGGCGTGCGACAATTCAAGAATATTTTTAGCAAGTCAACGTCGTTTGTCAAGAAAAATATGTTAACGAAGTTGAGAGAAATATTCCAGCCTGAATCTGTTGACACACGTGAACCAGCTATTCAAAAAAATATCCGTGGACGTCCGAGCGCAAAGGACAAAAAGGGCAAGGCTACACAAGTCCCGGACTTTGATGAAGTCCCTGACTTGAATGAAGTCCCTGACTTTGATGAAGTACCAATCGTAGATCACCGAAGAAGTACAAATTCAAGATCTACAAAAGTGCCGAACATGCAGAAAGAACCTGCAAGACATAGCTCTTACACGGGTGATACTCTACGCCACAGATTTTATGCTGGAGATAGTGTGAGCAATGCATTTATTAAGCATATTCCACCTATTTTCCGTCCACTCGTAATAAGCATACATAATGTTGAGGGTGATGGAAATTGTGGGTTTCGGTGCGTTGCCCACTGTATTGTTCAAAACGAAAATAGGTGGGACGAAGTTAGAGGTATGTTATTGCAAGAGTTAGATTATCATAGGCAAAGATACATAGATATGTGGCAGCAACAAGACTTTGACCGACTTTGGTATACAATAAACTGGTTCAATGGACTTGCACCACACGATCACTGGATGGTGATGCCACTCACGGGGCTGGTTATCGCTTCAAGCATTCACCGACCTGTTGTATTTATATCCGATGCAGGTTGGAACACATGTTTACCGCTTTTTACCAGGCCAAACTCATCACAAGGAACCGACCCTATTGTGATTGCCCGTGTGGGTGCTCACTACATTGTACTGACGCTCGACAGAGATTTTCGACTATCCTATATCCACCCACAATGGAGGCATTTCAGAGAGCCAGTTGCAGCCGAATGGGCAACTTTGTATCAAGATCGACTAATGGTTCATTGATTTATGTTGTAAACAATAGAGACACCGACAAAACATTGTAAATGATTACTGGTTTATGTTGTAAATAATAGAGATACCGACAAAACATAGTGAATCAAATGTAAAAGTTATTTGTATTTGTAAATAATAGAGACACCGACAAAACCATTGTAAATGATTACTATATTTGTAAAAATGCATTCTTTGTAATTTTTATACTTGTAAAACAATGTAAATAATTATTGATTTTATGTTGTAAATAACTGTTTGTATTATATAGTAGATGATTAAATATTTATTATTATTGATTCATTATGCAAATTCTTTGGTCAGATGAGCCAAAAAAATCCTTTTTGGTGCCGATGTAATAAAGGATTTATTGTAGAACGGAAATCCTGGCAAAATGATAGTCGTGGGCGACTGTTTTATGCATGTCCTCTTTCAGTGGTAAATAATCATACGTTTGCTTAGTTATGTAAATAATTTGTTTGTTAAAAATACATTTCTTATTATTTTCTTAACATGTAACAGCCAGGTACAAAAGACTATGGGTGTCGATACTTCGCGTGGAAAGATGAATTTGAAGCAGAGCACTTTAATCAACCCTCTTCTTCAACGCATTGCTCAAACTGCGTTGCTACAAAAAATGAGAACAAGTTGTTGAAGGCAAGAATAAAGTCGCTGGAAATGGAGTTAGAAATGGCAAGGAATCCTGAGGATCACGCTTGTCAGTCGGGTGCAAGGCTCCATGATCTTTTAAATGAATTGAATAAACTTCATATGTCGTAGATGTTGTTGTTTTTAAATAATATGTATAACGTTGTCGTTTAATTTAATAATAACAGTTGTTGTTGCAGTTATTTAATGTGGTAATATTTAACGTGCTATTATAGAAAACATTATACATATACAAAACATTATTATACATACATAATCCTTTTTACATACATAATCATTTTTATTTAAACAAAAACAATTACAAAAAAAAAAAAAAAAAAGTTTTAATAAATGCAGCCACTAAACGACAAAATAGCAAAAAGTCAAAAAAAATAAAATAAAAAACAAGTACACCCTACCTTACTATAGAGAGGGTTAATCTAACGGATAGCCCCCGTTGCTATAACTCACCCCTACATAAAGTACCTTCTTTTCATCCAAACATAAAGTAAATAGTTATCTTTCAGTTAAGCGACGCACTTAAACATATTTATTACACTGGGTGTTTTAGGGTCTTGTTACGGATCATTGTTTGGAAAAATATACTGTATCTCATCATTTTTCCTTTTTAAATTGTCAACCTATTTGATCGACTGGTTGAATTTGTTCAAGTAATTATAACACAAACTTTAGCATCATAATTTGATCGACTCCAAAAGCAATTCATTCGCGATTAGCGCATCAAAGTTGATTACCTTGGTCCCCAAAAATATATAAAGCAGTATTATTTTATATGATTATTTTTATGAAAAAAGGTTCTTATGTAATTCATAAAAGACTTTTTGCGTCAAAAAATGGTAAGAAATATCTTTCTAAAGATATTTGACTACTAACAACCCATAATGTCTTTATTCAAATATGAACATTTAAATGTTTCGAGTCAAATAAAATACAACCCCTTTCTCCGAAATATGATTTTTAAAAAAATGATTGAGATGCTTAAAAGTACTATAACGGTACCCGCGTAATGCGGCGACGGATACTCTTTAATTAAATTTTGTGAGAAATAAATGTTTTTCATTATGTAATATAATATTACTCTCAGATGTTGTTATTAATTATGTTATTTCTGTTAAGTTTGTTATAACTCTGTTATAGTTATAATGAGTGTTTGCCCTAATTGAGACTATTCTATAATTAGTAAGTTTGAGTAGGGGTGAGCAAACGGACCGGATGGACCGACAAAACCGACCGGACCGGACCGAGACCGGACCGAACACATTCGGTCAGGTCTCGGTCCGGGGTTTTTTTATAATTTTGGTCTCGGTCCGGTCCGGCATAAAAACCGGACATTTAGCCTATTTGGACCGAGACCGGACCGGACCGAACCAGACCGAGACCGAACCGACAACATTCGGTCCGGTCTCGGTCTAGATTTTTTGCCGGATTCTGTCTCGGTCCGGTCCAGTTTTTCTTGGTCCGGTCCGGTCCGGTTTTGGACCGATGAGCAGCCCTAAGTTTGAGTTTGAATTTTTAAGCCTTGATAATTATAAAATAGTTCCAAATGTATTATAATGTAGTATGTATAACTAAACTTATACTTAAATTAACATGACAATAATTTATTTGTTTGAAGAAAAATAAGTCTTTTTACTATTACCAACAAAACACTGACACATATTATTAAACATAAATTTAGGTATATCAATTAAAAAATCCTTTAAAGCAGTAATCTACTAAATGATGACGCAAAGCTTTACTCAATAGTTTATGATGTATATGTAAGCAAGATTTTCAAGATCAGAATCCTACTCAAGATCTTGTTTGTCTTTGCAAAATCGAAATAAAGATTTTAATATCCTACTATAATGTTATTTTCTTTATAACATTTTTAATAGTATACAAATCTGTAAAATTATATGAATGTTTCATGAAAATATTGTCCTAAATTATGATTATACAATGTTTAAATAGATTAACATATTATTTTTTAAAGTTTATAAAACATAATCTATAATTTTGTAGTTCAAGAAAGTAACATCGAATCTTTTTTATATAATAAAACAAAACCCTTATTAGGAATTTTCCATTTCAAAAAAATTGATTCATACCTTATTTAGTAATAATTTTATTTAAAAAAAGATTATTTTCTTATTAGGTAACATTTTATATTTATCTATAACACAAGTAGAAGATAAATACAAAAAATATAGATAAGATGTAACTAATAATATGATTAAATTTTTTAAATAATTATCTTTAATCATAAAAAACTATAATTAAACAAAACAAAGATTAAACTATTTGTTTTTTAATAAATAAAAATATACGATTTAAAAAATTTTAAAAAACCCGCGCGTGCGCGGGTATTATAACTAGTTTGATTAGATCTTAAAATCCTACAATCAATATCGGGAACATATAAGATCTTAAGCTGGCATAAATCTTTCTTAGAATTAAGATTATTTTGTTATATGATATCATAAAATCATAAAATTTTAAAATAAAGATCAGCATATTTTTAACAACAATGTATGTAAGAATCATTATTATATGGAAAATCAAGAATAGTAATGAACACATAGGACAACATACATCCAAATCAATGAATCAAAGTAGGAGGTTCATTGAAAGTTAAGTTTGTTTTTTTATTATTATTATTTTATTTATTTTTTTTATTTTCTTTTTCTTAATATGAACATAATGAGCCGAAATGTCTGTGTGCTGCGATTGGGCATTCGAGTCTCTTTCATAATAAATAGAAATAGAAAAAGCAATTCAATAATTAAGTTAAAGCCTTGCAAATTTGCAATATTGGTCTGCTGGAGCCATGGTTATTGTCAATCTCGGCTTTTTTCAGTATCACATGGTCTCTAGCTTGGTTGTTGCAGCCCGATTTCCTTGGGGTGCAGCTTTGTTGGTGAATTTGGACCTTTTGTCATTAGTCGAGATGATAGGGCAGATTCATCTTGCGGAAGAGTGGTAATTTTATCACTACTTTTTACTTGTTTGTTGCAGTTGCGGCGGGAAGTTGGTGATATGCTCGGGTTCTAGCAATGAAGATATTGAATATAGAGGCATTCACTATGGAGGTGGTTCAGTTGAACCTGGTTTTTTTACATTTAGATTGTACTAGTAATTTTTATTGTAATTTAAATGTAATTGGTAGTAGCTGCGGTTAGCAGTGGTAGGTTATCTGCGTTTAGTAGATGTAGTTTGCTTTAGTTACATAGTTTGAGTCATATCGCCTATGTAACGGGCTTTGGACATGGTATGTACGTCCATGTTATTTGTACTTCAAAGATTTTGGCGTAATAAATTTACCGGGTCAAATGACCTTTTACCCAAAATATATATATATATATATATATATATATATATATATATATATATATATATATATATATATAGACAAACACACACACCCCCACACACCCGTACGCACGCACGTGCGCACACACACAAGAGCGACTTATAGGGAGGTAGAAATGTAGACAGATCCTACCTATACCTCAGAAAAAACCTGGAAGTAGAGAGACTCCTTCCAGAAAGACCTCCGGTAGGTGCAAATGTGTGAGTGATAGAAAACCGGAAAAAGAGCAAGGAGCAAGAGAGCACAGAGTAAAAGCATATAGAAAATAAAAGAGGAAAGCCAAGCAAACCAAGCAGAAACGCATGAAACCGTCAAACAACGTGATTATCTTAAGTTCATATTTTAAAATGTGATATGAACAACGCGTTACTTAATTAATGTACCAATTCCTTTTAATATGAACATAATACAATAATACATACTCTATTAAACATTTTTTTTCCAACACAATTATCTGAAGTTCATATCTTAAAACGTACTAATATGAACAACTACTAACTAAATTACTTTGAAGGTTAGTCGTCAAAATTCAATCTTACATGTAATAATACTCCATCCGTTCCAAAATATAAGTACATTTTGACTTTTTAAAAATCTTTTTATTACAATTTTGTCCTTAATTATTTTTTTTCATATTATATAATAATTGATGCAAAATATATAAATGAACTTGTGTTTTAAATACATTTTCATTAGTAAACTTTTCATCAAGTATTATATAACACAAAAAAATTAATTAAAGTCAAAGATGGAAGGAAAATACTTTGAAAAATAAAAAATGTACTTATATTTTATGACGGAGGGAGTATTATATATGATTTAAAAGGTTTTTGTTGTAATTTCAACAAACAAAATACATTAAGGGATATACTACCTTACAGATAAATGTATGTCGTAAAAGAAACTTGGGTAGAGATCTTCAAATTGTGAAAAATTCATGTTGTTTACCCCTCTTGCATCAACGATGGTAGATCTCTTGCAGACTAAGGAAATCTACCCGCTTCCGACTTGTCTCTCTTTAATGCGGTTGTCCAAACACCACTTGGGTCCTATGGAAGTTTGGAAACGACTTCACTTTTGCTCCTAAGAAACCGAAAAAGAGCCTCATTTTGAACGATCGATGTAAAACTCTTATCGTTCTCGTTTAATTGGATTTTCAAATAGGTCAAGGAAGAATTGTTTTAAGTGGTTAAGATGGGTTTCCAATCCTTGTAACACTTTTTCCATTCTTTGTAATATTTCCCTAGCTTCTTGCTAGAGGTTTATCACCATGCATGCACGTTCGAAAAAAATGTATATGGTATATACAATTTGTTATATTAACGTGGGCTTGACAATGGTCCCTTCACTAAGTTCCTGCATTAAACTATGCACAGGCATCAAAGAAATTCGTATGCAGGACCACGAAATGTTCATTCTACAGCTATTTTTTCTGGTTTTATTAATAGAAAAATATTCAAAAAACATTATGCAAAATTATTTGAATAGCAATGAGAGCATTGTGGTCCATATTCTGAAGCAATTTGCACGCGATCGTTGTGTCTTAATCTTAAGTTAGGTGCAATTAGGAGTTTTGAGGCAAATAATATGATCATCAATTATTAATTTAAGGGGTGTTTGTAAGATTTTAAGGTCTTACCGAAACAATCTAAAATTATGAAAGGGTCCCAATGTAATTTCCATATAACAGCATAAAAAAGTTGAGAAAGTGACATCTAATTTTAAGATTTTTTTATTTTTTATTTTTATTTTATTTTATTTTTTATTTTTAATAATTTAAGTATTGTAAAAGAAGCCTCATATACAGAGTATATACTTAAAAAAAATGATTGAGATGCTTAAATTTGTGATTAATTTTGTTTCTAAATGCATGTGAAACTGATTTATTCGTTTGTAAAAAAATTGGATCAATATGTTGTTACCAATATAATATTACCTCATAGATTCATTAGACATACTACTAATTAGTCGTACCAGTCAATGCTCTATAATTAAACAAAAACTTACCATATATTTTTTTTAAAATTATGAGTGTGTTAAGTGTTACTCCGTAACTCATATGTACTTGAGGTAATCGAGACATCCATACGACACTGTCTCTGATCAACACTTTGTATCTAATGAGGTTTGAACCGATAACAATTGAAAGCTCTACACGGCTGTAGATTATTTCGTTTGACACATGGAAACAGATTACAGGACAAACTATCTAGCCAATTTTACTAGCTAGATTATTGAACCAATCTGATGTGGTTCCAACAAACATGAACTATTCATGACAAAATTAATTAATAGGTTCTTGTCATATAAGTTAAGACTTGATAATTCATATGATCCGCTCCAAGACAAAGTCCAAACTAACAACGTAGGATGTGGGATGTGGGATGTGTGATGGAGATAACATTCTCTAGTTTAACTGAAGACGCCTTAACTATTATTAGCCAAAAGTCTTACACACACAATTATTTAAACTTTAATACGAAAAGAAAACTGTCGTTTAGTGACACATTAAACATTTTCACTCGTAAATGCGTCTTTTTAGTTGTCGGTTCCCTAGAATCACTCTTAATCGTGTGTTGCATGTTTGATAAATCTTCTTTACCTAATACTAGAAAATCATTATTATTATTATTATTATTTTTTTTTCCCGGATCGGAGGTATCGGGTTAAAGTACATTTATTAAACAAAAACTCTCTTTTTATATTACAAATTGTTTTCAATACACATGAATTAAACTTATAATTTACCATAATGAAATCTGATTTTTAATTAAATAAACTCAAACTTTCCTTTTATAATCACCTTAAATTTTGCCCTGAGGTCACCCGTTAGACAAATCATTTTTTTATCGCAACGTCAAAGCCGTGGTCGTCCTTTTACACCTAAAGTACAAGCTTAGCTTTTTATCCAATAGACCAATACCCTAAAATTGTACCTCTTGCCAATTGCAATATAAGTTGATTTATACTTATGACAAAGTTTTTGTTGGGTCAATTTAGTGTCCAAAGATCCTCAACTAAGATTCGAATATAAAATAACCGAAGTGTAAATGAAGTCTCTGAATGATAGAACATTTAGGGAGTCATCTTCAGAGACTAACGAAAGTCTCTGCACTTACTAAGGCGCACTAGTACGATTGACGCTTTCGGCGTCGACATGTCCACAACATTATCTGTTGCCGTCGTAATGTCGACGAGAACATGAAGACGGCGATGCCGCACGCCGCGTCGGCAACAGCATCCCTGTCAACAATCGTCGTCGACATCATGGGTCCCACTTCGTTTTTCAGTCAAACGAATTCTTTGTCCGTCAAATTGTTCCCATCGACATGTCAACGGGAGCGTATAACTAATTAACATTTTAATTATTAAACGTTAATTGAGTTTTATACGTCGTCGTCGACATGTCGACGGTACCATTTCATCAGGTTAACATGTTGGTCAACGTTTTGATTAATGATGCCGTTGACATGTCAATGGCCTCATTAAACTATCAATACCTTTTGCTTAATGTCACAAACCACTAACTTCCCCTTAGGTTAGGAATGCCTTATTAACTTAGCTTAGGCCGTCACTAGCACCCTAGGATTAGAAATGCCTTATTAACTTAACTTAGGCCCTTATTAGAGCACACTAGGATTAGAAATGCTTATAGGATTTTCCCGAGCTAAATTTTTGCTTTAATATATCATTATAACCTAACTAACCTTCAGACAAGCTCACGTATCCATCTATGCCAACCACTACTATGTTTGCTTAAGGTAAACATCCCGGTATGTCAAGTCAAGGTAATAAACATATTTTCATTAAGAAAACTAGTACTCCCTCCGTCCCATAATAATTGTCCACTTTGAATTTTTTTAGTCTTCGTTATTCAACTTTGACTATAAATATTTTTATTTGTGTAATATAATAGTTGATGGAAAATATACGAATAGATTGAGTTTTAAATATATTTTCATTTGATATAATTTTCATCAAGTATTATATAACGCAAATAAATATATTAATGGTCAAAGTTGATCAAGAAAGACTCAAAAAAGTAAAAGTGGACAATTATTATGGGACGGAGGTAGTACTATAATACCCCATACTTGCTAGAAAACCCTAAATGCACCTATGTGTTTTTGGTTAGTTTTAAAACCCTAACTGCTTATCTGAACTTACATGCAAAGTGCCTAGGACTTAGATATAAGTTATAATAGCTACCTTAGGATATATTAGAACCCTTAGGATATAGTACAACCCCTAGAAACTTAGGTACAAGTCATATAAGCATAAAACCTTAATTAGGTTATAACTTCCCGAAACTAGGTCAAAACTAGGTTAAATCTTTACCATAAGCTACCATCACTTAGAATAAGCTACTAATAGTCACTAAACATCATTAGGACCTTAAATAAGACACTAAAACATAGATAAAATGTTAAACACTTATAAAACAAAACTAGATTAAAATTAGACTTAAACACCTAAACCATGCTACTTAAACACTTTAAAACCACCAAGCAACCAACCTAGCACAATAATATAACTAAGCTAGCACCCTAGCACCTCCGACCACCCAAGCAAGTAGGTGATGCACCTCCTTGTCACCCCTTTCTTCCTAACCGCCTCTCTCGGCTACTTCCCACCACAACCGGCCGAAAGCTCGGCCCCTAGCTACCATAGCTCATCCCCATCACCTACTAGACCTTCCACACCATCCCCTAACTATGCTTACTCCCCCTCCCCCTCCGTGACACCTATACCCCGTTTTTACCCAAACCGCCTTTATGCGACCTATAAATACCCCCTCATCTCCTCATTTCTTCTTCGCACCTCTCCCTCTCCTCTCTACCTCACATTTCTGTAGTTTAAGGTCATTAGAAGCCATAGGAAATGGGTAACGAAGCTTTGGACGAGTTGTGTTGTGGTTTGAAGTCGTACGAGCCCTAGAAACCCTAAAAACCCTCGTAAGCCCTCCCCTGACCTAGGTAACCTTTACTTTAGAATAAGACTTAGATAGACTTTAGATGCCTTAGAAACCCTAGGATAGCCATTACATGCATGTTTTCTTTCGTAGCCCTAGTTTTAAGTCGAATTGCATGCTTAGGTGTTATATAGCTTATCTACTTGATATAATTTGCATTATGTGGCTTATTTGAACTTATATGAGTTAGTTATAAGCTTGGAAACTAGATTGCCATGCTAAATTATGAATTACAAACATTTAGGACTAATTTTGCAAAACATTACATGCATAGGGATATATATTGTAAATTCCTGAAACTATAAAGTCTAGGGATTGTTTTTGACATTTCCTAGAACATAATAGTGTAGGGACTAGATTTGCAATATATTAAACCTTAAAATAAACTATTAAAACAAATATTAAACTAAAAGGCCTAAACTTGCAAATATTATAAATATAAGGGTAAATAGAGTAAATACTAAAAACTAGTATAATTTAGGAAATATAAAAGTTTAGGGACTAAATATGCATTAGTTAGAAAGTTGATACGTGGGAATCGCACCAGGTTTTACTTCTCAAGGGATCTCGAGAAGCTTACAACCCCACCAGGCAGTGTATCTGATCGTTGTAGTATAGTATAGTGACAAGTACCGGGGGATTGATCATTCAACTCAGGAATAGTGTCGCTAGGATTAGAAAGCCTAATAACTAGGTCTAGAGGTGAGGGATGATTCTTTTTGTATTTTTATATTTTATAAAAGCAAATAAAATCTCGGGTTTTGGAAGAGTGGGCGGAATTAGTTGCTAGCCAATTAACCCAATTTACTAAGATGCAATCAAAATAAAATGACAGAAATGAAAATAAAACTAATTATACTAATGTGGTGTAACAATAATGGGGAAAGTTGTGTTTACTTAGGTTTCATTACTCTCTAGATATCTTTTACAGGTTGATAGCTTGTTACAATTGCATGGATGATGGGTCATATTCCTTAATACTAGTCGTAGGGCCGTGTACAATATTCCCTAACTCTATAGGATCCTACTTCACTCCTATGTCGAGCCGTTAGAAGCTCCTAACATGGGATCATTAGAATTCTCCTACGCATTAAATACAACCAAAAATTGTAGAACACCTCCGATCATGTTTCTTAAGACGTTCAAGCAAGTTACCAATGGAAGTCTGTCTGTTTTCTTAAGCCTAACATCGAATACAATCATCCGTAACAACTATAAACATACAATCAACCCATAATTAACATCTAGGTTTCACTATATCTAAGCAAACACAAAAGAAATCTAGCCTTGCATGTTAAATTGAAGACAAGCGTAAGATATATTCAAACAACACATAGACATATTGAATGAATTGAAAGAATACTTATCTTTAATAGAACATGAAAGATTCAAAGGGTTGAAACCCTTGAAAAAGCTGGAAAATTCGACCTAGGGTTTTTCCCTCAAAGTTGCACACTAATGAATGAAATTTGGAAAACTATATATAGATTTTACAGGGTGATGGCGTCATGTGTAAAGTTGTGACGCCGTCAACTTGCCGCCATGATAGAAATCGTATTGCCTAGATCTGATTTTGACGCCGTCATGTGTAAATTTCTTCTGGGCCGTCATGTGTAAATGGATCTTGACGGCCTTGGTGACGCCGTCAGGTCCTATGCTTGAAAATACTCTGGACCGTCACGTGTGTCTTCTACTTCCACCTCTTTTGTAACTCTTGACGCCGTCATTAAGGAACTTGTGACGCCGTCAGGTACTATTCCCAGCAAGAAAAATTAAGACTTTGTCGTTTTCTTCACTTTTATGCTCCAAAAACGTCCAAAATGCTTCCTTTTCCAGATTTCTCTCCAAAAGTACCTAAAATGACAAAAGGAACGATTTAGGGAAATATTTGATCAAATAATCACGAATCCGGGCTTAAATGACTCCTTAAAAGTGGTTCACTTTTCGCCTCATCAAATACCCTTACACTTGAGATTTGCTTGTCCTTAAGCAAATGCGCTTTTATTCTAATCAAAATACAAGTTAGGGGTCATTTAACACTAATATAAAAGTAATTACAACAAATAATCGTTCCACTAAAGACCAAAGACAAGCACGGAGGTAATACACTAGCACCTCACAAATAGTATTTAGATACTCACATCTCTCGGGTGTAATAAAATATATATCACAATAAGGAAATGGAAAACATCTCTCACTACCTGTCATAGCAAATAGATTACCATAGGCTTGGGAAAGGATCAAACCTCCACCACTTGGCGTAAGCACCTAGGATAAATTATCAAAGAGGTCTTTCAAAGGGTTATAACGTTAGGTGTAGGGATATGGAATACACAGTTTTGTTGGATAAAGGCAATATTTACTGGTGGCGAGTTAATCATCTTGGTTAATTACATGTACAATATGGCGTTGCTAAGCGAAGACTCGACTCGACTTAAGCTAATAAAACAAAAATATAAAATAAACATAAAATGAAACGGGATGGAAGTCCGTATGTTTTTTTCTCTTTTATTTTTCAATATATATATATATATATATATATATATATATATATATATATATATATATATATATATATATATATATATATATATATATATATATTTCTTTTTTCTCTTTTTCTTGATTTTTTTTATTTTTTTATTTTTTTTGCATACACTCTTACCATACCATCCAAAATAATACATCATAGGGAATGTACATTCCCCTTACACTTGAATTTTTACATACTTTACAATTAACTAATATAATAACTCGAATTAAGATAATCAAAACAATTAGAGTACTTTTAAGATTAACGCACATATGGGGGTAATAAATGATGTTCTTCCCTATTACTCCAAAACATAAGTACTTTACCCATGAGTCCCAATCGTCCCAAAACAATATGTACAAGATATGACTCGACTTAGCAACCATGTAATCAATTAGATAATTAACTAAGGGTTTAAACAAATAACAATAATGCACTAAAAATGAGTGCATACACAGAAGGCTAAGGTGATTTGGTTGCATATTTGGGTGGGTTGTAACAAATTCTTCCTTTAAGTAAAATGCTTAAAGTTAAAAACGAAAAGATAGGCTCGGAGGGGTTTCGTGTACTAGAAATGAGTACAACGCTAACGTGTGGGAAAAATTAATTGACTTTACTAGCCAAGTAATATGACTTAAATGGTCAAGTAACTATGATACGGGTTTAACACAAGGGTGATCCTAATGCCTCTTATCATGTAGTAAATCCCACTTCACGAATGTAGTCTCACTAGCGGTCTCGGGATGCATCACTAACGGAAGTTCTAGAATCTAAATGTTACCGGTACACTCATAAGCACTAATAATAAATGCTTTTCCTATCAAATCCAAAGGCGAACCTCACATATTTTGGTGGAAAATTTTTCTGAATGGTACGGTTTTGTGCTAGTCATACAACTCCTATCCATGAGACGCTTGTTATGGCTAAAGTTTCACTCCTAAATGTTGTAAATTTTTTTTTTTTTTAATTTGACGCTAAAATTACACTAACAAGTATTTCTCTTAGTTTTATTACACACCTACCATCAAACAAACAAACTCAAGTGCAATAGTATCCTATAAGGTATCATCATTTACCCTCCTCTTACACTTAGGATGAACATTGTCCCCAAATGTTCAATTAAAGATTGTAAAAGTAAAATTGGTAAAAGAATGAAAGCAAATACTCCCCTGATTCATTCGGTGTGGATAGTGTGGTAACAATGTTAGATCTTCCTCCAAGAAAATGAACATTCAAAGCTTCCCTTCGAGAAAAATAAATCATTTTCTTGTCATATATAACTTGTTAAACCTGAGAAAACAAACAAGGTAACCTCGCGTAAAATCAGCGGCAATCTATATATACTAACAAGTCCTAGAAAGCAGATTAAGATATAATGCTTGTGGAATGAATGTTTGCAGATTTCCTGGAGTTTATAAAACTAAAGAATTAACAAAAACTTTAAGACTCTGTTAGAAAAACAAAACTTGCAAAATTTCCAAAATTTTACACATGACGCCGTCAGGAGTTAACTCCTGACGCCGTCAGAAGTGACCTGCAGAAATCTTTACGTTAAGTTTTCAAAAAATTTCTAGAAAAACTTATGTCCTACTTCCTGGAAAATCCTGCAAAATATCATTATAACTCGATACAAGCATTTGACTCTAACGAATACTAATACACATGTTCATTTAATATTGTGGCGAATCAAGATCAATTTCGTTCTTAAAACAAATTTGGGGTTTCCCCTTACACTTAGCTTTTGCAAAATACCTTCATATGAAGTTAAGACGAAGTTAAACAACAAAATAAAGCATTTTCACAATTTAGTTTTGAAACATGATCTACCAACAATAAAATAAAGCATGCATACGGAAGCAAATAACAATCAAACAATTAAAAATCACACAAAGCATGGGTTGCCTCACAAGAAGCGCTTTTCTTTTTTTTTACGAGTCTTGTTGCTAGACTCAAGGTCATGGGCTATTACGTGACCTCATCGTTGGTCTCATTCTCTAGGCCATCTCCAATCTTAGTTTTGTATTCCGGACCTGATTGTAAATGTTCTTTATAGAGACCAACCACCTTTTTCTCAATTGCTCCTATAATTCTATTGGCAAATTCCTTATCAACTTTATATTTTGGTCCTAGAGTCAAGCAATCTTTATAGAAAAGGCTCTTCTTCTCCCATACATAGTCCATGCCCTTTCTCTTATCCTTTTCATTGATGTCCTCAAAGGCACCAATGTTGTCCATGTCAAATCGAGGCACAAAACGAAATTCTTTCATTCTATTAGGCATCCTATATATGATCCTATCAGTTTCACTAGCAATTCGGATCGTCCCTTCTATCTCATCATATTCTAACTTGGATTCTTCAACAAATGGCTTACCAAACACAACATGGGATAAGCGACAATCAATAACACTAGCTAGGTTTTCAACAACCATAAAATCAGTGATATAAGTAAAGTTCCCAACAAAGACATGCAGACCTTTAATTCTCCCGACAAAGTTACAAGCTCCACCGGGGTATTTGGGATCTCTTCTAGGTCCAAGTCTTGTTTTCACTATATCGTTATAGACACTAGAGGACATAATATTGATTGGGGATTCAAAATCAATGTAAGCATTGTCAATGTGCTTATACCCAATCATACATGATATCTTATCATTCTTAGGATCGCCTCTCTTTATCTTAGGGTCAATTCTAGTGAAAGGAGGTCGAGGATTATCAATAAGATTATTATAGTACGCAGTCTCTTCCTTAGTGGGGTATAGATTGAAATAGTCATCTAGCTTCGGATCTATCTCCCCTTCCTCAAGTTCCTCAACAACATCCTCAAAATCCTTAGATCCTAGGTCCTTATTTGAATACAAGGGGGTCGCTAGGTCACAAAATGCATGATCTAGCTCAACATTAATTAACCTATTAAGCTCCCTAAGTTCCCTAATCTCATTCTCAATCTGTTCACGCAACAAAGCCACTTCTCTAGGGGAAAGGGGTGGATTCGCGTTTTCCATAATGGTCAACGGAATAGTCAATGGATTTAATTTACTAACAAAGGCACGAAGAAAAAGATAGACTAAAGAAAAACTAAAAATAAAAATAAAATCTAACTAGAAAGGAATCTAGCAAGTAGACCTAATAAAAAGAAATCATAACCTAAACAATAACTATTCCCCGGCATTGGTGCCAAAAACTTGATACGTGGGAATCGCACCAGGTTTTACTTCTCAAGGGATCTCGAGAAGCTTACAACCCCCACCAGGCAGTGTACCTGATCGTTGTAGTGTAGTATAGTGACAAGTACCGGGGGAGTAATCGTTCAACTCAGGAATAGTGTCTCTAGGATTAGAAAGCCTAATAACTAGGTATAGAGGTGAGGGATGATTCTTTTTGTATTTTTATATTTTATAAAAGCAAATAAAATCTCAAGTTTTGGAAGAGTGAGCGGAATTAGTTGCTAGCCAACTAACCCAATTTACTAAGATGCAATCAAAATAAAATGATAGAAATGAAAATAAAACTAATTATACTAATGTGGTGTAACAATAATGGGGAAAGTTGTGTTTACTTAGGTTTCATTACTCCTTAGATATCTTTTACAGGTTGATAGCTTGTTACAATTGCATGGATGACGGGTCATATTCCTTAATACTAGTCGTAGGGCCGTGTACAATATTCTCTATCTCTATAGGATCCTACTTCACTCCTATGTCGAGCCGTTAGAAGCTCCTAACATGGGATCATTAGAATTCTCCTACGCATTAAATACAACCAAAAATCGTAGTACACCTCCGATCATGTTTCTTAAGACGTTCAAGCAAGTTACCAATGGAAGTCCGCCAGTTTTCTTAAGCCTAACATCGAATACAATCATCCGCAACAACTATAAACAAAACAATCAACCCATAATTAACATCTAGGTTTCACTACATCTAAGCAAACACAAAAGAAATCTAGCCTAGCAAGTTAAATTGAAGACAAGCATAAGATATATTCAAACAACACATAGACATATTGAATGAATTGAAAGAATACTTATCTTTAATAGAACATGAAAGATTCAAAGGGTTGAAACCTTTGAAAAAGCTGGAAAATTCGACCTAGGGTTTTTCCCTCAAAGTTGCACACTAATGAATGAAATTTGGAAAACTATATATAGATTTTACAGGGTGACGGCGTCATGTGTAAAGTTGTGATGCCGTCAACTCGCCGCCATAATAAAAATCGTATTGCCTAGATCTGATTTTGACGCCGTCATGTGTAAATTTCTTCTGGGCCATCATGTGTAAATGGATCCTGACGGCCTTGGTGACGCCGTCAGGTCCTATGCATGAAAATACTCTGGACCGTCACGTATGTCTTCCACTTCCACCTCTTTTGTAACTCTTGACGCCATCATTAAGGAACTTGTGACGCCGTCAAGTACTGTTCACAGTAAGGAAAATTAAGACTTTGTCGTTTTCTTCACTTTTATGCTCCAAAAACGTCCAAAATGCTTCCTTTTCCAGATCTCTCACCAAAAGTACCTAAAATGACAAAAGGAACGATTTAGGGAAATATTTGATCAAATAATCACGAATCCGGGCTTAAATGACCCGTTAAAAGTGGTTCACTTTTCGCCTCATCAAAAGTTATATGCCTATATGTTATAAATTTTGGGTAGAAAATGTAAATATATATATATATATAAAGGGTAAAAATGGACTATTTTTATAAAAATATATAAACCTATTTGAGTTAGAAGCATAACACAATACTAGGGAGCTTCATGCGAGGAGTACTATGTGGATATTTCGTTTTGACGATTTTGTTGGGTTTACGAATTAAAGTGCCCTGACTCCTCAAACGATTATTGCATATACTTCTGAGATATGATGGCCTGAACGGTATTATGTTATAACTAAACCCTATGATACGTGGGAATCGCACCAGGCTTTACCTCTCAAGGGATCTTGAGAAGCTTACAACCCCCACCAGGCAGTGTACCTGATCGTTGTAGTATAGTATAGTGACAAGTACCGGGGGATTGATCGTTCAGCTATGAATAGTGTCGCTAGGATTAGAAAACCTAAATACTAGTTCTAGAGATGAGGAATGATTCTTTTTGTATTTTTATATTTTTTAGAAAGCAAATTAAAATCTCGGATTTGAAGGATTTGGGCGGAATTAGTTGCTATTCAACTAACCCAATACTAATATGCAAACAAAATAAAATACTAAAAATGAAAATAAACTAATTTAAACTAAGGTTGTGAGCAATAAGTGGGAGAAATGTGTTTACTTAGATTTCACTACTCCCTAGATATCTTTTACACGTTAATTACTTGTTATAGTTGCGTGGATGACGGATTGTATTCCTTAATACCATTCATGGGGTGGCTTACTTACTTCCCCAATCCTATGAGTGCCTACTTCACTCCTATGTCGAGCCTGCAAGAAGCTCCTAACATGGGATCATTAGAATTTACTCATGCATTAAATACAACCAATAAAACCTAGTACACATCGGTTCATGTTTCCTAAGACGTTCAAGCATGTTACCATTTGGAGATCTGCCAGTTTTCTTAAGCCTAACATTGAAATCATTCATCCAATACAACCATAAACAAGTAATCAACACATAATCAACATCTAGGTTTCATTAGATCTAAGCAAACACAAAATAAATCTAGCCTAGCATGGTGGAATCAAAACAAGCACAAGATATAGACAACCAACACATAGACATATTGATTGAATTTAGCAAAGACTTATCTTAATAACACATGTAAGGATTCAAGGGTTGAAAACCCTTGAAAAGCTATAAAATTCGTATATGGTTCGGCCTTAGGGTTTCTCCAAACTTGTTCCTCTTAATGAATGAAAATTAGAAAACTATATATAGATATTAAATGCTGACGGCGTCAAGAACAACCTTGTGACGCCGTCATCTCGCCGCCAAAATAATTCTCGGACTGCCTTGATCTACATCTGACGCCGTCATGTTATCCACTTTTGCAGGCCGTCACACATTTAACTCTTGACGCTCTACTTTGTGACGCCTTCATTTCTGTACTGGGTCGTCATGATCTTTACTCTTGACGCCGTCAGGAAAGTACTCTTGACGCCGTCACACACTGTTCCCAGCATGGAAAATTAAGTCTTTGGCATTTTCTTCACTTTTATGCTCCAAAAACGTCCGAATTGCTTCATTTTCCAGATTTCACTCCCAAAGTACCTAAAATCACAAAAGGAACGATTTAGAGCAATATTTGATCAAATAAATTCAATTCCGGGCTTAATGACCCCCTAAAAATGGATCATTTTTCGCCTCATCATATACCCTTACACTTGAGATTTGCTTGTCCTCAAACAAATGCGCTTTTATTTTAATCAAAATACAAGTTAGGGGTCATTTAACACTAATATAAAAGTAATTACAACAAATAATCGTTCCACTAAAGACCAAAGACAAGCACGGAGGTCATATACTAGCACCTCATAGATAGTGTTTAGATACTCACATCTCTCGGGTGTAATAAATTATAAATTACAATATGGAAACGGAAGATATCTCTCACTACCTGTCATAGCAAAATAGATTACCATAGGCTTGGGAAAGGATCAAACCTCCACCACATGGCGTAAGCACCTAGGATAAACTATCAAAGAGGTCTTTTAAAGGGTTGTAACGTTAGGTGTAGGGATATGAAATACACGGTTTTGTTGGATATAGGCAGTCTTTACTGGTGGCGAGTTAACAATCTTGGTTAGTTACATGTACAATATGGCGTTGCTAAGGCAAGACTAGACTCGACTTAAGCTAATAAATGAAAAATAACAAAAATATAAATGAACATAGAATAAAAAGGGATGGTAGTCCGTATGTTTTTTCTCTTTTCTTTTTCTTGATTTTTTTTTTTTTTTTTTTTTTTTTTTTTTTTTTTTTTTTTTTTTTGCGTACACTCTTACCCTACCATCCAAAATAATACATCAAGAGGTAATGAAAATTCCCTTACACTTGAATCTTTACATACTTTACAATAAACTAATCTAATGACTCGAATTAAGAAAATCAAAACACTTGGAGCACTTTTAAGATTAACGTACATATGGGGGTAATAAATGATGTTCTTCCCCATTACTCCATAAATAAGTACTTTACCCATGACTCCCAATTGTCCCGAAACAATATGTACAAGGATATGACTCTACTTAGCAACCATGTAATCAATTAGATAGTTAAGTTAAGGTTTAACAAATAACAATAATGCACTAAAAATGAGTGCATACACGGAAGGCTAAGGCGATTTGGTTGTACATTTAAGTGGGGTGTAACAAATTCTTCCTTTAAGTAAGATGCTTAAAGTTAGAAACGAAAGGATAGGCTCGGAGGGGTGTACTAGGGGTTTCGTGTACTAAAAATGAGTACAACGCTAAGGGTGTGGGAAAAATCAGTTGACTTAACTAGCCAAGTAATATGACTTAAATGGTCAAGTAATTATGATACGAGTTTAACACAAGGGTGATCCTAATGCCTCTTATCATGTTGTAAATCCTACCACACGAATGTAGTCGCACTAGCGGTCACGGGATGCATCACTAACGCAAGTTCTAGAATCTAAATGCTACTGGTACACTCTTAAGCACTAATAATGAATGCTTTTCCTATCAAATCTAAAGGCGAACCTCACATATTTGGGTGGAAAATTTTTCTGAAAGTACGGTTATGTGCTAGTCATACAATCTCCTATCCATGAGACGCTTTTTATGGCTAAAGTTTCACTCCTAAATGTTGTAAAAAATTTTAAATTTGGCGCTAAAATTACACTAACAAGTATTTCTCATAGTTTTATTACACATCTACCATCAAACAAACAAACTCAAGCGAAAGTGTATTTGTAAGGTATCATCATTTTACCCTCCCCTTACACTTAGGATGAACATTGTCCCCAATGTTCAAGTAAAGAATGTAAAAGTGAAATAAGTAAAAAGAATGAAATCAAATACACCCCTGATTCGCTCGGTATGGATAATAAGGTGGCCAGGTTAGATCTTCCTCCAAGAAAATGAACAATCAAAGCTTCCCTTCCAGAAAAAATAAATCATCTTCTTGTCATACATAACCTGTAAATCCTGAGAAAACAGACAAAGCAACCTCGCATAAAATCGGCGGCAATCTACATAAGTTACTAAATCCTAGAAAACAAAATAAGATATAATGCTTGTGGAATGAAGTTTGCAGATTTCCTGGAGATTATTAAACTTAATAATTCAACAAAAACTTTTAAAACTCCGTTAGAAAAACAAAACTGGTAAAATTTCCAGATTTTTACACGTGACGCCGTCAAGAGCAAGCTCATGACGCCGTCAGAAGTGACCTGCAGAAATTCTGGTGTTAAGTTTCTGGAAAATTTCTGGAAAAACTTGGTCCTACTTCCTGGAAAATCCTGCAAAACTTCATTATGACTCAATACAAGCATTTGACTCTAACAAATACGAATATACATGTTCACTTAATATTGTGGAGAATCATGATCGGTTTGTTTCTTAAAAACATATTTGGGGTTTCCTCTTACACTTATCTTTTGCAAAAATACCTTTTTGGGTGAAGTTAAGACTAGGCCAAACAACAAAGTAAAGTATTTCCACTATTTTAATTTTGAAACATGATCTACCAACAATAAAAATAAAGCATGCATATGGAAGCAAATAACAAACAAACAAAATAAAAATCACACAAAACATGGGTTGCCTCCTAAGAAGCGCTTGTTTTTGTTCGAGTCACGAGCCTGACTCTACCCTTATTTAATGGAAATAGGGGAGGTTTCCCTACACTTAGGATTAAGTGCGGGTGGAAGTAGCGATACACACCCTTAGGGTGGAAATATACCTCGTGAGGAAAGAGTGGTGGATGAATTATATGCTCAAAGAGCTGTGCTCCTATCATTATAACCTTACCTAATTTAATCGGGTTAATGGGTGGGTTAAGATTTTCTCCTAGAAAGGGATCATTTTCTATCAACTTCAAGAGACTACTAGTTGGGGATCCATCTTGACCTAATAAACCCGGTTTAAACCCATAATGTTTCTTGTGATCAATCACAAATGGGTGATGTACGTATGTAAGGTCATTTTCCACTCCTATATTGGCTTCCTCTCTACAAGGCTTAGAGTCCACTACCTTTATCCTAAGACTACCCGGACTATATGGTTTGATGGGTGGATCGGAACGTATCTCAATTCCTAAATTCACATCCAAGGATGGAAGATTAGGTAACGGCTTTGGTTGAGGCTCCGGTTAATCAAAACTAGGAACTTCCTTAGAACTAAAAGAAAGGTCATCACTACAAGTGTTAAAACCTATATTCTCTAGTTGTGCTTGATCCAAGGGTTCTACCTCTATTGGGGTTCCTATAGTCTCTTCTACTTCTTCTAGGTAAGTCACGGGTGGTATGTGTGCCTCAAATGATGGTAGGACTTGTGGGGTACTTGGTGGGTTTAAATTTTCAACTCTATCCTCCATCTCATCAAGATCACCTAAGTGTTCATCTTGTATTCTGGTAGTGCCTAACCATGACATGCACTTAGGTACTTCAACTCTACCCACCTCATTTCTAAACAAACCTTCCGATTGATCCATCCAAATACCAAATAGGTCTAAGCTTACCATTTTTGGGTGCCATGTTCCACTTCTTTTATGGGCGAGAATCTCAAAGATTTCCCATACATCTTCATCATCATAATCCCACATTTTTCCATCTTCCATATCTTCAATCTGCTTCTGGGTTTGGTAGTCGATACGAGTGTAAAAGATTTGAAGTGGAAACAATAAGTCAAGACCATGATGAAGGACCTTTTTTAGTAAGTATTTGAAACGAGTCCATGCATCGGAAAAAGATTCACCATTATGTCGACGGAACATAAAGATGTCATTTTGGAGTGGAAGGGGTAGATTATGTAATGGATTTGGTCGATTGGTTGAAAAATTTTGCGGATTCGCGTTTTCCATGATGGCTGATGGTAATGGTTACGAACAAAAACACGAAAAAAAAGATAGAATAAAGAGAACCTAAAAATAAAAATAAAATCTTACTAGAAAGGAATCTAGAAAGTAGACCTAATAAAAAGAGATTCTAACCTAGACAATAACTATTCCCCGGGCTGCGGCGCCAAAAACTTGATGCGTGGGAATTGCACCAGGCTTTACCTCTCAAGGGATCTTGAGAAGCTTACAACCCCCACCAGGCAATGTACCTGATCGTTGTAGTATAGTATAGTGACAAGTACCGGGGGATTGATCGTTCAGCTAGGAATAGTGTCGCTAGGATTAGAAAACCTAAATACTAGTTCTAGAGATGAGGGATGATTCTTTTTTATTTTTATATTTTTTAGAAAGCAAATTAAAATCTCGGGTTTGAAGGATTTGGGCAGAATTAGTTGCTATTCAACTAACCCAATACTAATATGCAAACAAAACAAAATACTAAAAATGAAAATAAACTAATTTAAACTAAGGTTGTGAGCAATAAGTGGGAGAAATGTGTTTACTTAGATTTCACTACTCCCTAGATATCTTTTACACGTTAATTACTTGTTATAGTTGCGTGGATGACGGATTGTATTCCTTAATACCATTCATGGGGTGGCTTACTTACTTCCCCAATCCTATGAGTGCCTACTTCACTCCTATGTCAAGCCTGCAAGAAGCTCCTAACATGGGATCATTAGAATTTACTCATGCATTAAATACAACCAATAAAACCTAGTACACATCGGTTCATGTTTCCTAAGACGTTCAAGCATGTTACCATTTGGAGATCTGCCAGTTTTCTTAAGCCTAACATTGAAATCATTCATCCAATACAACCATAAACAAGTAATCAACACATAATCAACATCTAGGTTTCATTAGATCTAAGCAAACACAACATAAATCTAGCCTAGCATGGTGGAATCAAGACAAGCACAAGATATAGACAACCAACACATAGACATATTGATTGAATTAAGCAAAGACTTATCTTAATAACACATGTAAGGATTCAAGGGTTGAAAACCCTTGAAAAGCTGTAAAATTCGTATATGTTTCGGCCTTAGGGTTTCTCCAAACTTGTTCCTCTTAATGAATGAAAATTAGAAAACTATATATAGATATTAGATGCTGACGGCGTCAAGAACAACTTTGTGACGCCGTCATCTCGCCGCCAAAATAATTCTCGGACTGCCTTGATCTACATCTGACACCGTCATGTTTTCCACTTTTGCAGGCCGTCACACATTTAACTCTTGACGCTCTACTTTGTGACGCCTTCATTTCTGTACTGGGTCGTCATGATCTTTACTCTTGACGTCGTCAGGAAAGTACTCTTGACGCCGTCACACACTGTTCCCAGCATGGAAAATTAAGTCTTTGGCGTTTTCTTCACTTTTATGCTCCAAAAACGTCCGAATTGCTTCCTTTTCCAGATTTCACTCCCAAAGTACCTAAAATCACAAAAGGAACGATTTAGGGCAATATTTGATCAAATAAATTCAATTCCGGGCTTAATGACCCCCTAAAAACGGATCATTTTTCGCCTCATCATATACCCTTACACTTGAGATTTGCTTGTCCTCAAGCAAATGCGCTTTTATTCTAATCAAAATACAAGTTAGGGGTCATTTAACACTAATATAAAAGTAATTACAACAAATAATCGTTCCACTAAAGACCAAAGACAAGCACGGAGGTTATATACTAGCACCTCACAGATAGTGTTTAGATACTCACATCTCTCGGGTGTAATAAAGTATAAATTACAATATGGAAACGGAAGATATCTCTCACTACCTGTCATAGCAAAATAGATTACCATAGTCTTGGGAAAGGATCAAACCTCCACCACATGGCGTAAGCACCTAGGATAAACTATCAAAGAGGTCTTTTAAAGGGTTGTAACGTTAGGTGTAGGGATATGAAATACACGGTTTTGTTGGATATAGGCAGTCTTTACTGGTGGCGAGTTAACAATCTTGGTTAATTACATGTACAATATGGCGTTGCTAAGCCAAGACTAGACTCGACTTAAGCTAATAAATGAATAATAACAAAAACATAAAATGAACATAGAATAAAAAGGGATGGTAGTCCGTATGTTTTTTCTCTTTTCTTTTTCTATTTTTTTTTTCTTTTTCTTGATTTTTTATTTATTTATTATTTTTTTTGCATACACTCTTACCCTACCATCCAAAATAATACATCATAGGGAATGAAAATTCCCTTACACTTGAATCTTTACATACTTTACAATAAACTAATCTAATGACTCGAATTAAGAAAATCAAAACACTTGGAGCACTTTTAAGATTAACGTACATATGGGGGTAATAAATGAAGTTCTTCCCCATTACTCCATAAATAAGTACTTTACCCATGAGTCCCAACTGTCCCAAAACAATATGTACAAGGATATGACTCTACTTAGCAACCATGTAATCAATTAGATAGTTAAGTTAGGGTTTAATAAATAACAATAATGCACTAAAAATGAGTGCATACACGGAAGGCTAAGGCGATTTGGTTGTACATTTAAGTGGGGTGTAACCTATGACTCTCACTCAACATACGTGTTGACTTTTAAGCATGTTATCTTAGGTAATTAGGCACTATAGGAACCCTGGCACGGAGAACCACTGGACATGAGGACGTCCAAAATAGTTATCATTCATCAGTTTTGTGTCGTAAAACGTATCTTAGGGACCTCTGTTTTGGTAAAAGTACATCTTTTACTGTAAAAACTCTGATGAATAAATGAATGATAACATCTTTTTCAAAAACGTCTCTTTTCTAGTCGTTTTCTATTATCTTGTCTTTGTTTCCATGAGCAATACCCCAAACACTTTATCCACTGCGATCAGTGAAAAATGGGGGTGTTATAGATTGGTATCAGAGCCTTGGTTATAGAGAACAAAAGGATTTTCATAAAACTATAACCACTTTTTTCAAAAAGGTCCTCCTTGCCATTAGAATCCCCAACTACCTTTAGGATTAGAATCCCCAACTGCCTTTAGTTAGAATCCCTAACTTGCTTTTAGACTAACTTTCCTTTAGATTAGAACCCCTGAATTTGCCCTTAGGATAAAATCCCCACTATTAGAATTGCCTTTAAAATGCTTATTTAGGTTAGAATTATGCTAAGATATTCCTTCGGGAATTACAGTTAGATATGTCATCCTTTAACAATCCTATCATCGTGTTGGATACCGATGAGACGGATACTTCATCCGATGGTTATGAGTATGCTCCGGCTACTCCTACTCACTCATCTACTGGTTCTAATTCTCTGGAAGAATTAGCCTAGAATATCTTAACTAACCTAGGATTAGAACTTTCCCCGAATGATCCCTATATGCAAGCATATAATGGGTATATGCAGGCATATGGTGGAAATATTCCTACTGTACCTACTATAACACCTACCCCACCTAAACCCCACTATACTAGTCATGATCGTTATGTTCCCGAAGTAGATTCACCTCCCCTTAAGAGGATACGTTTTATACGACCATCACCTCCCATAGGTTTAACATAGGTAGTAGTTTGTATAAAACACCTTTAGAAAGGCATGATGAACAAATAGATGAAATACTTAGTCATCTAGATAAACTATCTTTAGAAAGAATGGAAGAAGTAGAAATTAGGACTAGGGAATTAGGAATAGGTAAAAATAGGTTAGAAAATGAATTAGAGAAAACTCGTAATCAAGTCTTTAGGTTACAAACAAAATATGAAGGATACTCTGACGAAGTAAGTACCGCACATGTTAGACTTTCCACCATCGAAATGATTATCGAGGATCTTAGGGATAATAATAGGTCTGACATAGATGAACTCTTGGAGGCCATTCAAGATCTTAAGAGTAACCTAGAGCAAAAATAAGGTTATAGGTTTAGATAATATAGGTTATAGGTAAATAACTTATTTAAACGGGTACTTGCTAGGTTTTCACTTAAAAACAATGGTTTTTCATAAAACTCGTATCTCGTATTAGGATTCCCCATTGCCTTAGAACACACTATAGATTGCCTTAGGACTTAAAAACTAAAACAAATAGGAAAAATTAAAACAAGTAGACATACCTAGTAATAGTAAAAACTTAGGATCCCTTAGAATCACTATGCCTTTAGACGGAGGGGGAAACTATTTTCGGTGAACCATAACGATTCTTGCTAGGAACTTGCCATTTTTAATACCCATCCGGTATCAGAAAAGTGCTTTCAGCACTTAAAACATAAACTATAACAAAATTCTTACCATATCTTACCTTTAGAATGGCATGTACAAGAACTACCACACCTGTCACTCCCACTACTCCCGCCATGACTCAGGAAGATATCCAGCGACTAGTGACTGACAGTGTAACTGCAGCACTAGAAGCTAGGGATGCAAACATGGCTAGAAACCCTGAAATCCTTGTAGTGAAGAAGAGTAACTACAAGGAATTTATAAGCTGTCAGCCCTTCAATTTCAATGGGGCAGAAGAGGCCATAGGATTGATTCACTGGTTTGAGAGATGTGAATCGGTATTTTCCCGTAGTAACTGTACTGAGGATTGTAGGGTTAAGTTTGTGACTGGTATGCTTACTGAGGAAGCATTATCTTTGTGGAACTCGTATGCCCAACCCATAGGAATAGAGGAGGCATACGAGTTATCTTGGGTTGAATTTAAGAAACTTATGATTAAGAAATACTGCCCTCAGACAGAAGTCAAGAAAATGGAGGATGAATTTTATAACTTGACTGTGAAGGGGAACGATGTTAAAACTTATATTAGGAGATTTCAAGAGTTGGCTACTTTGTGTCCTACAATGGTACCAACTGTTGAAAAGACGATAGAAGTTTTCATCGGAGGTTTGCCCCGGAGTATCGAAGGGAATGTTACAGCCTCTAAACCTCAAACGTTAGAGGAAGCCATTAACATAACCTTAAGGATAATGGACCAAGTAACAAAGCACAACTCTGTGCCAGTGCCCTACGATAATAAGCGAAAGTTCCACGATGGGAGAGCTTTCGGTAACAACCGTAATAACACCGGTGGTAATCATACAAATCCCTATCCTCAACCAAGGCAAGATAATGCAAGAGCTTATGCCACCACTTTAAAGAAAAGTGGGTATGCTAGAAGTGCCCCTCTGTGTAGGAGATACAGCTGGCATCACACAGGGCCTTGTGTCATTAAATGTAATATATGTAACAAGGTGGGCCATTACCCAAAGGATTGCAGGAACAAAAGACCAGTTGCTGGAGGAAATCCACCACCAGCAACAGTCATTTGTCATACTTGCGGGGAAAAGGGTCATTATATGAATAAATGCCCAAAGAAAAATACTGATGGTGCCCAGGGTAGAGCATACATATTGAGGGATAGGAATGATCCACAAGATCCAAGCATAGTCACGGGTAATTTTCTTTTAAATAATCATTTAGTTAAAATATTATTTAATTCTAAAGCAGATAGAAGTTTCGTATCTATACCCTTAGCCTCTAGACTTAGGATTAAACCCATATCTTTAGATAATTATTATGAGATAGAAATGGCCGACGGAAACTTAGTTAGTACTAACACGGTCATTAAGGGTTGTACCCTAACCTTACTTAACCACCACTTTGAGATCGATCTCATACCCATTAGACTTGGTAGTTTTGACGTTGTTGTGGGAATGGATTGGTTGTCCAAGAATCAAGCAAAAATTCTTTGTGATGAGAAAATCATCCATGTACCTATCAACGGTGAGACTTTAACTATCCGAGGAGATCAAAGTAGAACTAGACTTAACTTCATTTCATGTATCAAAGCAAAACGATGCATGTCACAAGGTTGTCAAGTTTTTGTGGTTCAAGTAACGGAGACTAAGCCAGATGAAAAACGACTGGAGGAGATCCCTGTAGTCAGGGAATACCCAGAAGTTTTTCCTAAGGATTTACCTGGCTTACCTCTGATTCGTCAAATTGAATTTCAAATGGACTTAATTCCCGGAGCAACATCTATATCTCAAGCACCCTATAGGTTAGCCCCTTCAGAGATGAAGGAACACTCTGAACAACTCCAGGAGTTAACCGATCGAGGTTTTATACGTCCAAGTACATCACCCTGGGGAGCTCCTGTCTTATTCGTAAAGAAGAAAGACGGATCTATGAGGATGTGTATCGATTATCGTGGATTAAACAAACTTACTATCAAAAATCGATACCCATTACCCTCGATTGATGACCTATTTGATCAACTACAAGGTTCAAGCATAAACTCAAAAATCGACTTACGATAAGGCTATCATCAACTGAGAGTGAGGGAAGAAGATATCCCTAAGAGCGCTTTCAGAACAAGATATGGGCACTATGAATTTCAAGTTATACCATTTGGTTTGACAAACGCACCAGCGGTTTTCATGGACCTCATGAATCGGGTGTGTAAACCATACTTGGATAAATTTGTTATAGTGTTCATAGATGATATCCTTATCTATTCACATAATGAGGAAGAGCACGCTAAACACTTGAGAATAATCCTAGAACTGCTTAAGACGGAGAAACTTTATGCAAAGTTCTCTAAGTGTAAATTCTGGATTAGTGTTGTGCAATTTCTCGGACACATGATAGATGAACAAGGACTTCGTGTCGATCCAACAAAAATCAAATCCGTTAAGGATTGGTCGCAACCTAAGAATCCTACTGAGATACGACAATTCTTAGGACTTGTGGGCTACTATCGAAGGTTTATTGAGGATTTTCAAAAATAGCTAAACCTTTGACAGAACTAACCCAGAAAAATAGGAAGTTTGACTGGGGAAAGGATCAAGAGATAGCTTTCCAACTTTTGAAGAGAAAGTTGTGTGAAGCTCCGATCTTAGCATTACCAGAGGGAAATGATAATTTTTTTGTTTACTGTGATGCTTCTCGAAGAGGTCTTGGAGCTGTGTTACTGCAAAAGGATAAAGTAATCGCTTATGCATCACGACAACTCACGACACATGAGGAAAACTACACTACACATGATCTAGAATTAGGAGCAGTAGTGTTCACTCTAAGAATATGGAGACATTATCTGTATGGCACTAAGTGTATGGTTTTCACTGATCACAAAAGCCTACAGCATATTCTTGATCAAAAAGAGTTAAACATGAGACAACGTCGATGGGTAGAACTGCTTGCTGATTACGATTTTGAGATTCGTTATCATCCTAGCAAAGCTAACGTAGTAGCAGATGCTTTGAGCCGAAAGGAATGAATCAAACCACTTAAAGTTAGGTCGTTAGTAATGACTCTTCATTCGAATCTACCTTCTCAAATACTCAAAGCCCAGAATAAAGCCCTCGAAATGAAGGATCGTAAACTTGAGAATTTTCGAGGGATGGATAAGGCTTTTGAGATAAGTTCAGACGGAACTCGTTGTATTAAGGGTCGAAAATGGTTACCTTATCATGGTAATTTAAGGAACGTAATAATGCACGAGTCCCATAAATCTAAGTACTCCATTCACCCAGGATCTAACAAGATGTATCAGGATCTGAAGAAATACTATTGGTGGCCCGACATGAAGGCATCCATTGCGAGATATGTGGGCAGGTGTTTAACATGTTCTAGAGTAAAGGCTGAATGCCAAAAGCCGTCTGGTTTATTGGAATAGCCCGAGATTCCCATTTGGAAGTGTGAAAGAATTAAGATGGATTTTATCACTAAACTACCTAGAACATTCAACGGGCATGATGCTATTTGGGTAATAGTTGATCGCCTTACAAAATCAGCACACTTCATTCCTATACGAGAAACAGATAATATGGAAACCCTTGCTAGGTTGTACCTCAAGGAAATAGTTTCCCGATATGGAGTGCCAATATCTATTATATCGGATTATGATTCTCATTTCACGTAGAGATTTTGGCAATCTATGCAAAAGGCCTTAGGTACTCAGATAGATATGAGTACAGCATATCATCCGCAAACCGATGGTCAAAGTCAAAGAACTATCCAAACACTCGAGGATATGCTTCGAGCGTGTATGATAGATTTTGGAGAAGGATGGGAGAAACACTTGCCATTAGTAGAATTCTCGTATAACAATAGTTATCACGCTAGCATTAAAGCAGCACCGTATGAGGCACTTTATGGGAGAAAGTGTAGATCTCCGGTCTGCTAGGCTGAAGTTAGAGAAGTACAATTCATGGGTCCGGAGATAATTCATGAGACAAATGAGAAAATAGTTCAAATCCGACAACGCTACAAGCTGCAAGAGATCGGCAAAAGATTTATGCCGATATAAGACGTAAGCCTTTAGAATTTCAAGTTGCAGATAGGGTTATATTGAAAGTTTCACCTAGGAAAGGTGTCTTTTTCATTTCAGAAAGCAAGGAAAGCTTAGTCCGAGATACATTGGACCTTTTAAAGTTTTAGAACGAATTGGTCCAGTGGCATACCGACTTGAATTACCGGATGAAATAAGTAATATACATGACACGTTTCACGTATCAAATCTTAAGAAGTGTTTATCGGACGAGTCACTAGTTGTTCCTATTAACGAGCTTCAATTGGATGATAAGCTCAATTTCACTGAAGAACTAGTGGAAATTATGGACCGAGAGGTCAAAAATCTAAAACATCATCGGATTCCTATCGATAAGGTACGCTAGGATTCCCAAAGAGGACCAGAGTATACTTGGGAACGAGAGGATCAAATCCATGCTAAATATCCCCATCTATTCACACCATCACATAATAACCATAGTTAAATCTCGGGACGAGATTTTCTTTCAGGATGGGAGACTGTCACAAACCACTAACTTCCCCTTAGGTTAGGAATGCCTTATTAACTTAGCTTAGGCCCTCACTAGCACCCTAGGATTAGAAATGCCTTATCAACTTAACTTAGGCCCTTATTAGAGCACACTAGGATTAGAAATGCCAATACGATTTTCTCGAGCTAAATTTTTGCTTTAATATATCATTTTAACCTAACTAACCTTCAGACAAGCTCACGTATCCATCTATGCCAACCACTACTATGTTTATTTAAGGTAAACATCCCGATATGTTTAGTAAAGGTAATAAACATATTTTCATTAAGAGAACCAGTACTATAATACCCCATACTTGCTAGAAAACCCTAAATGCACCTATGTGTTTCCGGTTAGTTTGAAAACCCTAACTTGTCACAACCCGCTATTTCCCAGGTCAATACTATTACCTAAACTTGAATTTTAATTCTTGACACTTAATTCAAAACTATTTGCATGTACTCTTTTACTTGAGTTAACTTGAATTTTTGAATAAATTCTAGTTATATTAAGACTTAGACTACTTTTAGTCCACAACGCTCCGGTACCTTGCTCCTTCCCCAGTTCACAAGTTATAACTATAAAATAAATTTTTATCCTTTAAGCACTTACGGTCTTTAATTCAACAAACATTAATTTTTATTCAAGAATGTGGTACTCGACATACCCGACTTTCTCAACAATTATTTTTAGAGTATTTTTATACTTCCAAAATTTTTACAAAAGTCCCACAAATATTTTCCAATGGCCAAGTTAAATTCTTTACACCTTACGTATAATTACGTATAACTTTCGTTAACTACTAAACTAATACCCAATACATATTTTTACTACCCAATACATTCAATATATACATCTTATGAAAATAATAATCATTTTCTTCCCATCTATCCCAAAATGCCGCCCCCTCTTAGTCATTTATCCAAAATTACACTCCAAATATCTACCAAATATTACACTAAAGTTCAAAGGCTTATGACAATTAATTAAGAGAGCATGGTGAGGCCATGCCTCCCCCCCTCTCCTTCCCATGAAAACCGGCCAAGCCACAAAGGACCAATGGATTTGATATTTTGACTATCTAACTCTCTTGGCTTATATATACATACATACATTCACAAGCTACACACTTAGTTGCAAAAGAGAAAAATACATCATCACCTCCCTTTTACTTCAAAAATTCGACACACACCAAGGAGCAAGGAAGAAAAAGGAAAGCTTGTGGTTATTTTTCAAGAATACTTAGGGTTGTCTAGCAAGGGTTTGGTGTACTAATCTTGGGGTTATACAAGAGTTTTACTAATCTCATCTCAAATACCACTTTGTAAGTCTTACACTACTAATACTTCATGAGTTCATGATTTTTATGCTTGTTAAGTGTGTATACTTAGTTATCACTTGGTACATGTTGAAACATCTTACATCCACTTTGATCTCTTGCCAAGAAAATATATTTTGTACAAGTTTTGATTAAAAAAAAAAAAAAAAAAAAAATTATTGATAAAAACCTCCACAAGAAAAATAAAATAAACTTTATATACATATATATATATATATATATATATATATATATATATATATATATATATGTTAGTTTTGAATACTTGGATGATCTTGAACAAGGACTCTTAAATATTGTTAGGTTATGTTTAGATCACTATTTTTCTAGTTGATGGATGACCTAGGACAAGATTTGGAGTTGTTGGTAAAATATTGTAGCCAAGAAAACACTAGAAAAATAACTTGACATCATCCATGATAAATCTGTCCCTTTTCGACTCCCTGTGGAAAATCAGTATCTTGGTGGCCTTATTAGGCTAGAAATATAGAAAATAGACTTAATAACGAAAACATAGCCGCATGAACGAGTTAAAACGGACTTATAACGAAAAAGATATGCTATTTTCAATATTTACGACGAAAACTATAACTTTCTGAAAATAATAAGTCTGTCTCGATTTTCTACCTAGGAAAACTGAGGTTTAATGATTTCTAAAATAACCGAGACCTTGAAAATACTAGAGTACACTTGAATACCTTCGCGGGGATATAAAGAACTTGAAAAACGGAACTACGACGCGAAAGTTATGGCCTAAAGAAGTTGGACAAAACTATATAATAATTGACAGCTTTTATTTAAAAGCTGATGGAATTTATAAAATGGACTTTTGGACATTTTAAGTTGTATTTTGGCTAAAATGACGTAAATAAGAATGGTAGAGCCTTACGTATACTTATTAGGTGCGTTAGAGTTTTTTTTCAAAATATATATTTACAAGACGACTAATATTTAGTCGTGTGATTTACAAGTTACATTTTCTAAAATAGTGGATGACTTAAACTCGAGATCACGTTGATTAAATACATTTTGACGACAAATACTACAACGACATGTACAAGTGATAATGTAGTGTATGACTTGCATGCTTGACCTTGATTTCGGTAACTAAGTCATATGCATAATTAGGTCGCGACTAGTGATTGTTGGACCTATTTTTCCGTTTTCATTACTCTATTCGGATTGCTATTGTTAAGGTGAGTTCATAACCCCTACTTTTACTTGTTTTACAACTGTTTTGGGGGAAGATACATGCTCATTACTATTTAAATTCAATGCTTGTTTTACTATAACGCGATTCATTTTCTCAAACATTACTGGATGGTTGAAATACTTGATTGATTTCTTGAATACATTATGAATTACTTATTCCATCCTTGATTACTTTCTTATGGATACAAGTTCTTGCTTTTGCGGACATAAATACAAAACTGTTACTTTGCCTGAGTTACCTATTACTGCCACTGAAGTCCCCTTTATCATGAACCGTTAATTACATGCGTGTAAGCGCGAATGCTGTGGATAGATCTATTTGGGTTGACACCCCGTCCGAGTTGGTCGCGCCAACCTGTCAAACGGACGCATATCATTCGGATTACTTCCGAGTGTCTGGCAAACACTTACTTGGGGCATTTTATGCTTGATTGCATACGATTACGTCGAGCTTCGGGGTCATGAGCTTTAGGCACTGTATACCTTATTTTTGGCTGTGACATTGTATTTGTTATATTGTCTTGCCTTCCGCAAAATACTTGTTTACCAAAAATACTTGTTTACTGAAAATACTTGTTTACCGAAAGTACTTGTTTACCGAAAATTACTTGTTTACTAAAATCTATGAACTCACCAGCTTTATGCTGACGTTTTAGCATGTATTTTCAGGTTCTTAAGGCGTTATCTTACCTTTGGTGGCTTTTGGCATGGCATGGTCATAGAAGACTCTGATAACTAATTGGGACCGCTTTAACTAAATTATGGGCCTATTTCCACTCTTCTTTTATAATATGAAAAATAAATGCTTTGATAAAAATTTTCATTCTAAATAAATGAAATGAAACCATTCTTTGTACCATATGTTATGATACCAATTGAGTTGCACCCCAGTGACATGTAAGCTTCCGCTGGACCCGATTTCTGGGGTGTGACAGATTGGTATCAGAGCCTCGGTTATAGAGAATTGGGTATTTCCAAAACCCAGACTATAACTACCTTTACAAAAACTTAACCCTATGACCGCCACATGCCTGCCTGCCAAGCCACTGCCTTACTTGATATTTTACTTAATGATCTATGTGACGTAACTATGTGTTATACCTTGCTACTTGATAACCTATACTTTACATGATTTACGCTATTCACTATAAGTATTTTCTATACACTTATACATACATACCGTACCTGTCACACCGTTACGCCTTTTCCCCTACGTAATCTTACCATTTGACTTCAAGTTGGGACACTCATTTTGGTCTTTCAAAACAACTTTTAAAAGCTAGAGACATATTACTAGCGTAACTGAACTAACACACACACTCGTACTTTTGAAGGTCCTCTAAACCTTCCGACATATCATAATTAATACAAATAGTCTCTAAAAATTTTAAAAATCATATGTGACATCGTTTTATGTGACATTAAAACTCATTACCTTACTAGCCGTTTCTGAAGACTAGTTTCAACACTCGTCCTATGCTTTTGTAACACTACACTTTTGGAACACCTACTTTCGGGACACGACTTTATAACACCTCACTCTTCCTCACTTCTTGTGGTTTTGAAGAATCACGTCACCAGGAATGTAACGACGGAAATCGACAGAAATGTTTACCCCTACTTAATGTATTTTTCGATTCCGAGGACAAGTTGGAAAACTTGTCGGCCACCCTCCCAACACCCATATCACTGACCTACTTACTAATGCCCGACAATGAGACGGAGCCATTCATGAGACCTCTCGAAAGATGAATAGGAGAGCCACTAATAATCTTACTCCTCCCACCCGACTAGAGTTTATCACCAGAAAATCCATTCACCACTCTACCCTATTACCGGTGACACGCATGGCGCCTCGTAAGGAACATCATGCACCAGTAGAAACTGCTTGACGACCAACCAATGGTCTCGTTAGACCAGAATAAAGCCTGAGAGGTTGAGTACGAATATTCTGTCCTTCTCAATCAACATTCGCTATACTTATTGATTATCACATTTGCTGTTGTTCTCATTCATAATCAATCAACATCCTTGATACTTATTTGACTTTGCATTTATTGACTCATTCTCGTTCGTAACACTTATTGTCTTTCCCATTTATTACTGTCTTCATCCTTACTCAATCAATATTCGACTTTTCATTTGCTGTTTGCTCTCATTCGTGACATTTATTGTCTAACCGGTTATTTGTTGTTCACATTCAATCTTAATCAAAATTCGTAATACTAATTAACTTCTCGCTGATTACTTGTTCATAGTTATGACATTTATTGTCTTTCTCATTTATTGTTCGCTCTCAATTACCTTCAATCAACATTCGAAAAATTTAATGTCTCTTGTATTCATTGTTGTTCTTACTTAGCATTCGATTTGCGTAATGCTTTTCTCATTTATTGCTTGTCCTCATTTATTCTCATATGGGATGCTTATTGTCGGTCTCATTTCTTGATTGTCCTCATTTGACACTCTGTCTTTCAGTATTTACCCCTCTTGATTATTATTTGAACACTTTGGTTCTCTCGGTTAATTTATTATTGTGTTGATATTCTCTATCCATCCTCTTTGCTATCGTAATGATTTATGATTCCTTTATTTGCGTTTAATTGCATCATTATTGGTCTTTCTTTTACCCATCATTTCGTTTGTTTCTTTGTTCATCCTGATTTCAAACATACCTTTTAAGCATTCTTTGTTCTTAACATCTAAACCTATTTACTATTGTTATGATGTATTGACTCTTTCGTTTGCATAAATCAATCGCGTTTTCCTTCTCCATTCGTACATCTAATCTCCTTTCAATCATTCTTTGTTTTGACATCTAATTCTATTTGCTATTGTTGTGATTCATTAATTCTTTTTCGTTAATCGATAACAGTTTGCTTCTTTATTCGTACGGATATTTAATCTTTCTTTCAAGCATTATTGCCTCATACTAGTACGAATGTTCTTTCAATTGTTGATCTTTTCGTTCGCAACCTTTCATTTTGACATTATCTGTTCTTAAAACATGGTACTTGACATGATTCCCTTTTTATTCTTATGATTCGTTAGTCTTTCATGTGTATTGTAATGTACTTCTCACTCCTTCATTAGCATTGACATCTACTTCTTTTGGCTATTAGTACGCTTCCTTGGTCATTTCATCGTTAGAACCCATCAGGGCTTGGAACAATGCTCCAAGTCAACAGGCTGCACATGATCGACATAAGAAGCTATACGATGTGCGACGCAAACCTTTAGAATTTCAAGATTTGCGACCAAGTTATGTTGAAAGTCTTGCCTTGGAAAGATGTGATATGGTTCGAAAAATGCAAGAAGTTAAAGTCGAGATACGTTGGTCCATTTAAGATATTGGCTAGAGTCGGTCCAGTGGCCTACAGACTTGAGCTTCCGCCGGAGCTCAGCAGTGTGCACAATTCGTTTCATGTTTCCAATCTCAAGAAGTGCTTAGCCGATGAATCCCTTATCATTCCGTTAGAAGAGATTCAGCTTGATGACAAGCTTAACTTTATCGAAGAACCGGTCGAGATTATGGATCGTGATGTCCAGTAGTTGAAACATAGTCGAATTCCTATCGTCAAAGTTCGCTGGAATTCTCAACAAGGTCCCGAGTTCACTTGGGAACGAGAAGACCAGATCCGCCAGAAGTACCCCCACCTCTTCATTAATACCACTCTAACGACCAACGCTGACTGAATCTCGCGGACGAGATTCCCTTTTTAGGGGGGTAGAATGTCACAACCCGCTATTTCCCAGGTCAATACTATTACCTAAACTTGAATTTTAATTCTTGACACTTAATTCAAAACTATTTGCATGTACTCTTTTACTTGAGTTAACTTGAATTTTTGAATAAATTCTAGTTATATTAAGACTTAGACTACTTTTAGTCCACAACGCTCCGGTACCTTGCTCCTTCCCCAGTTCACAAGTTATAACTATAAAATAAATTTTTATCCTTTAAGCACTTACGGTCTTTAATTCAACAAACATTAATTTTTATTCAAGAATGTGGTACTTGACATACCCGACTTTCTCAACAATTATTTTTAGAGTATTTTTATACTTCCAAAATTTTTACAAAAGTCCCACAAATATTTTCCAATGGCCAAGTTAAATTCTTTACACCTTACGTATAATTACGTATAACTTTCGTTAACTACTAAACTAATACCCAATACATATTTTTACTACCCAATACATTCAATATATACATCTTATGAAAATAATAATCATTTTCTTCCCATCTATCCCAAAATGCCGCCCCCTCTTAGTCATTTATCCAAAATTACACTCCAAATATCTACCAAATATTACACTAAAGTTCAAAGGCTTATGACAATTAATTAAGAGAGCATGGTGAGGCCATGCCTCCCCCCCTCTCCTTCCCATGAAAACCGGCCAAGCCACAAAGGACCAATGGATTTGATATTTTGACTATCTAACTCTCTTGGCTTATATATACATACATACATTCACAAGCTACACACTTAGTTGCAAAAGAGAAAAATACATCATCACCTCCCTTTTACTTCAAAAATTCGACACACACCAAGGAGCAAGGAAGAAAAAGGAAAGCTTGTGGTTATTTTTCAAGAATACTTAGGGTTGTCTAGCAAGGGTTTGGTGTACTAATCTTGGGGTTATACAAGAGTTTTACTAATCTCATCTCAAATACCACTTTGTAAGTCTTACACTACTAATACTTCATGAGTTCATGATTTTTATGCTTGTTAAGTGTGTATACTTAGTTATCACTTGGTACATGTTGAAACATCTTACATCCACTTTGATCTCTTGCCAAGAAAATATATTTTGTACAAGTTTTGATTAAAAAAAAAAAAAAAAAAAAGTTATTGATAAAAACCTCCACAAGAAAAATAAAATAAACTTTATATACATATATATATATATATATATATATATATATATATATATATATATATATATATATATATATATATATATATATATGTTAGTTTTGAATACTTGGATGATCTTGAACAAGGACTCTTAAATATTGTTAGGTTATGTTTAGATCACTATTTTTCTAGTTGATGGATGACCTAGGACAAGATTTGGAGTTGTTGGTAAAATATTGTAGCCAAGAAAACACTAGAAAAATAACTTGACATCATCCATGATAAATCTGTCCCTTTTCGACTCCCTGTGGAAAATCAGTATCTTGGTGGCCTTATTAGGCTAGAAATATAGAAAATAGACTTAATAACGAAAACATAGCCGCATGAACGAGTTAAAACGGACTTATAACGAAAAAGATATGCTATTTTCAATATTTACGACGAAAACTATAACTTTCTGAAAATAATAAGTCTGTCTCGATTTTCTACCTAGGAAAACTGAGGTTTAATGATTTCTAAAATAACCGAGACCTTGAAAATACTAGAGTACACTTGAATACCTTCGCGGGGATATAAAGAACTTGAAAAACGGAACTACGACGCGAAAGTTATGGCCTAAAGAAGTTGGACAAAACTATATAATAATTGACAGCTTTTATTTAAAAGCTGATGGAATTTATAAAATGGACTTTTGGACATTTTAAGTTGTATTTTGGCTAAAATGACGTAAATAAGAATGGTAGAGCCTTACGTATACTTATTAGGTGCGTTAGAGTTTTTTTTCAAAATATATATTTACAAGACGACTAATATTTAGTCGTGTGATTTACAAGTTACATTTTCTAAAATAGTGGATGACTTAAACTCGAGATCACGTTGATTAAATACATTTTGACGACAAATACTACAACGACATGTACAAGTGATAATGTAGTGTATGACTTGCATGCTTGACCTTGATTTCGGTAACTAAGTCATATGCATAATTAGGTCGCGACTAGTGATTGTTGGACCTATTTTTCCGTTTTCATTACTCTATTCGGATTGCTATTGTTAAGGTGAGTTCATAACCCCTACTTTTACTTGTTTTACAACTGTTTTGGGGGAAGATACATGCTCATTACTATTTAAATTCAATGCTTGTTTTACTATAACGCGATTCATTTTCTCAAACATTACTGGATGGTTGAAATACTTGATTGATTTCTTGAATACATTATGAATTACTTATTCCATCCTTGATTACTTTCTTATGGATACAAGTTCTTGCTTTTGCGGACATAAATACAAAACTGTTACTTTGCCTGAGTTACCTATTACTGCCACTGAAGTCCCCTTTATCATGAACCGTTAATTACATGCGTGTAAGCGCGAATGCTGTGGATAGATCTATTTGGGTTGACACCCCGTCCGAGTTGGTCGCGCCAACCTGTCAAACGGACGCATATCATTCGGATTACTTCCGAGTGTCTGGCAAACACTTACTTGGGGCATTTTATGCTTGATTGCATACGATTACGTCGAGCTTCGGGGTCATGAGCTTTAGGCACTGTATACCTTATTTTTGGCTGTGACATTGTATTTGTTATATTGTCTTGCCTTCCGCAAAATACTTGTTTACCAAAAATACTTGTTTACTGAAAATACTTGTTTACCGAAAGTACTTGTTTACCGAAAATTACTTGTTTACTAAAATCTATGAACTCACCAGCTTTATGCTGACGTTTTAGCATGTATTTTCAGGTTCTTAAGGCGTTATCTTACCTTTGGTGGCTTTTGGCATGGCATGGTCATAGAAGACTCTGATAACTAATTGGGACCGCTTTAACTAAATTATGGGCCTATTTCCACTCTTCTTTTATAATATGAAAAATAAATGCTTTGATAAAAATTTTCATTCTAAATAAATGAAATGAAACCATTCTTTGTACCATATGTTATGATACCAATTGAGTTGCACCCCAGTGACATGTAAGCTTCCGCTGGACCCGATTTCTGGGGTGTGACATAACTGCTTATCTGAACTTACATGCAAAGTGCCTAGGACTTAGATATAAGTTATAATAGCTACCTTAGGATATATTAGAACCTTTAGGATATAGTAAAACCCATAGAAAGTTAGGTACAACTCATATAAGCACCAAACCGTAATTAGCTGATAACTTTATGAAACTAGGTCAAAACTAGGTTAAATCTTTACCATAAGCTACCATCACTTAGTATAAGCTACTAATAGTCACTAAACATCATTAGGACCTTAAATAAGACACTAAAACATAGATAAAACCATAAACACTTTTAAAACAAAACTAGATTAAAATTAGACTTAAACACCTAAACCATGCTACTTAAACACCTTAAAACCATCAAGCAACCAACCTAGCACCTTAATATAACTAAGCTAGCACCCTAGCACCTCCAAGCACCCAAGCAAGTAGGTGATGCACTTCCTTGTCACCCCTTTCTTCCTAAACGCGTCTCTCGGCTACTTCCCACCACAACCGGCCAAAGCTCCGCCCCTAGCTACCATAGCTCATCCCCATCACCTCCTAGACCTGCCACACCATCCCCTAGCTCTGCTTACTCCCCCATCCCCCTCCGTTATACCTACACCCCATTTTCATCCAAACCGCCTTTACGCGACCTATAAATACCCCCTCCTCTCCTCATTTCTTCTTCACACCTCTCCCTCTCCTCTCTACCTTACATTTCTGTAGTTTAAGGCCATTAGAAGCCATAGGAAATGGCTAACGAATCTTTGGACGAGTTGTGTTGTGGTTTGAAGTCGTACGAGCCCTAGAAAACCCTCGTAAGCCCTCCCCTGACCTAGGCAACCTTTACTTTACGTCTAGTATACTTAGAATAAGACTTAGATAGATTTAGATGCCTTAGAAACCCTAGGATAGCCATTGCATGCATGTTTTCTTTCGTAGCCCTAGTTTTAAGTCGAATTGCATGCTTAGATGTTATATAGCTTATCTACTTGATATAATTTGCATTATGTGGCTTATTTGAACTTATATGAGTTAGTTATAAGCTTAGAAACTAGATTGCCATGCTAAATTATGAATTACATTCATTTAGGACTAATTTTGCAAAACATTACATGCATAGGGATATATATTGTAAATTCCTGAAACTACAAAGTCTAGGGACTGTTTTTGACATTTCCTAGAGGATAATAGTGTAGGGACGAGATTTGCAATATATTAAACCTAAAAATAAACTATTAAAACAAATATTAAACTAAAAGGACTAAACTTGCAAATATTATAAATATAAGGGTAAATAGAGTAAATAATAAAAACTAGTATAATTTAAGAACTATATATATCATTTCTTTAAAATATATAAGTTTTGGGACTAAGTATGCATTAGTTAGAAAGTTATATGCCTATTTGTTATAAGTTTAGGGCAGAAAACGTAAATATATATAAATATATATATATATATATATATATATATATATATATATATATATATATATATATATATATATATATATATATATATATATATATATATATATATATATATATATATGTATATAAGGCGTAAAAATGGACTATTTTCATAAAAATATAAAAACCTATTTGAGTTAGAAGCATAACACAATACTAGGGAGCTTCATGCTAGGAGTACTATGTGGATATTTCGTTTTGACGAGTTTGTTGGGTTTACGAATTAAAGTGCCCTGACTCCTCGAACGATTATTGCATATACTTCTGAGATATGATGGCCTGAACGGTGTTATGTTATAACTAAACCCTAATAATAGCATAACTCATTAATAGGGAGCTTTATGTGAGGAGTATTAACTTCTGAATTATGATGACCCGAACGGTATTATGCTGATCACATAATACAATATTAGGGAGCTTCATGTGAGGAGACATATACTTCTGAATTACAATTGTCCGAACGGTGTTATGTTATATATAAAAACCTAATAGTAATTAGTTAAGAAAACCTAGACTAAGACTTGACATACGCACACCCGCACTACCCCAGGATACGTGAGTGAGTTGTCTAAACCCCTACTTTAATTAGCTAGAGACTCAGGTGAGTTTTCATAGCCTTATACCCTTTTAAATGCTTTCTAAATATTTTACAATCCCTGTGAGGGGGATACATGCTTTAAAACCAAATACAAGTTTTTGCTCTGGTTATTGCACGAGTTAACTAACAACCATCATTACATAACCAAAATTCATGAATCTAATCGTTTGGGATGTTTTACCCAAGCGAACGCGAATATAGTTGATAGATCTATTGGAGTTTGACAACTCCCGTTGGTATTAACACCCCAATAGGTGGTACCAATGAGTACTATATTTGAACCCACTGAAGGTTTAACTTTGGCAAGTTATCCTTCCCATCCCCTCGTGGTTTGGTCTGCAGACCCCATGAGGCCATGACCCAGATTGTTAACGTGTGGTTCATGAGCTTAGTGCAATACACCTTTCTAACACTAACACTTTTCCACACATAGGGTTTCTGAACCCTGTGGAACTTGTATTTATACTTTAACTTTTTAAACCTATGACTCTCACTCAACATACGTGTTGACTTTTAAGCATGTTATCTTAGGTAATTAGGCACTATAGGAACCCTGGCACGGAGAACCACTGGACATGAGGACGTCCAAAATAGTTATCATTCATCAGTTTTGTGTCGTAAAACGTATCTTAGGGACCTCTCTTTTGGTAAAAGTACATCTTTTACTGGAAAAACTCAGATGAATAAATGAATGATAACATCTTTTCAAAAACGTCTGTTTTCGAGTCGTTTTCTATTATCCTGTCTTTGTTTCCATGAGTAATACCCCAAACACTTTATCCGCTGCGATCAGTGAAAAATGGGGGTGTTACACTTCATGATGCCGTCGACATGTCCACGACATCATTAAACTATCAATATTTTTTTGGCTTTATAACGGGCTTATGGCTTATTTGGTTTTTGGCTTATGTTTCATAAGCGTATTTTTTGTGACTTATTTTGAAACTATGTAAGGTAAAAAGTTTCAAAATAAGCCATAAAAATTTAGCTTTTGAAACTTAAGCCGAAAACCAAACAAGCCATAAGCTCATTATATAAGCCGAAACAAACACCCTCTACCTTGAATTATCATCTACTTCTATCGCAAAAAATTCTAATTCTAATTATCATCATCTTACATGTTTGGTCCTTGAGTTTCTATAGTAATTTCATGCACCATCAACCATCACCCACCACCACCTCCTGCGTCCACCACCACCACTGCAGCCACCACCCACCTCCCTCCCTGATCCCTAAAAATATCACACACACTTATCCACAAAAATTGTAAAATACAAACACAACCACTCTCATCACAAACTCAAAAATTTATCATCACTCTATGATAAAAACATCCAATCGATGTATCATCAAAAAGATGATAAACCCAGATCCGTTCACTACTCACACTCGATCTACAAACTCAAAAATCACCTCATCACTTTCACTCTCATACCGACGTAAAATTCAACAACAACACAGATCTAAATCGACCACTACCACTAATCCCAAACATCAATACCAGTAAATCCCATAACTCTCGATCTCAACGAGAAATCAATCAACTCCAACAAATAGATCCGCTAGAAGTGCTCAAAGACCCAGATCAAAAGACCCTCAATGTAAACTCCCACGTCTTAAAAAAACACAAACCCATAATTGGATCCTTGGTGATGGGGAGACAGGTTGCGGCAAAATCTGAGACATATATTTTTGTAAGGGGTTGAGGCGATTAGGGTAGGTTAATGATGGTGGTGAAAAGTGTTCATGGTGATACTTGGGCAGCAGAGATGGGAAATTAGTGTGATTCGTGTGATGTTAAATCGAATCAGTTGATACATAAGGTTGAAATTGTTTCAGGAGGTGATGTTGATAAAAACGATATAAGGTTAAGGGTGGTCCCAAATTGTGAGTACTCAGGAAGTGGCTAGAAAAGGGTTTGAAGAAGAGCTAAAGTTGTTATCTTTCAGGCTGAGTGCTGATTAAAACATTCAGTGAGACGTGAAACTGATTTCAGGGTGTGTTTGTTTTTTATAAGTGGCCTGAAAAATATCTATCTTGCGAAAAGAGAATGGTTGGTGATAATTGTGGTATATGGGATATGATAATTGTGTAAAAGATCCAAAAGATAATGGTGGAGGTAGGTGGTTGTGGCTGACGGTGGTTGTTGTGGCGGTGGTGGAAACAGTTGGTGATGGTGGAGGTAGGTGGATGGTGGTAAAGGTGGCAGGAAGTGGTGGTGGGTGATGGTGGATGGTGCATGCAATTACTATACAAACTCAAGGACCAAACATGTAATTTACTAACGAAGTGAGTTAACGGAAGTTAGGAAAAAACCCAAATCCGCCATAAAAAAAGTTGAGAACCTTTATATGCAAGAAAAAAAGTTGGATACCTTGATTGTATATTGACCCTAACTTTGATGCCTTTTTGTGCCATTTGCCCTACATATAACGCAAAACTTCTAATTATTCTACTTCCCTTCAACTAATTGTTTCAACTAATTATAACCCGAAAATTCAAATTCTATCCTACGTACTAATCAATCCGCAATATAATTTACTTAATTCATATATGTACACTAAGTTTGGTTTTTTCATAACCGATATACAATTCATGTATATTCTACTTTTAACGCAATATTCTACATTTATACTACACTAACTGATTTTTTTCCTCATCACAATGACCAAACGCAATATCCTACTTAATACTTAATCCGGAAACTATCAATTCTACTTCTAACGCAAACTAATACTTAATCACAAACATATATAAAAATAATAATACAACAAAGCATAAAAGTGAAAAAATAATACGGATATGTAAACAACATACTGTCTTGGCTGTACGTGGTCTCGGGCTCGGGCTGAACGTGGGCTGTGATCTCTCGGGCTGTACGTGGTCTCGGGCTGCGGGCTCAGGCTATATTAAAAGAGAGCAGGTATTCATCAAAAGTTTTAAAAAACTGTTGTTGGCGACATGTCGTCGGGATACCAAAAGTTTAAAAAATAAAATAAAAAAGGGACCACATTACCTCTGTCTCGGCTTCACCCTTGGCTCTCACTCTCGGTTTCACCGTACCCTCAGCTTCACAGACTCTATAAAAAAATCAAAAAATTAACAATTATATATTAATAATTAAAATTTAATAACTAATAATATCAAAAAATTAACAAATGCAAATCAAAAATTAAAAAAATACCTTCGTTAAACAAGAGATGGGTTGAGAAAAGGAGGAAGAAAAGTGCACAGTGGTGCTCGTGTAGTGGTGTTGTGGTGGAGCTGTGGTGGTGGGGGTGGAGTTGTGGTGACGGAGGGGGTGTAGTGACAATGTGGTGGTGGTTGTAGTGTCGGAGTTGTGGTGACGGATGTGGTTGTGGTGTCAGAGTTGTGGTGCCGGCGATGAGTGGGTCTGGTTTTTTTGAGAGAGAGAGGAGTGGATCTTTTTTATTTTTTTATTATTATTTTTTTATTTTTTATTTTTTTTTTGTCTAAGTGTTGACTGTGTAGGGTTTTGTTTCTATTTTTAACGATCCCGTCGACAAGTCCACGGGAAGGTAAAAAAAATTAGTCGGCATTTTTTGGTGCGATACTTGATTTTTTCGTGAAATTTTTGGCGGTTTTAGTCCCGTCGACATATCCACGGGATTTTGAGATTTATACAAATAAATAATTTTCAAAATTTAATAATAACTAACTTAAATTTAAAATTAATTAATTTTATTTAATTAAATAATTTTATAAAATTGGAAAAACAATTAAAAAAATAGTTTTATAAAATTAAAAAATAAATAGTTAAATTTAAAATTAATTAATTTTATTTAATAAATAGTTAAATTGCAAAATAAATAGTTAAATTTATAATTAATTACTTTTATTTAATAAATAGTTAAATTGCAAAGTTTATTTATTATAAATACTTTTATAAAATTAAACGGATGAGTCGAGATGCTATGGTTATTGATGAGGCGAAAAATGATCCATTTTTAGGGGGTCATTTAAGCCCGAATTCGAATTTATTTGATCAAATATTGCCTTAAATCGTTCCTTTTGTGATTTTAGGTCCTTTGGGAGTGAATTCAGGAAAAGGAAACATTTTGGACGTTTTTGGAGCATAAAAGTGAAGAAATCGCCAAAGACTTAATTTTCCATGCTGAGAACAGTAGCTGACGGCGTCAAGAGCACTTTGGTGACGGCGTCAAGAGTAAAAGTGGTGACGGCCCAGAGAGAACTTGAAGGCGTCACCTAAGGCCGTCACGTGTTAACTTGTCAAAACTTGCGCGCGGCGTAGCTGATATTGTTTTGGTCATAACTTTTGCGTACGAACTCAGATTTAGGTGATTCAAAAGCCCACGTGAAGAGGACGAAGAGATCTACAATTTGGTTAAAAAATGGTCATGACGGCGTCAAGAGAACGAGCTGACGCCGTCAAGCCTTGCCGACAGAAAACATGCCTATAAATATAACATCATAACTTCACTTTTTGTAAGCCCTAAACCCTAAGGTCGATTCCTGGGTTTAGGTGGGTGTGTTTCCAGCAACTTAGAGGGTTTCAATCACTCCATAAACATCATGTATTGGTTTGATGATTCTATCTTAATTATGTTTTCCATTATCATTGTTGTTTGCTCTTCTTTGATGATGATTTGCTAATTCACCTTGTGTCTACTTATGATTATGTGAAACTTGTATATAATTGATTAGATCTCATTGATTTATTGTTGATGTTGTGTCTATCTCCATCAATTAAGGCGTGACAACTTCAATAGATCTAGTTGGTTTAGTTTATAATCCTTGTTTCCTATTGATTCTTGTTTTGATTGAATGATTTATATGTTAGGCTTAAGAAAACTGGCAGATCTCCAATTGGTAACATGCTTGAACGTCTTAAGAAACATGAACCAACGCGCAATAGGTCTTTATTGGTTGTATTTAATGCATGAGCCACTGTTTACAATCCCTATAGTTGTGCTGGGCATGGTGTAGGAGGAGATAAGAGCTCATAGAATTGGGGAGTTATGTGTGCCACCCCATGAATGGTATTAAGGAATACGATCCGTCATCCATGCAATTATAACAAGTAAAAGATATCTAGGGAGTAGTGAAATCTAAGTAAACACATTTTCTCCAATTACTGCTCACAACCTTAGTATAAATTAGTTTATTTTCATTTCTAGTATTTTATTTTGATTGCATCTTAGTATTGGGTTAGTTGAATAGCAACTAATTCCGCCCAAATCCTTCAAACCCGAGATTTTAATTTGCTTTCCATAAAATATAAAAACACAAAAATAATCATCCCTCACCTTTAGAACTAGTATTTAGGCTTTCTAATCCTAGCGACACTAATCCTAAGCTGAACGATCAATCCCCCGGTACTTGTCACTATATTATACTACAACGATTAGGTACACTGCCTGGTGGGGGTTGTAAGCTTCTCGAGTTCCCTCGAGAGGTAAAGCCTGTTGCGATTCCCAAGCATCAGTTATACACGAGATGTTAAACGAACGAGCCGAGACGATATGATTGTACACGAGATGTTAAACGAACGAGCCGAGATGATATGGTTGTACATGAGATGTTAAACGGATGAGGCGAGATGCTATGGTTGTACACGAGATGTTAAACGAACGAGCCGAGATGATATGGTTGTACACGAAATGTTAAACGAACGATCCAAGATGATATGGTTGTACACGAGATGTTAAACGGATGAGGCGAGATGATATGGTTATACACGAGATGTTAAACGAACGAGCCAAGATGATATGATTGTACACGAGATGTTAAACGAACGAGCCGAGATAATATGGTCATACACGAGATGATAAACGAATGAGCCGAGATGATATGGTTGTACACGAGATGTTAAACGAATGAGGCGAGATGCTATGGTTATACATGAGATGTTAAACGAACGAGCCGAGATGATATGGTTGTACACGAGATGTTAAACGAACGATCCGAGATTATATGGTTATACATGAGATGTTAAACGGATGAGGCGAGATGCTATGGTGATACACGAGATGTTAAACGAACGAGCCGAGATGCTATGGTTGTACATGAGATGTTAAACGGATGAGTCGAGATGCTATGGTTATACACGAGATGTTAAACGAACGAGCCGAGATGATATGGTTGTACACGAGATGTTAAATGGATGAGGTGAGATGCTATGGTTATACATGAGATGTTAAACGAACGAGCCGAGATGATATGGTTGTACACGACATGTTAAACGAACGAGCCGAGATGATATGGTTGTACACGAGATGTTAAACGAACGAGCTGAGATGCTATGGTTATACACGATTTTGTGAGAATATATGTAAGTAAAAAATTAGGGGAGATAATCCCGTGGACATGTCGCCGGGAAAAAACAGGCGGTAAAAAATCCCGCCATACTATTGGCCAATATTTTACGATAATTAAGTAGCTACAATTATCCCATCGACATGTCGACAGGAATGTTAAACCAAACACAGTAATTAACGTTAATCATACGTTAATTACTCTTTGATTCGTGATTTATATGCTCCCGTCGACATGTCGACGGGAGCGTATTAGCGGGATAATTTCGTGCCCAAGTTTGGGCAATTATTGAGGTTGAAAACTTTGACCAATATGTTCCCGTCGACATGGCCTCGGTCAAACGTTTCTTTTTTTGTCGTTTTCTGCATATTTCCGACGACATTGTGTAGACGGGACGACCTTCGTCGCATGTTCTCCTGTTTCTTATAGTGGCGGAACTCAGCAAATGAAGTCCCTGAACCAAGATGAAGATGATGGTGTCTGTTGGTGATGGTAATAAGTCCCTGAACCAAGAAGAAGATGATGGAGTCAGTGGGTAATGGTAATAACTCACTGACTCCCCTTGATCTTCTCAACTACGAAGAAATCCTGAACTTAGATACTTTGAAAAGTATTTTACGTCTTTGATACAAATAGGCGGGAATTTTATTGAAAAGATAAGTGATAGCTACTTATCTAAGAAAGTCAATAAAGTATAAACGTTGGTACAAAAGGGAAAACAGTTGTCACAGTTGTATCTGATGTGCGGATTGTGGTCTACATGAAAGTTTTACTTCTCAAGGGATCTTGAGAAGCTTACAATCCCCACCAGGCAGTTTACCTGACCGATGTAGTATAGTGAAGTGGCAAGTACCGGGGGATTGATCATTCTCCACAGAGAATAGTGTTCGTTAGGATTGAAATTAATCTAACTAGGTCTAGAGGTGAGGGATGATTCTTTTCGTAATTTTATATTTTATATGAAAGCAAGTAAAATCTCAGGTTTTTGGAAGAGTGGGCGAAATTAGTTGCTAGTCAACTAACCCAAATAACTACTAAGGAAATAAAAATAAAATGAAATGTGAAACTCTGTATGGAGAAAACGTGTTTACTTAGATTTCATTACTCCCTAGTTATCTTTTATTGATTGATAAGCTTGTTACAATTGCGTGGGTGACGGGTTGCATTCCTTAATACCAATTGTGGGGCCGTGTACGATCTTCCCCAACTCTATAAGCTCCTATATCTTCCTATGGCGACAAGTCAAGTATCCATACCATGGCCTCCTTAATAGTTACTTATGCATTAAATACAACCATTAAAATCATAGTACACATCCGATTCATGTTTCTTAAGACGTTCAAGCAAATTACCGAATAGGAGATTAGCCAGTTTTCTTAAGCCTAACATCAATTGACAATCACCCAACAACAATTAATAACCGACCATTAATCAATAATCAGTAACTAGGTTTCACTACATCTAAGCAAACACAAATAAACCTAGCCTAACATGTTAAAAGAAAGACAAGCGTAAGATAAAATCAAACAACACATAGACATATTGAATGATTGATAGATTACTTATCTTCAATTGAACATGGAAGAGACAAGGGTATGAAACCCTTAAAGACTTCTAATATTCGACCTAAGGTTTATGTGACAAAGTACCTCTCCAAAGTTGCACACTAATGAATGAAAAATCCAAAACTTTATATAGATTTTCAAGGGTGACGACGTCACCTTTTGATTGTTGACGCCGTCATCTCTCCGTGGCTATGGTTTCTTGTCGGCCAGTCCAAATTCTTGACGCCGTCTTGTTCTATGGGTTCTCGGCCGTCACGCTTTAAGAGTTACACATGACGGCCTTCTTCAGGTAAAGGCTGACGCCGTCAGGTGTTAATGCCCAAAAAGTCTTCTGGCCCATCAAGTGTAAAAGTAGTTTCCACCTCTTGATCAACAAGTGACGGCGTCACGTTGTGACTCTTGACACCGTCAGGTACTGTTTCCAGATTGGATTCTTGACTTTGTCGTTTTCTTCACTTTTATGCTCCAAAAAGTCCAAAATGCTATGTTTTCCAGAATTCTTCTCAAAAGTACCTAAAATGACAAAAGGAACGATTTAGGGTAATAATTGATCACATTATCACGATTTAAGGCTTAAATGACCCCTTAAAAGCGTAACAAATTTCGCCTCATCAAATACCCTTACAATTGAGATTTGCTTATCCTCAAGCAAATGGGTTTTTATTTTAATTAAAATACAAGTTAGGGGTCATTTAACACTAATATAAAAGTAATTACAACACATGATCGTTCCACCTCAATCAAAACAAGCACGGAGTTTATATACTAGCATCTCATAAATAGTGTTTGGATACTCTCATCTCTCTGGTGTTATAAAACAAAATATAACTAATTAATGGAAATGGAAAAATATCACTCACTAATTGTCATAGCAAATAGATTACCATAGGCTTGGGAAAGGATCAAAAACCTCCACCACTTGGCGTAAGCACATTGGAAAAACTATCAAAGAGGTCTTTTTCAAGGGTTATAATGTTAGGTGTAGAGATATGGAAAACATGGTTTGTTGGATAAAGAGATATTTTACTGGTGGCATGTCAATTGTCTTAGGGTGTGTTTGATAGGTGCTTAACTAAATAATTCAGTGCAAAAAAACTGAATCGGTCATTGGATGTTGTTTGGTAGAGAAAAAACAGGTACTGTGTGGGCCAAATCAGTAATGAATGGGCCACCTCCCATATCTTGCTCTGTGATTCAGCGTCTTATGTTTCTCCTAAATACCCTTTTTTTCTTTCTTATTACGGCTCATTCTAAACAACTTCACCAGTCGCCATCAACAAATTCCAAGGTAAAACCTTATTAATTTTTTTAGTTTTTCATGTTGTATCTTTAGTTTATCAATTGATTACTTTGGGGACTTAAAGTGAGATACCTGTTGTTATTATATGCAAACTTCATTCTATTGTTATAAAAAAATTAATGTTGTGTGATAAAAGTAGGTAATTGATAGCACTGTTTGAATTAGTCAGTGATGTTTGGAAGATAGTAACTTGAACGTAGGTTTCTTGATGTGTTGGGTAAGTGAACTTGGTGGGTGATGTATGTTGTTATGTGAAAGATGAATCTTCTTGGTTGTAACTATGTCCAACTCTTCTTTGCTATTTGTTGTAAGACTATCAGTCAAAGGTTCTCTACCCCAAGGCTGATTTCGATTAAGATACTAAAATAACAGGCAGCCTTGAGTGCTTATAGAATCACCATCATCACTAGAAAAGCCTTCTTGGAGTACATTATGTTGATCATTTAATGACAACTGCTCCGTTCGCCTAGATATTTCTCTGTTTGGGTGGTGATTATTTTGTTTCGCCCTTGTGTAATGCAAAGAACATCTATCATGTTCATCATAATCACTACTTACATCACTACTTGAATCCTTAAAAGAGTCACCGTCGCTATACTCAGTTGGTTGCCCGCAAACAACACAATAACAAAAAAAAAAAAAAATTCTCAAAGATTAAGTACATTCACAAATATTAGTTTCAGACAACTCAAAATTTAGCCAGAACAGAAAGTAAATCTCCAACACATAATGAATTTTCATGTTTCGTGAGCAAAAATTTGCAAGTCCCGCAACTGAGCAATGAGTGATCTCAGAGAATAGGTGTTTATTCAAGAACATATATAAGTTCATATCCTCCAAAAGCATCTCACTATCTAAATCCTGTTGCTCTACCTACGAATTTAAATCCTTTAGCTCTATCATATGAATATCATCCCTAGGAAGTTCTTCATATTTCTGATAATCCCAAAGAACATATTACTTCATTCCTAGATCGTAAGTACTTCTGGTCCCTATCTCCTTAATGAATTTTATGTGTCCCAAAATCCCAATCAAAGTCAACAAAGTTGCAGACCATAGGCTCTATTGTGTACTGGCCATGGCCAAGGCCAAGACCTATTATAGCAAAGTACTCCTCATTTAGCTCTGCATTCACATACTTGACCCCTACCTAGTCTAATCACTCAAAACAAAGTTGAGATTAATTATATATTCACCCATTTTCAAAAAGAAAAAAAAAAAAAAAAAAAAAAAAAACTACATGCTTTCTTTGAACATGTTCGACAATTACTGTCATTAATTGCAACAACCTTTTTATCCAGGCCAATATTCTTGGCTTATGTAATCAATGCTTAGCTATAAGATGTTGCCAAAAATACGTATGCAACTAGAGATATGATGAGCCTAAGAATAATCATTGTGATGTTTAGTTTAATAGTGCAATATATATGCAACATGGTGTCGAAAAAACATAATTTTAGTTATGTACAAAATAATGAAATATATGTGGTTAAGTTAAATGGCTGCTATTGCATCTTTATAGGCATGGAAAACGTCGGTGAATCTTCAAAACAAAAGAAACCTAGGCTTAACTGGAAAAAGGAAAGTGTGGTTAAAACTTTTCTTGAAGCTTGTATACATGAGGTTTCTGTAAATGGGCGAGACGGAGTTAGCCTTAAGATGCTTTCATGGAAAAATGTTGGAGACACACTTAAAAAGGAGCATAATTTTATCGCTGATCAACGACAAATGAAAAACCATTTTGACTATCTTAAAAGCAAGTTTAATGCATGGACCAAATTAAAGAACAAAACAGGAAACGTGTATGTTCCCGTAACTAACACGTTTAATTTAACGGAAAAAGAATGGCAGATAGAGATGAAGGTCACATTCTATCCTTTGTATTTTCTCACTAATAGTTTCCTAGATATTTTTATATCTATATTTATAAGTTCTTTTAAACAGTCAAATAAATACGTAGAACCAGTGAGGAGTACTGGATTGCTTTTCCCCGATCTTTGTACACAACTATTTGATGGGTCAACTAGCAATGGGTTTGAAGGTTGGGGACCAGCTTCTAACCTTCCTAATGATTGTGAAGATTCTGCTAATGTAGTGTCAGTTGAAGATGATGATATCCAACATGTGCAAGCAATCCCGACATCAACTAAAGAACCCCCAAATTCGACACAAGAATGTTCTTCTGGTCCTCAAAGCAAAAAACGAAAAGGCAAACAAGCAAGTAGTTCAAAAAAGTCTGCTGTTGAGGAAGACTTTGCCAAAGTTGTTCAACTTATGATGGAAAAACATAGAGGAGATGACATTGATGCTTGCATGGAGAAGTTAGAAAAGGTCGGGTGGGGAACAGATAACCTGTTGTACGACGTCGCAGTTATGCTTTTTAGTGAAAGCGCTGATTATAGGAAAGTTTGGATGCGCTTAAAGCCAGAGAGTTTGGAGAATTGGGTTAGGAATGCTGGACGCAAGTATGGGATATTGGACTAGTTGAATAATAATTAAAATTTGCATGGGATTTGATTGTTGCTTTACTTTAGAATTTGAACACCATCTGTCTTGGTCATTTTAATAATGTTTACTGATGTTATGGATTTTGAACATGCTTTTCAACTGATTATATGAATTTGCAGAATTGTGTTCTTGTTATGAATTTTTATTGTGAGATTATTTGATTTTAGTATTTCGAATATGATGTCATTTAAGCGATACATATTGTTAACTTTTGTTTTTATTTTATATTGCAAGGTAATATATGGATTTGGAGGATGAGCTTTTGTTTTTGTTCATCATATATTGGTATATGAAAATAAAATCTTCAAGAAGGATAGAAAGGATAAGAGATAACACTTCCGTCTTGACCGGTCATGCGTACACACAAGAACTGTTAGGTGGATCTAATACACAATGTCAAGAGTTGATGCGTTTATCTCGTGATGCATATATTTTGTTATGCAACCATTTTAAAGAAAGAAATTGGTTGCAAAATAGTAGAAATATAAGTGTTGAAGAGAAGATGGCAATATTTTTGACAATTATAGGTCATAATGAACGCTTTAGAATGGTTAAGCGAAGGTTTCAACACTCCACACAAACTATTCATGCATGTTTTCATGAAGTACTACGAGGGATGATGCAATTTGCAAGAGAAGTCATAGTGCCAACATCTTTTGAAGCAAATACTTCAGAACGACAAAGAAACTTAAGAGAAATATTCTCGGTACATTTTATAAAAATATACTTAAATCATATATAGAATAACAATAATTTCTTATATATCAAGTTTCTTATCTAGGGGGCAATTGGTGCACTCGATGGAACTCTTGTACACGCAGTTATACCTGTCGATCAACAAATGCGTTATAGAGGAAGAGGAAAAGGTGAGTGTTTCCAAAATGTTTTAGGGATATGTGACTTTAATATGATGTTCACATTCGTTTGGGCCGGATGGGAGGGCATAGCTCATGATTCAAGAGTTTTGACAGAAGTAGCATTTAATCCAAACTCTAACTTCCCATTTCCGCCACCAAGTATGTATTATCCTCGCATAACATGACAATTTTATTGTTTTTATCCATATTTTATTAAATGAACTAATGTTCTTACAACTTACCATTGTAGACAAATATTATCTTTGTGATGCTGCATATACAAACACTCGTGGGTTTATGGCACCATATCGTAATACGAGGTATTGGTTAGCTGATTTTCGACGTTAGCGTGCTTTAACCAAAGAAGAAAGGTTCAATCATGCTCATGCACAACTTAGAAATGTTATCGAGCGTGCTTATGGTGTCTTAAAAGCAAGGTTCCCAATACTAAAACAAATGGCTCCTTATCCTTTTCCAGTACAAAGAAATGTAGTGATTGCCTGTTTTGCGGTCCACAACTTCATAAGGAAATGCAACATTCATGATCAATTATTTTTGGAGAGCGATGCGAACACCATGTTTACTACTGAAGAACAAGGTGAAGGAAGTGGGGGACAAGGCATGGACGACATACAATGGGGTCCCCAAGGCAATGAATATATGGCTAATCTCCGTAATCAGATTGCTAATGAGTTATTTTTAAATGCGTCGACTTAAGTTTAGTTCGTAATTTAAATTGTTTTATGATCTTTCAATAAGACTATTTTTATATACATTTTTTGTTTATTCCAACATTACTTTCTTTATATTATATTTTTATTCGAGTTAATAATTTTTTTATTAAACGGTATATTTAATTCAAAACAAAATCAGGCAGAAGGTTAAATTGGTAATTTCAGACAACTCAGATTGCTCATTCAGGACAAATACCAAACAATCATTTTCACTCAGAATCATATTCACTCAGCATCTGGGAATCATTCAGCAGCTTTGATTCATTCAGCACTAAATCATATTTTTTATCAAACAGCCCCTTAGTTAATTACATATACAATGTGGCGTTGATAAGCTAAGATTCGACTCAACTTAGGCTAATAAATGAATAACATAAACTCAAATGAAAACAAAAGAAAATGGGATGGTAGTCCGTATGTTTTTTTCTTTTTCTTTTTCTAATTTTTTTCTTTTTCCTGATTTTTTCGATTTTTATTTATTTATTTATTTATTTTAATACACTCTTGCCCTACCATCCAAAATAATACATCAAGGGGGCTCGGTTCTCCGCTTACACTGGAACTTTCACATACTTTATATGTAACTAATCTAAAGACTCGAATCAAGATAATCAAAACACTTGGAGTACTTTAAAATATTAACGCACATGTCGGGGGTAATAATTGACGTTCTTCCCCATTGCTCCATAACAATAGTACTTTACCCATGAGTCTCAATCGTCCTAAAACAATATGTACACGATATGACTCGTCTTAGCAACTACGTAATCAATTAGACAATTAACTAAGGGTTTAAACAAATGTTGTAACAATAATGCATTAAAGATGAGTGCATACAAGGAAGGCTAAGGCGATTTGGGTGTACATTTGGGGGTGGATTGTAAACAAATTATTCCTTTAAATAAAATGCTTAAAGTTAGAAAAGAAAAATAGAGGCTCTAAGGGGTGTACTAGGGGTATCGTGTACTAAAAATGAGTACAACGCAAAGGTGTGGGAAAATTACTTGACCAATGAAGTCAATGTAATTACAAAAAGAAACAGGCTTAAAAACATGGGTTATCCTATGCCTCTTATCATGTAGTAATTCCAACTACACGAATGTAGTCTTACATGTGGTCTTGGAATGAATCACTAACGTAAGTTCTAGAATCTAAATGCTACCGGTACACACATAAGCACTAAGGATTTTCCTATCAAATCTAAGGGCGAACCTCATATATTTGGGGTGAAAATTTTTGAGTGGTACAGGTTTTTTTGTGCTAATCATATAACTCCTATCCTTGAGATGCTTATTAAGACTAAAGTTTCACTCCTATATGTCGCAATTTTTATTTTTTATTTTTTATTTTTTTTTATTTTTTATTTTATTTTTTTTTTAATTTGGTGCTAAAATTGCCCTAACATGTGTTTATCTCAGTTTTATTACACATCTACTATTGGACAAGACAAAAATCAAGCGCAATTGTAATCTCTAAGGGATGTTCATTTACCCTCCTCTTACACTTAAGCGGAACATTGTCCCCAATGTTCAATTGAAAGAAAGTAAAGTAAAGGAAAATGAAAGAGTGAAACAAGTACTCCCCTAATTCGTTCGATGTGGATGATATAGTAACATGGTTAAATCTTCCTTCAAGAAAATGTGAAAACTTCAAGATTAGATCAGCTCCAAAAGCTTGATTCTCCATGTACATCTTCTTGTCTAATATAACCTGTTAATTAGCTGAGAAAACAAAAAAGAAAACCTCGCGTAAAATCCTTTTTATTTAATAACACGTCGTAATATCAGCGGTAAATCTACATAAAATTAAATCCTAGAAAGCAAGTAAAGATATAATGTTTGTGGAATGATTGTTTGCAGATTCCTGTAGGTTATAAAATACATATTTCATGAAACTTTACAATTCCGGCAGAAAAACAAAACCTGCAAAATTTCCAGAAAATTATACCTGATGTCGTCAGGTGATGCCTGACACCGTCAGATTTGACCTGACGAAATTCTTTATTTTGTTTATGGAAAATTTCTGGAAAAACCTATGTTCTAATTCCTGGAATCCTGCAAAATAATCAGTATGACTCGATACAAGCATTTGACTCAAACAAGTACTAATATGTATGTTTATATCTCATTGTTATCGTTCATGCTCAATCCGTTCTTAAAACAAATTTAGATTTCCCTTACACTTATCTTTTGCAAAATACCTTTATATGTAATTAAGTCGAAGTTAAAAATAGAATAAAGCATTTTCACAAAATGTTGAAACATGAAAAATAAGCAATGAAAATAAAACAAACATACGGAAGCAAATAAAATCAAATAAACAGACAAACAAACAAATAAAGCTTGGGTTGCCTCCCAAGAAGCGCTTTTCTTTATTAACGAGTCTTGTAGCTAGACTCAAATTCATGCCCTACGTTTTCCTTTCCCACTTTTCAATCGATTCTCTTAACCTTTGAAATATTTCCATGTCAACTCTGTACTTGGTTCCGAGGGTTAAGCAATTTTTATAATAAAGACTTCTCTTTTCCCAGACAAAATTCATTCCCTTTTTCTTATCTTCTTCATTAATATCCTCAATTGCACTAATGTTATCCTTTTCTAATTGAGGCACATAACAGAATTCTCTCATCTTATTAGGCATCCTATATATGATATTATTGGTTTGCTTAAATAATTGGACCATTCCCTCCAACCGGTCGTATTTTAACTTGGACTCCTCGACAAATGGCTTACCTAGCACAACATGAGATAAGCTACAATCTATAACACTAGCTAAGTCTTCTACAACCATAAAATTAGTGATATAAGCGAAGTCTCTGATTAAAATTTGAAGATCCTTAATTCTCCCAACAAAATTACAAATCCCACCGGGATAATTGGGATCTCTCCTAGGTGCAAGTCGAGTTTTCACGATATCATTGTAGACACTTGAATACATGATGTTTATTGGTGATTCAAAGTCGATGTAAGCTTGCTCAACATATTTTTATCCAATCATACATGGTATCTTCACATTCCTAGGGCTACCTCTATTTATCTTAGGGTTAATCTTAACAAAAGGGGGTCGAGGATTATCAACAAGATTGTTATTCTTAGCGATTTCCTCCTTAGTGGGATATAAATTAAAATAATCATCAAGTGTTGGATCTATCTCCCCTTCCTTAAGTTCCCCTACATTCTCAACAACCGCAAAATCATTGTGGTCTACACGAAAGTTTTACTTCTCAAGGGATCTTGAGAAGCTAACAAACCCCACCAGGCAGTGTACCTGACCGATGTAGTATAATGAAGTGGCAAGTACCGGGGGATTGATCGTTCTCTACAGGGAATAATGTTCGTGAGGATTGAAATTAATCTAACTAGGTCTAGAGGTGAGGGATAATTCTTTTTATATTTTTATTTTTTATATGAAATCAAGTAAAATCTTGGGTTTTTGGAAGAGTGGGCGAAATTAGTTGCTAGTCAACTAACCCAAATAACAGCTGATGCAATAAAAATAAAATAACAATAAAATGAAATCAGAAATTATATATGGAGAAAACATGTTTACTTAGATTTCATTACTCCCTAGTTATCTTTTATTGATTGATAAGCTTGTTACAATTGCGTAGGTGACATGTTGCATTCCTTATTACCAATTGTGGGGCCATGTACGATCTTCCCCAACTCTATAAGCTCGTATCTCTTCCTATGGCGCCAAGTCAAGTATCCATACCATGGCCTCCTTAATAGTTACTGATGGATCTAAACACCTCGAACAGTGTTAGATTGATACTTTGAGTTATATCACTAAGTATGCGGAATCTACTTAGTAATACTTAGAAATTTGATTGTGAATGAAACAGTTGTATATGAATGAGAACAATGTATATATCAAACGGTTAGCTCCAATATTATTAATAATAATAATACGAGTGATCTTAGTATCACTAGGGTTACACCTTGAAGCTCTTGAAAAATGTATATCTAACTTTAACCTAGGACCTCTTTTTATAGCACAAGGAGTCCTCTTCTACAAGATAAGTATAACTCTAATAGAATAAGATATACACAAGATCTATTCTATAATTATCTTTACACGTTTCCTAACAATTATCCTAACAGCAGTGGTAATGTTTGTACTAGCAATGGTAATGTGTTTCCACTGCAAGTGCATCTAGCCGTGATAACTGTTAGTATAATTCCCAACAATCCTCCCTTAAATTTATGATTAACAAGTAAATCAATAAGTTTCTTCAAGTAGTCAGCATATATGAGGATATGGGAATTCTTCCAAACACTTATCTTCTTCTTCTTAACTCTTTATCAGCTCTCACACTTTGATCATAAATCCTTTGCAGCAAATCTTCTATGACTTCACTTCTTTCCCAACATCTAAGCCTTACTGACGTCATAAGTGTTAAAACTCCAGCTCTCAATGGGTATTCTTTATCAGCTAACATAAACACATCAACTCCATCTTGAGTAGAAAGATGATGTACAACACTTGAGTCATAAAATTTCCACAAAGTATTCATATTGTGAGCTTCAAATCTCCAATGTCTGTCACTTGGGTCAGGTTCATATAATCTTCTAAAGTGAACCCACAACTCTTTAGCCTTGACATCAACAAGTTCATCTTTCTTGAACTGATCTTGAACAATCCTCCACAAAGTATCCAAGTCTTCTCTATCACAAGATCTAACAATATCTTCAAAGTCTCTGCAAATACTTGTGATATTCCCTGTTCTGATAATCTTCCATGCAACTTCAAAATCATCAGAATAGATTTCCCAACCAACTACTGGATATTTTGTTTGTAAAGGTTCAATGTTAAGCACATCAGTCTCTATGAACATCATATTAGTTACTTATTCTTCTGTCAACTTGCTATCACCTTCTTTTGCTTGAGATGACTCCTGAGTATTCAATTTCTTTGCATCTTTGGATCCAAGACTCACTCCTGACCTTTTTGGCTTCATAAATGTAGGTTCTTTATCCATAGGAATGAAATGACAATCCTGTCTTTTAACCCTGTAGTAAATACCTTCAATCTGATCATGTGTCATTCCCTTGAATTGTGCCATCTTCATATTACCAACATGACAACAAAAAGTCTTCATCTCAGCAATGATCTGTGCCTTTGTAGGCTTCTTTTGACCTTTTCTAACCTCTCCAATGATATCATCAAGAGCCTGTTGATTCTTCATTTGAATGAAATCTTTCAGCTGAGCAAACCTTTGATCTGCATTAAGAGTTGTATTAGCAATGAGTTCAATAGCCTTCTTTCTAATCACTGGATCATTAGTAATCATGAACTCAATTTCTTCCTTTGTAGGCACATAAGTAAACATAGGAGGTTTCTCATGTAATATAGTTGGTGGAACAACTGAAATTGGTTCTGCCATCACTGTTTCCAATTTGTCCAACCTCTTAGCTTCCATAAAACTAACAATTTCATCTTCCTCTAGCTTTTTCTTCTTTTCAATCTCATCTGCTGCTAATTTCTCTGCCAATCTTGCATCAAAATTTATCTGAGCTTGATCTTTCTTTGAAATCTTTCTTAATTGCTGTTGTTCTGTACCAGTCACAACTGCTTTACCTTTTACTATTCTTATTCTGGCAGCTTCTTCCTCTTCAGTGGTAACATGTTGACTAGCAGTGGGAACATCTTGTCTTGCAGTGGGAATATCTTGACCTACAGTGGGAACTTGTTCTGCAGCAGTGGAAATTGGTTGAGTAGTTCCAACTGTATCATCAAAATCAAAATCAGCATCCAAACCATAATCTTCTCCAAAATCTATCTTCCTCCCATTAGTCTCAGCATCTGTTTTCCTCCCCTGTTTGGAAGAATCTCCCAAACCTTCACTAAAACCTGCAGAGAACTCATCTTGAGGTGAAGATGAAGAAGAAAACACAACTTTGGCAGATCTTTTCTTCTTAAGACTCTCAACTTTAGTCTGTAACCTTTGAATCTCTGCCTTCATCTGATTCAGCTCTGTGGCATGAGTTTGTTTGGTCTGTGCCAGATCTTTCTCCAGAGCTTGAACCTGCTTGACTAATTTTGTACATAATTCCATCAATTCAGTTAGTTGCACACTGCCCTCAACACTTCCAACTGTGTTACCTGTTGGGAGAGGTGAATCATAGGGCATTGATTCAGGCTCTTCTCTAGTTGGACTAGGAGGAAGCCTTGAACCACCACTGCTTGTTCCTAAACCAAAAGGTTCAACAACATGCAATGTTGAGATGAGAGGAGTTGGCTGTTTATGCCTCCTCTCATATGTGTGAGTGACTGCAGGGGTATGTTGAATTGGTGGAACAACAATAGTGGGTGTGTATTGGGATACAACTGGGATAGTTGCATCTTCACCCTGTACCTGTGAAATCTTTGCAAGCATTGGAGAAAAATTGGATGAACCTTCCCATTCCAAAGTTCTGAAGCCTTACACATGTTTTGAAAAACTTTTGGCTTAAGACTGGGAGTTTCATAAATTCTTTTGTGAGGTTGCAGTTGAAATTCATTTAACACTGCTTGCACAAACCTTGGATACATCAAAAATTTATATGAACTCTTTACATTGCCTTTCATATTATTGAAAATAAACTTTGAAAAATTGAAAGTCCTATCAGTAGCCAAACAAACCAAAGGGTAAGCCATGGTTGATGCAAATTGTTTATAAGATGTTTTCTTAGGACTTAGGCAATGTAGAAGAGTATGAATGAAAAATCTCCAACGGGGACAAAAACATCCTTTTCTGAAAGTTACTTTTTGATCAGATGTATCATACCCCATGGAAGCTATATTTTTGAAAATATCTGAATTGGGTAATGTGATGATACCATTGAGATCATCCAATTGGAGAACTCTCCTCAAGGATGACTCAGTAACATCAATAGTTACCCCATCCACTGTGGCTCTAAGAGCTTCCACAGTTTCGTGTGTGTCTCCTTGTTCAAGAGTTATGGACTCCACAATGTTCCAGAACTGTTTGATATGAGAAACAAAGATTGTGGGATTAACAGTTAAAGCATACCTTATATGGGTTGTATTAAGAAAATCCACAATCTGATGGAAAACAGGGCCACTCTTCTCGTTTGACTTTTGTAAGTAGGCCACTTGGTTGTGCTCCTCAACAAAGTTTAGAATCGCCATGAATTTTGTGAAAGTAAGTTAAAAGTGTTAGTAATCAAGAATAAAAATGAAGCCGTATGATAATCAATTTATACTAATAAGGTTTGAGGAGTTCGTGTAATGTGAATTATCTTTAGAAAGATTTATCTTTGGAAAAGAAAAAATTAAAGTTGGTAAGTGGATAATTCACAAATAATTTACCCTATTAATAAGGAAACACAGTTATATTTACAACGGCTAGTAAAAAATAGATTACTGACACAACAATTGTAACGGCTAGTTCACCAGTGGAAAAATTACTCTTGAAGTGGTAACAAGTGAACTAGCAGTGGTAAAATTTCACAAAATATCAAAGAGCAGTGGTAAGTAAAACATGAAAATTTGCTGCTCTTATCATAGTTTTTAGCAAACTATCAGCTATCAATGGATTTGATATGTCTTTACCATGAGCCGTTTGCTATGGACTAGCCAACTCTTCATCACATGGAATATGGTGAGTTGATAACCATATAGTTTTTGGTAAACTATAAACCATAAACGGATTTGTTAAGTCTTTACTAGTAGCCGTTTGCTCTGGACTAGTTGATTCTTATGATGATTAAACATGGTGAATCAATAACCATTTGTTGTGTGTCTAAGATACACACCTTATAACTCCAATGTCTCAAACAATATGGGTTTGTGTACTACACAAGTATGAAACACCTAACATAACCCATAAAAATTAACCCAAAGTAACTTTTTGACCAAGTTACTATTCACAAAAATATCTCCCCAAAGTCAATCCGATAATATCCAAATTTACTCCTCCAACCTACCAAAACAGGTAAGAGTAAATATCCTTCATTAATTAGCATTCGACCTTGACTTTGCTTATAAAAAGGGGGCTCATTACCGTTTAGTTTTCATCAAAAACACATCTTCAACATCACAAACCCTACATCAACATCATGAGCTGGTTTCCAATTGTCTACATATCATCAGATGATTCTTCTGATGAGGAGATTAGTTATTGCTCAAATTCAGAGGAACCTTCTACTGGGTGGAGTGATTACTTTCCTCCAAATGCTGCCACATTAAATCCAAGAAGACTGCAGCTTCTCCTGCTCCATCCCTTGAGTTCTATTCTAGTTCTTCCTATGATGATGATGATCCAACCTTCAATCTTTCCAAGGAACTTCCAAGAGCCCTCACTACAGCATTGGAGTCAGCAATATCCAACATGAGGTGGCCTGCTGTTGAAAAGCCTGCACAAGCATCAAAGCCTCCCAAGCAAGTTCTGGGCCTTTCTTGTCCAAGAAAGCAACTTTCTTTTGATGACAAGAGAAAGAGAGCTTCCAAAGGCAAGCATGATTATGAGGGTAAAGGGAAGAAACCCATGGAGTAATTGTGCTGAATGTTTAAGTGTTAGGTTGTTGGTCTTTATGTTTTGTGATGTTTAGCTGGTGTGTGTCCTCTCTGAATGGTTGTAATGTAGTTTCTTATGAATCAATAAAAGTACTTTTTCCTTTTTCTTTTATCACTGAGAGAGCCAATCTGTCCACTGTTGTATGATTATTTCCACTGTGCTTTAAATACTCTGCATACAAGTTAGTAGAAAACCATACACACATATACAAACAATATTAGTACCTAAAAACTATCCTTCAACACTGAAAATATATTAGACTTCAAAGATTTTTGGATTTAACATTCCAATACCAGTTACCAAGTACTGAAACCTTCCCACATCAAGCCCTTTTGTTAATAAATCAGCATAGTTGTCATCAGTGTGAATTTGGACAACATTAATAAGCTTTTTCTCAAAACAATCTCTGATAAAATGATGTCTAATTTCAATATGTTTAGTAAGGGTGAGCATGGTCCAAAAACCGGACCGAACCGGCCAAGACCGGACCGGACCGAAGACCGAGAACCGGAAAAACCATGGACCGAGACCGGACCGAATGTGGTCGGTCCGGTTCGGTCTGGTCCGGTCTTCGGTCGGTCCGGTCCAATTAGGCATATTTTGGCACGTTTTTTTTGGTTTTTTGGTCGGTCCGGACCGGACTGGACCGAGGACCGAATTAGCAGAAAAGCCTAGACCGCGGACCGGACCGAATGTGGTCGGTTCGGTCCGGTCCGGTCCGGTCCGGTCGGTTTTGTCGGTAGGTCCAGTCCATCCGGTCCGTTTGCTCACCCTTAATGTTTAGTTTTAGTGTGTTGCACAGGATTTTTAATAATGCATATGGTACTACTATTGTCTATATATATAATGGTGTTCATGGAATTGTACCCATAATCCAATAATTGATTCTGAAGCCATAGGATCTGAGCACAACAACTAGCAGCAGCTACATATTCTGCTTCAGTGGTTGAAATAGCTATCATAGTTTGCTTTTTGCACTGCCATGACACCAATCTACATCCAAGAAATTGACATCCTCCTGTAGTTGACCTTCTATCCAAACTTGCACCAGCATAATCACTATCTAAGTAAGTGATCAATTCCATAGGGGATTCTCTTGGATACCATAATCCTAGATTAGGATATGTCTTCAAATACCTAAAAATCTTCTCTACTGCTGTCATATGTGATGTCTTTGGAGTCACTTGAAATCTTGCACAAGCATATACAACAAACATAATGTCTGGTCTTGATGAAGTAAGATACATCATAGAACCAATCATAGATCTGTAAGTATGGAAATCAACATCAGCTCCATTAGCATTCTTCAACAATAGATGAGTAGTCTTATCAGCAGGGGTATTTGAAGGTTTTGCATCAGTGAATTTGAACTTCCTTATAATCTCAGTCACATATTTGTCTTGACTGATAAAGATGCCTTCTTTACTCTGTTGTACTTGCAACCCCAAAAAGAATGTAAGTTCTCCCATAGAACTCATTTGAAATTCATCTTTCATCAACTTTTCAAACTCTTTGCACATCTCTTGTTTAGTAGATCCAAAGATGATATCATCAACATATACTTGAACAAGTAGAATATCACCCTTGTCTTTCTTGATGAACAAAGTTTGATCAATCTTTCCTCTATGAAACCCATTATTCAACAGATAAGTAGCTAAGGTTTCATACCACTTTCTTGGAGCATGATGTAAGCCATAAAGAGCCTTAACAACTTTATACACTTTATTTGGGTGTTGAGGATCTTCAAAGCCTGGAGGTTGAGAAACATAGACCTCCTCATCAATTGGTCCATACATGAAGGCACTCTTAACATCCATTTGATAGACAGTAAATCCCATAAAGGATGCATAGGCTAGAAACAATCTAATAGCCTCAATCCTTGCAACAGGAGCAAAAACTTCCTCATAGTCAATACCCTCCTCTTATGTGTATCCTTGATCAACCAATCTAGCTTTGTTCCTTATTACTATACCTCTTTCATCTTTCTTGTTTCTTAAAACCCATTTAGTACCAATGACCTTCATACCATTAAGCAAATCACAAAGAACCCAAACTTTTTGAAGTTTGAACTGCAACAACTCCTCTTGCATTGCTTCAACCCAGCTAGATTCTTCTAAAGCCATATAAACATTTTTAGGCTCTACTTGTGATAGAAAACAGAAAAACAAACATTCATTCTTTCTCCTATGCTTTTTGGACTCACAAACTTCACTAATGAACCCATGAATATCATCTTTCTTTGTCTGTCTTCTAGTCTTCACACCTGATTGTAGCTCACCAATAACATTGTCAAGTGGATGCACTTTGTGAATTGAGGTCTGTAATGTGCTAGGAATATCATATGTTGTTGGCATGTTTGAAATCTCAACATCATCACTGGGTGATTCCTGAGATGAACTTCCCACATTTGGAGCATCAGTGGAAACTTCTGTTGTAGCAGTGGGAATTGAGTTACCACTGCTAGCAGGAATTTCTTTATTCAGAACATCAAAATTCACACCATCTGCATCACTTTTCTTTTTCAGAATTATCAACAAAGTCCCAAAGTGGCATAACAATTTGATCATTATCATCTTCATCATCTTTGCAAGATTCATCTTCATCAATGAATTCTTCTGATTCTTCAAGATCTTTGTCTCCTGTACTTGAAGTAAGAGGTACATAATTCATTGTATTAGATAATGTTTCAAGATCAAATAGCCATTCTGGTCCTGAACCTGCCATGTTAGTTTTATCTTCAAGAAACTCCACATGCAAATTCTCTTCAATCTTCTTTGTTCTTAAGTTATAGACTCTAAAAGCCTTGCTAACCATAGAATATCCAACAAAGAAGCCTTCATCAGACTTTTCTTCAAATTTACCCAGATGATCAATGGTATTGAGAATAGTAACATGACATCCAAATGGTCTCATAAATTCTAAAGTTGGGGGTCTTCCTCTGAATAGCTCATAAGGTGTCTTGTTCTTTGTTTTAACCACTAAAACCCTGTTCTATATGTAACAAGTAGTGTTAACTGCTTCAGCCCAAAAAGTCACTAGTAGCTTTGAATCAGCTAACATGGTTCTAGCAGCCTCAATTAGTGTTTTGTTTCTTCTTTCAGCAACTCCATTTTGTTGAGGAGTTCTTGCAACACTAAATTCTCTCTTAATACCTTTGTCTCTGCAGAAATCATCCATAACTTTGTTCTTGAACTCTGTCCCATTGTCACACCTGATGATCTTTATCTTCTTTTCAACTTCAGTGATGAATGTCTTAAGGATGCTAGTGGTTTCATCCTTGGTTCTTAAAAAGAAAACCCATGTGAATCTACTAAAGTCATCAGTCACAACAAGACAATACTTTTTCAAATTGATGCTGCTTACAGAGGTAGGACTAAACAAGTCCATATGCAGCATGTAAAGTGGATAATCAATATAATTGAATGCCTTGGTCTTGCATGAAGCTCAGTGTTGCTTACCTTTAAGACAGGCAACACATGTTTGGTCATTTTCAAATCTCTTCTCTGGTAAACCTCTGACTAGACCATCTTTCACAATCTTTTTAATGGTCTTGAAATTAACATGACTAAGTCTTCTATGCCAAAGCATGGATTCATCCAAAGTGGCTTTTGAAAGCAAGCAAGTAACATCATTGTTTGCCACTATGTTCTTCATGTCAATGCTATATAGGTTGCCTTTTCTAGGGATTTTAAGCGAAATATCACTTTCATCAGGGAGCTTATAATCCTTAGATAAGATATAGCATTCATCTTCTGTGAATAGAACTCTATGCTTCTTGTCACACATCTGTGACACACTGAAAAGGTTGTACTTGAGTTCTTTCACATAGTACACATTCTCAAAATCCAAGTTTCCAGCCTTGATTGTTCCTTTGCCAGAAACATTGCCACCAATACCTCCTCCAAAGCTGACAAATTGTCCATCATAGGGTTTGAAATCTGAAAGATTGGACTTATTGCCAGTCATGTGCCTGGAACATCCACTGTCTGAGTATCCTTGATCATCTTTTTGTCTTTGAATGTTCCTGCACACAAAATAAAGGAATTAGTTCCTTTTGGGGACCCAAGCCACAAATGACTTGGATCTGCCTCGTGTATCAATATAATTGTATCTGTCAAAGGTCATTGATACACCATTGGGATTGTTTGAGGTGATGGTTCCTTTTGGTTTCCATTCCCAACGTGCTGAGGCCTTAACAGCATTTCCCATATTTACCCTCTTATTGTTCACAGAACCACCAGTGGAAACTTTTGGCCTTGCGGTGGTAACTGCTGGCTTAGCAGTGAAAACTGCTGGTTTTAAAATTTTGGGTACCCACTTGTGATTATTGTAAACTTTCTTTTCAAAATAGGTCTTTTTCCCTGTTTGTTCAGATTTGACAAAAGTAGTAACAGGGGACTTAGGGTAAACTCTGTTTTTATTTCTGGCAGTGGCAACTGCTGGTTTAGCAGTGGAAATAGGTTTGATGCCAGTGTTAAGCAAAACAGACATGGGAATCATCTTGCTAAGTGGATTTGGGTGAGTAAAGTTATTAGCATTATATCCATTCACCCTAGTATTCCCAAACACTTTCCTTCTACCCATGTGATAGTTACAATTATAAGAAAGATGATCAAAGCTACCACATATATGACAGGGTTTGTTGTTAAACACAAAGTCACTACTAAATTGCCTAGATTTAACATGATTCCAACTCCTCATATTCCCCCTAGGCGTTGTTGACCTACTTCTGTACATCTCTGCATATCTAGTAGTGGACCTAGTGAAATTAGGTTGTGACCTAGGCTTTTCTTTGACAACTTCAGGAATACTCTTTTTAACATCCACATGTACATTCTCAGGAACACTAGTTTTAGACTCAACATTCAAACTTTCATCTTTAAGAGATGAGTCACTAGAACTATCAAATGTATCAACCTCAACCTGAACCTTTTCAATAATAGCTTCTTTAACAAATTTTGGTCCATATGTCATGGTTGGTTCCTGGAATTCTTCTAATCCTGTGTGAGCTAAATCAAGGCCAGGAGGTGATGGAACACCTCTTAGAGGTGGTGGAACAGATTTGTATCCAACTTCTGATTTGGCTTTGTTCACAACTTGGGCTTCCCAAATTTTGTCAATACACTTGGATTGGTGATCTAGTGTATTACAAATTATCTGTATATTCTCATTAGCCCTTTTAACCTTTTCTAGCTCTTCCCTAAGAACCTTGTTCACAGCAACTTGATAATCTAAGTCTCTTTTTAAAATAGCAATATCATCGTTGAACTTAGATTCATTTGCCCTATAATGCTCTAATTGAGTTTCTAAAACACTAAGACCTCTTTTATGATTTGCTAAGTTATAATTAGTATGATTTAACTCTAGCAATTGTTCATCATATTGTGCTTTAATTTTCTCATACTCTTTTAAGGCCTTACAAGTTTTAGAACAAGCATTATTAATTTATACCTCAGAGTCAGAAAAAGCCATTAGTGCAAGCTCAGTAGCAAGCATTGCAGACTCTGAATCATCTTCTTCATCCTCAGCCATAAAGCTCCAATCATAGCTCACTCCATCAATAGCCAATAGCAACTTTGGCTCTTCAGTTGTAGGTTCTTTCTTCTTGTCCTGCTTATACCAAGTTGACCTATTGTCAGGCTTCCTTGGTTTCCTGCATTCCCTGGTAAAGTGCCCCTTCTTATGAAAATTATAGCACTCCACCTTCTTTTTGTCAAAACCTACTGTCTCTTTGCCATTTATGGTGATCTTCCTTCCAGTCTTCTTCCAAAACTTCTTTGCCTTTAAGCTTAGTAATGAAACCTGCCATTTAATGTCCATCTCCTCCATGTCATCCTCATCAATTTGATCCAAATCCTCATGATTGAGAATTGAACCACCCATCTGACTTGACAGAAAGGCATAAAAGGTAGAGTCACTAAGACCAGCAATCTGTCTTTTTTGAACTAGCAGTGGAAACACCTCCACTACCAGTGGAAACAACAATGTTAGCATCATCATCATCACTATCACTTTCTCCATCTGAACTATCATCAACAGATGATGATATGAGTGCTACACCTCCTGAACCTGTGCTTAGTTTGCCAACTTTCTTCAATCTTTGTTCAATAACCTTGAAGTTATTGTACAAATCATTAAGTTTCATAGTCTTCAAATCTGGCTTGTCTTCCCACACTGCAACATTGGTTCCAAACTTAGAGGGTAAACTTCTTAAGAACTTTAGATTGAGGTTTTCCCTTTCCACCTCAATTCCAAAAACAGTGAGTTGAGTAACAATATTTTGTAGCCTTGTGAAGATGCTATCAATAGATTCATTACTTGTTGAACCAAAGTTTTCATAAGTCTGTTTCAGCAGGGTCTTCTGAGTCTTCTTGGTGGAATCATTACCACCAAAAACATTACAGATCTCCTCAAAAAGAGTCTGTCCAGTCTTGTACTTGCTGAATGCTAGAACTTGATCTCTAGGAAGGGTCATCAGTAGCAAACCTCTGGCCTTCAGATCATTCTTCATCTGAAGTCTTTCATCATTTGTGACAGGTCCAGTGTTAACCTTTACTACTTTCTTGCCACCAACCATCTCTGAGGTAGTACCAGGTTTGAAGGAGTTACCAAACATAATGATCTCCCAGAGTGTATAGTCTTGCACCATAAAGAATTGTTCGATCATTAGCCTCCACATCTCATAGTCATTCAACTTAAGCTTGGGAAGCTTAGCAGCAATGTTTGATTGACTAGTTTCTGTCTCCATTGGTTCTTCTGAGTGAACTTGGGGTCTTCTAAATCAAAGTATCAAAACCTGGCTCTGATACCACTTGATGGATCTAAACACCTTGAACTGTGTTAGATTGATACTTTGAGTTATATCACTAAGTATGCGGAATCTACTTAGTAGTACTTAGAAGTTTGATTGTGAATGAAACAGTTGTATATGAATAAGAACAATGTATATATCAAACGGTTAGCTCCAATATTATTAATAATAATAATACGAGTGATCTTAGTATCACTAGGGTTACACCTTGAAGCTCTAGAAAAACGTATATCTAACTTTAACCTAAGACCTCCTTTTATAGCACAAGGAGTCCTCTTCTACAAGATAAGTATAACTCTTACAGAATAAGATATACACAAGATCTATTCTATAATTATCTTTACACGTTTCCTAACAATTATCCTAACAGCAGTGGTAATGTTTGTACTAGCAGTGGTAATGTGTTTCCATTGCAAGTGCATTCTTCAGCAGTTGTAATATCTTCACTAGCCGTGATAACTATTAGTATAATTCCCAACAGTTACTTATGCATTAAATACAACCATTAAAATCGTAGTACAGATCCGATTCAGGTTTCTTAAGACGTTCAAGCAAGTTACCGAATAGAAGATTAGCTAGTTTTCTTAAGCCTAACATCGATTGAAAATCACCCAACAACAATTAATAACCGACCATCAATCAATAATCAATAACTAGGTTTCACTACATCTAAGCAAACACAAATAAACCTAGCCTAGCATGTTAAAAGAAAGACAATCATAAGATAAAATCAAAAAACACATAGACATATTGAATGATTGATTGATTACTTATCTTCAATTGAACATGGAAGTGACAAGGGTATGAAACCCTTAAAGACTTCTGAAATTTGACCTAGGGTTTATGTGACAAAGTACCTCTCCAAAGTTGCACACAAATGAATGAAAAATCCAAAATTATATATAGATTTACAAGGGTGACGACGTCACCTTTTGATGGTTGACGCCGTCATCTCGCAGCGGCTAGGGTTTCTTGTCGTCCAATCCAATTTCTTGACGCTGTCTCGTTCTATGGGTTCTGGGCCATCATGCTTTAAGAGTTACACGTGACGGCCTTCTTTAGGTAAAGGCTGACGCCGTCAAGTGTTAATGCCCAAAAAGTCTTTTGGCGCATCAAGTGTAAAAGTAGTTTCCACTTCTTGATCAACAAGTGACGGCGTCACGTTGTGACTCTTGACGCCGTCAGGTACTGTTTCCAGCTTGGATTCTTGACTTTATCGTTTTATTCACTTTTATGCTCCAAAAACGTCCAAAATGCTATTTTTCCAGAATTCTTCTGAAAAGTACCTAAAATGACAAAATGAACGATTTAGGATAATAATTGATCACATTATCATGATTTAAGGCTTAAATGACCCCTTAAAAGCTTAACAAATTTCGCCTCATCAATACCCTTAAGTAAGGTTGGATGTGTTCCAAGAATATAAGCATTTAATACAGGTGCCAGTGTACCTTCCTAGTTAGATGTTTAACATGTCATTTCTCGAACATCCTTTGAGGTTAGCATAGTTTTTACTTAGACACATAACATTTCTTTGTATTTAAGAAAGTGAGGAGATCACCAAACTATGTCATTCAACTTTGATTGTAATTCCCAAAAAAATCATAGTAAATTCTTTAATTCATTCAAATGTGAATTTAAACGTTAAAAAACTTTATTATGTATGTTGGTGCAAATGATAGCTAAGATATCTTTTATGTTTTAATGATGAAAAATATATATTAGAAAACACTTAAAATCGTTAATGATAGCCTAAAACAAAAAATGCACAAACCACCAGACCTGGCACGCCATATCTAGCGCGCTAAGTGCCGATCAAGGATTGTCTTGTGCACGTTCGGTTTTTCAAAATCGGCTTTCGACTTAACCAACAAAAGTTGGTCTGTAAATACAGGTTTGTACATAATACTTATGATATTTTGTCAACTCGTAACAAGATTTAGACTTAGAGAGATGATCAAAATACCTCCTCCCATTTGACAAAACGCCAACTCAAAAACCTTTTCTAAAAAGCCATTAGCCAACCCTAAATGTTTTTATCAAACTTAGGAGATTCATGTTTTCAAAAAACCTTCAAATTGCTATAATCTTAATGCTTGACTTAGTTAATCACGTAATTGGTCTACTCCTTTATTGGCCATACAAATTAAGGTCACTTTGTGTAAATACAATTTTCTCTTATAGTTTAATGCTTTACTTAAGCATGCAAGACACTTAACTTTGTTACATCAAGGTGATTAGTTAACATCCCTAATAGTGGACTAATAAGGATTATGACATTTGAATTTTGAATTTGAATCTTGAAACTTGAATTTCAAAATAAGAATCTCTTTTACATGCTTGCTTATCTAACACTCAAACTCTTCTACACTCATCCTCACCTTTCCACCATACCTTGCTCACCTTGTTCCCCATTCTATAACATAAGCTCCTTCCACCACTCTTAGTCTCCTATTACATCTACACCCTTACCATTTCCATGACTCACTATACTTCCACCACTTCTTGTCTCCCATACAATGAACAAAGGCTCATTTCACCACCCTTTGTCTCCCGCACATGACCCAAAAAAATTCACCTTATATAAGACTAAATAATTTCTATCTATGTTTGCTAATCATTTCTTGCATGAATGTCTAAATAATGTCCATACTTATGTTGTTCTAGAAATTTCCCGAGATGTCCCAAGATCCCATAAAGCTCAGCTTATATGACGTAATTATTATCACGTTTTCCAGGCGTCATAATAATCACATCACATAAGTATGTTCTTATTGTCATCATATAATATCCCAAGTTATAAGTAAAACAACCTACTAATAACAAATGTTTCCACCAAAGCATTCTGCTATACTAACTGTACAATTGATTATACCAAAATATATATGCACACTTCTATTTTGATTATTAATCTTCTGCTATTAATGCGGTTGTTGCAACAAGAATGATAAAAGAAGGTTTTTCGAACAAGATAAAAAAAAGAAGTTATTTCCTTTGATGAAAGAATTTCAATCCTAGTTCCTTGTGAATTACCATCAACTTTATCACCAATGTGTAACATTCAACATCTAATTGATCATGTTCCAAGAGATAGTCTTCCTAACCTACCACACTACAGAATAAGCCCAAAATAAAATTTAATCTTAAAGGAGCAAGTTGAAGACTTAATTAAGAGAGGTCTAATTCGGGAAAGCATGAGCCTTACGCCGTTCCTTCTTTATTAGTTCCAAAAAATATGTTAGCCGACGAATATGTGTTGATAGTCGAGAAATTACTAGGATCATTATTGCATTTCATTTCCCGATTCCATGCCTTGATGATATGCTAGGTATGTTGGAGTGTTGGGTCTGAAACTGCTGCTGAGTGAAACTGCTGCTATAAGTGAAATTGCTGCTAGTGGTAATGATTCTGCTGCTAATGTCAAAGTGCTGCTAAGGTTAAATGCTGCTGACAGAATCTACTGCTGATGGGATAAGGATGTATACGGTTTAGATAAATATAGAATAGATTGTGTAAATATTATATTTATCTAGAATATACTTATCTTGTAGAGAAAGGTATTGTAAACCTAGTAGCACTCCTTAGTCTATAAAAGGAGGATCCTAGGGTTAGTTTATGTAAGTATTATTATTCACTTCAAGGTTGTAAAACCCTAGCATTGTTGAGTGCTCGTATTAATAATATTGAAGTGTTGAAAGTGAATCATTATTCTTCTTAAGTTAAGCTTTTACATTCCGCATATTAGCTTAAGTATTTAATCAAGTTAACTTCTATACAAGATCGTTTAAGCTCAACTGGGATCAACAAGTGGTATCAGAGCTTGTGATCTAGAAGTTATTAACGAGAAGATTTTGTTTCTTAAAAGTTTGCTGTTCCAAGTCTACTGCTACGATGGGTGATGAAACTCATATGGTGACTGCTTCAAGGGTACCCATGCTGAATCCTGCTGAGTATGAGCTTTGGAAGAGAAGGATCAGACAGTACATTTGCATGATTGATTTCAACATGTGGAATGTTATTGTTAATGGTGATTCTGTACCTGAGAAAAGTGCTGACGGGAAGGAGATACCAATTAAGTCTGCTGAAGCTAACACAGTAAGGAAGATGGAAATCAAAGCACATAGTATTCTCTTAATCGGAATACCTAATGAATTTCAAATGGACTTTGATGACTGTGAATCTGGAAAAGAGTTGATGGATGCTGTTGAATTCAGGTTTGGAGGGAATGATGCTACTAAGAAATCAAGGAAAAACATGCTGAAGCATCAGTTTGAGAATTTTACTTTTGAAAGTGGAGAGAAGATTATTGGCACATACAACAGGCTAAACCAACTTGTTAGCCATCTAAAGCTTGTCGGTTATGTGGTTCCACAAGAAGATGTAAATCTAAAATTTCTTAGAAGTCTTGCACCTGAATGGAGTATGCACACAGTTGTGTGGAGGAATAAGCCTGATTTTGAAACTATGAAGTTGGAGAGTCTCTACAACAATTTAAGAGTGTATGAATCAGAACTATCTACCTCTTCTACTTCATCTTCTGGTACTCAAAATCTTGCCTTTGTATCCTCTAAAGGAAAAGAATCTCACTCTGCTGCTCATTCTACTGCTTATGGAGTCTCTGCTGCTGATGGATCTGCTGCCAGTTCAAATGATAAGATATCTACCAGTGATATTGCTTTGTGTGCATTCTTGGCTGAGCTCACAACTACCATAAGGTCACATGTACTTAATCAAGACTTGGATTATATTGATCCTGATGATCTTGAAGAAATTGATCTTAAATGGCAAATGGCTATGTTGACCTTGAGGGCAAGAAAGTTTTTGAAGAAGACTGGAAAAGAAGTCAAGTATAAGGCTAAGGACAGTCCAGGCTTTGACAAATCAAAGATAGAGTGCTACAGTTGCAACAGGAAGGGACACTTTGCCAGAGAGTGTAGAGCTCCAAAGAAGAATGCTGATGCTGCAAAGAAGGTTACTGAAGAATCAAAGACTGCACTAGTATCTTGTGATGGACTGGGAGATTATGATTGGAGTGATATGGCTGAAGAAGAACCAAATTTCTCTTTGGTGGCTGTTGCTCAACCCAAAGTGCAGAACTTTGCACTTATGTCCTATGGTTCATCATCAGGATCTGACTCTGAGGTATCAAATGATTCAGATTTATCTGTGTGTTCTTTTAAATCTTGTGTTGATACTATAGAAGAACTTAAGTCTAGGAATGAGAGTTTAAATAGAGAAATTGAACACCTAAAACTTGATAACTTAGGTTACAAAGTGGGTATTCAAAATGTTGAAAGAAGGTTGGAATATCTCAAAGAGTGTGAGAAGGAATATGTAGATCAACTTAATCTCAGAGATATTGAAATTTTAAGAAAAATAGTGAAGTAGAAGTTCTTAAAAATAAGTTAGAAGAAGCTGAAAAAGAAAAAGAGGAAGCTCTTGCTGAAAAAGATAAACATGTAGTAAGAGTACAAAAACAACAATATGCTTCTGATTTGGTTCATAAATCTATAGAGAATAACTTGATGAGAAAAGGTAGTGGAATTGGGTATAATGAAGGGGCTCCTCCAGCCAAAAGTGCTTTTGCTCCACCAGGAAAAGAACTATCCTTCATTAGTGAGCTTAATATTGAAAAACCTGTAGGTGAATGTAGCACAATTGTTAATGAAACACCTAAGGTTGAGGCTAGAAAATTTCCTGAAGCTCCTATTATAGAAGATTGGTGTTCTGATAGTGATAGTGATGAGGAACAGGTTAAACATGAACAAAGTGTAAAAAAGGAAGAAATTCCTACAAAGTTTAAACCTAAAATTGAACAGGTTAAGTTTGTTAAACCTGTGTTAGGAAATAACTTCTCTAGGAAATTGGTAGAATACAATGAGGTACCTAGAGAACAGATGGAAAGGTTCAATAATAAGCCTAGGGGTAACCAGAGAAACTTCAACAACCTAGTTTCACACAGATTAGGTAATCAGTTTCAATTACAAAAGAAGGCTTGTTATAAGTGTGGTAGCTTTGACCACTTGATTGTTAGATGTCCTGAACACCAAAAGCCTGTTTGGAATCAATACACTAGGGTGAATCACAAATATGTAACTAAAGAAACTCACCCACATCCTAATAGAAATATGGTTCCAAGAGCTGTTTTGTTGAGATCTGGTGTTACTAGATCTATTTATGCTGCTAAATCAAATGGTGTTTTCAAATCCACAACTAGTTCTTCTACTGGCTCTACTGCTAGTAAGCATTCTGCTGCTAGTATGCACTCTGCTGCTAGCAAGCAACCTGCTGCTAGTACAAAACTTTCTACTTCTGGGCCAAAAGTTTTAACAAATACAGTTGTTGGTAATCACTTTTATGCTGTTAAGGCCTCAGCTTGCTGGACTTGGAAACCAAAAACTAATGTTTCAAATTCTGTTTCCAAGAATAGCAGTGCATCAAGTGATTTAAAGAAATTTGATTATGTTGATGCACAGGGTAGATCCAAGTCAGTAATGGCTTGGGTCGTCAAGAGGAACTAATGTCTCTACTTTTCATATGCAGGTCAATCTACTGGATGAGCTTAAGGATATGGTTATTGTTGACAGTGGATGTTCTGGACACATGACAGGAGATGAGTCTCAACTTGAAGACTTTGAGGCTTTTGATGGTGGTTATGTTGCTTTTGGGAATGATCCAAAAGGTGGAAAGATTGTTGGAAAAGGAACTCTAAAAACTGGAAATTTGGACTTTGAGAAGGTGTTTCTTGTGAAAGGACTTAAGTTTAACCTCTTTAGTGTCTCACAAATGTGTGACAAAAAGAACTTTGTTCTTTTTACAGACACTGAGTGTATGATCCTTTCTCTTGACTATCAATTGCCAGATGACAAATCTGTGCTTTTGAAGGTCCCTAGAAATGAGAATATATACAGTGACCATATTAAGAACATTGTTCCTAAGAGGGCTTTGACTTGTCTAATTGCAAAGGCCACTGTTGATGAGTCCAAATTATGGCATAGGAGATTGGGACATCTGAACTACAAGACCATGAACAAATTGGTAAAAGGAAATCTGGTCAGAGGAATGCCTACAAAGACTTTTGAAAATTGTGAAACTTGTGTTGCCTGTCAAAAGGGTAAACAACACAGAGTTTCATTCAAGTCCAAAACTGTGAACACAAATACTGAGCCATTACATCTACTGCACATGGACTTATTTGGGCCTGTATTTGTCAAAAGCTTGAACAAGAAGTCATATTGTCTTGTTGTCACTGATGACTTTAGCAGGTTTACTTGGGTATTCTTTCTAGCCACTAAAGATGAAACTCCAGAAATACTCAAGGCATTTATTACAAGAGTTGAAAACCTGTACAATCACAAGGTGAAGATAATCAGATGTGACAATGGTACTGAGTTCAAGAACAGTGTTATGAATCAATTCTGTGTGGGAAAAGGAATTCTTAGACGGTATAGTGTAGCAAGAACTCCACAACAGAATGGTGTTGCAGAAAGAAGAAACAGGACACTTATTGAGGCTGCAAGAACAATGTTATCTGATTCAAAACTACCTATTCCTTTTTGGGCTGAAGCTGTGAACACTGCATGCTTTGTGCAGAACAGAAGTAAGGTAGTCAAGCCTCACAATAAGACTCCATATGAGTTATTTCATGGAAAGAAGCCACCGATTGATTTTCTCAAACCATTTGGATGTCCTGTTACAATTTTAAACACTAAGGATTAGCTAGGCAAATTTGATGAAAAAGCCGATGAAGGGAATTTGGTTGGTTACTCTGTGATTAGTAAAGCTTTCAGGGTATACAATAAGAGAACCAAACATGTAGAGGAGAATTTGCATATCAAGTTTTCTGAGAACACATCTAATCCTGAGGGAAAAGGACCAGAATGGCTGTTCAATGTTGATATGTTTACCAAAACAATGAACTATGTACCAGTTATTGCCAGTGTTGACAAACCACAAGAAGAATTTGTTTTGGTTGAGAAATTAAAGGTTGGTCCTACCTTACTACCCTTTCAGTCAGATCCAAGTCCTAAAGAAGATGTGGTTTCTCAAAAGAAACCTAAGGAAACTGAAGAAGATATTAAAATACCTATTGAAGCAGAAAAAGAAACTAATGGGGCTCCCAAAGTAGTTGTTGATGTCTCTCCTACAAAGCCAGAAGACTCTGCTGCTGACTCAGAAGACTCTCTTGCTAGGCCAAAAGTTACAACTACTGCTCCACCACATTCTGCTTCCAAGCCTACTAACTCTACTGCTACTTCAATGTTTCCTAATTTGGACTCTCAGGGTAGACCTATTGATGATTCTATCTATCCTGATGATCCAAATATGCCTCCTCTTGAGAATATTTATTATGACACAGATGATGATGCACTTGATGGTCAGTTATTTGGAGCTGCTGCAGACTTTACTAATTTGGAATTCAATATTCCTGTTAGTCCCACAACTACCACAAGAGTACACAAGGATCATCCCAAAGATCAAATTTTAAGTGATCTACAATCATCAATTCAAACTAGGCAGATGACTAAAGCCTTGAAAGATCTTCAACATCAAAGTTTCTTTGCCAGATCTCTACATCAAAGAAATAGTCATAAAGATCTTCAAAATTGCCTGTTTGCCTGTTTTCTTTCTCAAATTGAACCCAAAAACACTTACAAAGCCTTACAAGAAGCAAGTTGGGTGGAAGCAATGCAAGATGAGCTTCTACAATTTAAGCTACAAGAAGTTTGGACCTTGGTTGATCTGCCAAATGGAAAAAGAGTGATTGGCACAAAATGGGTTTTCAGATGCAAAAGAGATGAGAGAGGAATTGTCATAAGGAATAAGGCAAGGTTTGTAGCACAGGGATACACACAACAAGAAGGCCTTGATTATGATGAGGTATTTGCTCCAGTGGCAAGAATAGAAGCAATTAGAATATTCTTGGCTTATGCTTCATACAAAGATTTTGTAGTGTATCAAATGGATGTGAAAAGTGCTTTTCTGTATGGGACCATTATAGAAGAGGTTTATGTGTCTCAACCACCAGGCTTTGAAGACCCTGATCATCCTGACAAAGTTTACAAGGTAAATAGAGCAATGTATGGCCTACATAAAGCTCCTAGAGCTTGGTATGACACTTTGTCTACATACTTGTTAGAATCTGGGTTTAGCAGAGGAAAGATTGATAAAACTTTGTTTCTCAAAAGACAAAAGGATGATATTTTGCTGGTTCAAATCTATGTTGATGACATCATCTTTGGGTCTACAAACAAAGCTATGTGTGTTAGTTTTGAGAAGCTTATGAAGGACAAGTTTGCTATGAGTTCAATGGGAGAACTCACCTTCTTCTTAGGTCTGCAAGTTACACAGAAAGAAAATGGTATATTTATCAGTCAGGATAAGTATGTCAATGATATTTTGAAGAAGTTTGGATTTGAAGATGCTAAACCTGCCAAGACTACCATGGACACCAATAAACCATTGCTGAAGGATGAATATGGAAAGGAAGTGGATATACACTTGTACAGGTCTATGATTGGCACATTGATGTATCTTACAGCATCAAGGCCTGATATCATGTTTGCTGTGTGTGCCTGTGCAAGATTTCAAGTGTGTCCCAAGGAATCACATCTCAATGCAGTGAAGAGAATTTTTAGATATTTGAGGCATCAACCAAAATTGGGCCTCTGGTATCCTAAGGATTCACCATTTGATTTGGTCTCCTATTCAGATAGTGACTATGCTGGAGCTTCTTTGGATAGAAAGTCTATAACAGGGGGTTGTCAATTTCTAGGAAGCAGATTGGTGTCATGGCAATGCAAGAAGCAAATAGTGGTGGCAAATTCAACAACAGAAGCTGAGTATGTGGCTGCTTCAAGTTGTTGTGGACAAGTTCTATGGATGCAGAATCAATTGTTGGATTATGGGTACAATTTCATGAATACCAAAATTCATATTGATAACAACAGCACACTTTGCATAATTAAAAATCCAGTTTTTCATTCTAAAACAAAACATATTGAGATAAGACATCACTTTATCAGGGATTGCTATGAAAAGAAGTTGATCCAAATTGTTAAAGTTCATACTGATAACAATGTTGCTGATCTTCTTACAAAACATTTTGATGTGGGGAGGTTTCAATTTTTAATTGCAAACATTGGTATGATAAATCTTTGAAAAACTTATCTCTTTGTTTTTGTATAAGTGTGTAAAGGAATTGTGCTGCTTATTACTCTGCTGCTTATCTTAAAGTATATGGTTGTGATGGAATGTACTATGCTGCTATGTCTAACTCTACTGCTAGTACATGTATTTGTTTGCTTTGTGGTGTTTTGTCTAATATTGTGCAGGAATAAGTCTAAATGATGATTTGCAATAACAATATTCAGACAACAAAAGAAGCACATTTATCATTCATCAGATTCAGAAGTTCATACATCACAAGTGAAATTACAAAAACTACTTCTGAAACCATAAAAGAGTGCAAAAAAATCTAAGATGACTACAAGCATTACTTCCTAGGGCATGGAAGTCCAAGAACAATCTTTCTTTCTTTTGGAAGAGGAGAGTTTGTCTTCCTTGTCTTCTTTGCCTTAGTGGACTTCTTTGGTCATGGCCTTGATGACTAAGGCCTCTCAGGAGTGGAAGGTGGTTCATTTGGAGGTTCATCTTCATCTGATGATGTGTAGATGAAAGGGGACACAAGCTCTTTTGGGGATGGTTGCCTGACAGGGATCCAAGCTGTGTCTTCTGATGATTCTGAAGATGATGGAGATTTTGGGGACATCACAGCGTTACCCCTGGATGTGCTTGGGGTTTGATTTAAATGCAGAAGATCTTTTAACACAGGGAGATCATGTTTTTTCTTTTTGGCCTGCTCTTTGGTTCTACAACCACCATGAGGAGGACAGAAGGGCGGCACATATGTTTCAAAGGGGGTTTCATCTTCAGATGATGAATCAGAAGAGATATTGATGATTTCGGGTGTTGATTTCATGATTATTTGTTTTGATTTGGGTTAATTGAAGTTTTGATTTGGTTGATTGGTGTTTTGATTGCGATTAGGGTTTGATTGTGATAAATTAGGGGAAAGATTTAGTCCGTTTTTATAGGGATTACGGCATATCATCACATTAATTGATGAGGATACTTGACTTTTTGACCAAGCTTGTTTCGTCAACTCTGCTGCTGGAATATTTCACTCTGCTGCTAGTGTTATTGTGCTGCTACGGTTGAAAGTGTGAGGGTGGGATGTGTAACTTGTTCAATCAGTTTAAAACCTAATTGATCTTCCTAATTGGTTTTCTCATATTTCAAATTGAAGTTATCACAAACCCTAACACTCCAATTTTCTCAAAGTCAATTATTCCCAATTTCCCTAAACCCTAACTCATGGATTGCGTTCGTACCTGGGCAAAGCAACACAACAGTGTGGTCGTTTTGGATGCTGAATCAGTTAATGCAGAATTCACAGACATGGTAAAATTTTTGAATGCTACTTCTCTTAGGTATGCACTAACTGTGAATCCTACTATATTTGCTTCCCACATCAAACAGTTTTGGCTTACCGCTAAAATCAAAACTATGAATGGGGAAAAACATGTTAGTGCCTTAGTAGATGGACAAAAGGTTCGTGTATCTGAATCATCAATCAGAGAAACTCTTCTCTTAGATGATGACACAGAGACCACTTGCCTGGCCAATTCTGCTATTTTTGCTGGGTTAAAAGATTTGGGATATGAGGGGAATCATACAAATTTAAAATTTCAAAAATCTCTCCTCGGTCCTCAATACAAGTTTTTGATACATCTTCTTCATTGTTTGAGTCCTAAAACTTCTGGATGGCATGAGTTTAGTACTACTATTGCTTCTGCAATGGTATGCCTAAGCAAAGGTAACCCATTCAATTTTTCAAGAATGATTTTGGAAGGGATGTTTCAAACTATCAAAGAGTCTGGTTCATATTTGCTTTATCCAAGGTTTATACAACTCTTTGTTCAAAAACAACTTACAAAGTTTAGAGGCCATGTTGCTACTTATGATGCTCCAAAATTGGTTTCTAAAACTTTTACTTTCTTGGTTAAACATGGCAAAGGTTTTTCAGGCATACATACAAATCTTACACCTCAAATGGTGCAACTTGTACAAAACAATCAGGGTGAAGGATCAGGAAATCCCACTGACTCCCATCACACACCAAATTTTAGTGCATCTGCTACACAACCTAAAATACTTTATACCCGTAGGAACACCAAAAAGAACACTGATCTTCCTCAGGATAGTGTTAGTATGGCTGTACCAGATGAGGCTGTCCTAGGTGATGGGGAGGACATGTTGGTAAGGGCTGTCACTACTGCTTCTAGCTTAGCAGCAGAGCAGGATAGTGATAACATCATTAAGACCCAAACCAAGGCAACATCTAGAGATGATGATTCTTCTGAATCAAATTCTCAGGATGGTAACCCTAGCCAAATGGAAAATACAGGGGGCTCAGATGATCAAACTATGTTTGATACTGAGTTTATGTCCCAAGATTCACCTCTCGGACCAGGTTACACAGGTCGAAGTGATGAGGACAGACCAGTGACTAATGAATTGATGGAAAACCTTGTACATGATGACAATGTCCATGATTCACCTCTCGGACCTGGTAATACAGGCCGAAATGATGAGACTATTATGAAACTTATTCAGGAATTGACGGTTACTTGTACCAACTTGGGGTTGAAATGTACTACATTGGAGGACAAAGTTCTTACTCTTTCATCTGTTGTTGCTGATCAGGACAAGACTATCATCAATCTGCAAAAACAGATTAAGAACTTACAGAAATCAAGATCTTCAACCTCTTTGAAAAGATTGAAGAAAGTGGGCACTTCTTAGGTTGTTAGTTCTCCTGATGTCTCTACTCACTTGGAAGATGATGCTTCCAAACAGGGGAGGAATGAAGAGGCAATGGGTTCAGGGGAGGCAAATTTGGAAAAGGCTGATGGTGCTCTGGGTTTAAATGATGGAATGATGGCAGGGGAGGCTCCAGTGATAGAATGGATGTTGAAAGTCCTCAGGATGCTGAAGAGTTTGTGGTTGCTGATAAATCAGGGAATGAGGTTGTTATGGAAGAGGTAATTGCTACTCAAGAGAAGGTTGTAGAACAACTTACAACTTTGGAGCCTGAGCAATTAGTGAAGGCAACAGGGTTGATGGGTGAAACATTGATGAAGTTGGGAGATTTGGTGAAAGACAAAAGCCTTGACTCTGCTGCTCAAGAATCTACTGCTAAGGAAATTACTAATTCTGCTGCTAGTGGATTTGCTGATGCACAAGACTCTGCTGCTGGGTCTGGTGACAATGCTGCTGCTGAAGCCATGGTATTGTTGAGCAAGAAAACTACACCAGTATCAACTCCTTCACTACCACAACATACTACAACAACAATCAAATCATCAGCACCTAGAAAACCTGAAAAAGGGATTGTTATTAAAGAACCTGCTGCTCAACAAAGGAAGGTTATTTCTTCATCTTCTACTGATAAAGCCAAGGGCAAGCAAGTTGAAAAACCAAGGATAATGTATAAGGGGATTGATTTCACTAATGTACCTTTTGATTCTTGGCCTAAGCCATTGCAAGTTGAACATGATACAGCTGCTGCTCTTAAAGCACAAGAGTTGATTGATATGGAACATCAACAGTTAGCTGAGAAGGAGGCTGAAGGCTTAAAGAGGTATGATGAATGGGTAAATGAGAAGATCAGAATAGCTGCTGATATTGAACTCAATAAGCTGATCAAGATTGAAGAAAATGAAGTTCCAACTTTTGATGTGCAATCTTGGTACAGGGACTTTACTACTAAGAAGAGAAATGAAAATGCTACTGCTAGAAGAAAGATAAAGATATTTAAAGGTACAACTGTTAAACAACAAAGGAAAGAATATGAAAGGTATCTAAAGAATATGGGTGGATGGACATTGGTACAGTTGAAACCTTATTCTGATAAAGAAGTTTTTGACTTGTATCAACAAACTAAGAAGAGAACAGATACTTTTTATGCTATGGGATGTGCTGAGCATTTGGAACAAATTGCTCAGATGAATAAGAAGTTGGTACCTGAAAAGGTAGTAGAAGCAGAGCATATTCAAGAAGCTGATGTTGTTAAACAGCTTGATATTGATGCAGCAAAGACTATTTCTTCTGTGCAAGGTGATAAAAGAAAAGGTGTAATTCATAAGTCATCTGCAAAGAAGAAGAGAAAGATTGGGGAAGGAAGCAGTTCTATGCCTGAAGGTAATGAATTTAAACATGATTTTGATCACATTCCTCCAGAGCATCTAAAAGAACAATTGAAGGTTTACACTATGGTTGGTAAGATGGAAGATCTTGAAGTGGTTGATGCTAAACCAATTGGTGTCAAATATCCTATTATCAAAGTAACTACATGATATGATACTAATGTTGGAGCATTTCATGATGTCCAGAGATCTGATGGTAAAACTCACAGGTTTCTTAGATTTCAACAGATGCTACATTACTTTGATAGAGGGGATGTTGAAGACTTGTGGAAGTTATACAAGGCAAAGTTTGGAGCCAAGAAGTTTGATGGTGAAAAGTATGAGATAGACAAAATTGATTACATCATAACTTCTTTTGATAATGTTATGTGGAGAGCTCTTAAACTTATGTTTGAACCTTCAATGGATGATTTTGAATGGACAGAGATAGTAGATTACAAAGTAAGAAGATGGAGACTTTTTCAAGATTCTGGAGTTCATGTGTTGGATATTGGACCAATTACTTTGTATATGCTAGCTGAAATGGATTACCCAGTGGTAAGATACTGGAATATTGTCAATCAGATGGTTAATGGTGATAAATCACTTAAGTTGCAGAAAGACTATGATTCTGATGATCAAGCATTCAATTTGCTGTCAAAATATAAGAAGATATTTGATCAATTAGATTCTCAAGGTTTGAAGTGTTTGGAAGCATCCTCCAAGTGATTAATTGGGCTTAGAAGAAACTTACTTATTTAGAAATAAATAACAAGTTTAGGGGAGGATTGTTGGGTCTGAAACTGCTGCTGAGTGAAACTGCTGCTATAAGTGAAATTGCTGCTAGTGGTAATGATTCTGCTGCTAATGTCAAAGTGCTGCTAAGGTTAAATGTTGCTGACAGAATCTACTGCTGATGGGATAAGGATGTATACGGTTTAGATAAATATAGAATAGATTGTGTAAATATTATATTTATCTAGAATATACTTATCTTGTAGAGAAAGGTATTGTAAACCTAGTAGGACTCCTTAGTCTATAAAAGGAGGATCCTAGGGTTAGTTTATGTACGTATTATTATTCACTTCAAGGTTGTAAAACCCTAGCATTGTTGAGTGCTCGTATTAATAATATTGAAGTGTTGAAAGTGAATCATTATTCTTCTTAAGTTAAGCTTTTACATTCCGCATATTAGCTTAAGTATTTAATCAAGTTAACTTCTATACAAGATCGTTTAAGCTCAACTGGGATCAACATGGAGGGATCAAAGATATTCTTAAAGATTGATTTACAAAGTGGATATCACCAAATCTGGATTCGACCAAGTGACGAATGAAAAATCGCTTTTAAGACAAATGACGATCTCTACGAGTGGATGGTCATGCCTTTGGTCTTTCAAATGCACCGAGTACCTTCTCTCTATTAATGAACCAGGTATTAAAACCCTTTATTGGATCATTTTCTAAAAATGAAAATCTTAAACACCTATGAGAGGTTCTTCTTGAATTATCATACAACAAGCTCTATGAAATTTTTAACTAATCCGCTGTTGTTTTTAGGTTTTATCATCACTTTTCATGGGATTCGAGTTGGTGAAGAGAAAGTTCGGACAATTAAAGAATGACCTCGACCACAAACCATTAGTGAAGCGCGTAGTTTCCATGGGCTTGCAATTTTTTTTATCAAAGATTCATAAGGAACTTTAGCACTATCGTGGCACCTATCACTCAATGTATGAAGATATCAAATTTTCAATGGGGAAAAGAGGCAGATCGTAGTTTTTAACAAATCGAAGAAGAGCTAACAAGTTCACTGCTCCTCGTTTTACCAAACTTTGTAGAAAACTAGAAGGGGGTGAATAGTTTTACCAATTAAAACTTTGTTTTAAGATATTTAGATTGACTTATGTCAATGCTTTTGATATATGGATATTGATAGTTAGTGATAAGGATTAATTTGATACGCTTTTAGGGGTCATGTAAGCCCTAAATCGTGTTTTTATGGTCAAATATTGTCTCAAATCGTTTCTTTTGTCATTTTAGGTACTTAGGACATGAATTCTTGAAAATGGAGCATTTTGGAGCTTTTCGGACGTTTTTATGCTCAAGAAAACCAAGAAAAGTCTGGAAATTACACCTGCCCTTTGAAGTTATGCGATGGAAATTTACACTATGCGCCCCGAAAAAGAAGTTGGAAGTTATAACCTGACGGCGTCAGGTGCATTTGAGGCAAGGCCGCCAGGCTTTGTGCTTACACGAGACGGCCCAGAACTCTTACAATGGGATGGTGTCAAAAGCTATCTTGGGTGATACGAAACCTTAAAAGCGGTGACCTGATGGCGTAAGGAATTATAACTTGACGCCATCAGACTTGTAAATCTATATATAATTTTAAAATTTTCATTCATTTGTGTGTAACTTTTGGGGAGAAAACCCTAGATGAATTTTCGAGCAACCTTAGGGTTTCTAAACCCTCTTTTCTTTCATGTTCAATTAAAGATAAGTCTTTATTTTAATCATTCAATATGTCTATGTGTTATTTGATTAATTGTTTATCTTTTCTCTACATTAACATGCTAGCTTAGATTTCCTAGTGTTTGCTTAGATCTAATGAAACCTAGTTGTTGATTTGTTATTGACTGTTTGGTTGATTGACTAGCGTTAGCCTTAAAAAAACTGGCTAAATCTTCTATACAGTAACTAGCTTGAACGTCTTAAGAAATGTAATCGGATATGTACTACGGTTTTATTGATTGTATTTAATGCATGAGGGATTATTAATGAGGCTATGTTAGGATACTAAACGTGTCGACATAAAAAGAGATAGAAACTCATAGGGTTGGGGAAGGCTGTACACACCCTCACGAATGATATTAAGGAATACAATCCTTCATCCAAACAATTGTGACAAATCAATAAATCAATAGGAGATAACTAGAGAGTAGTGAAATCTAAATAAACACGTTTTCCCTCTTATAAGAAGTTCACCAATTTACTTTTCTTGTCATTTTTATTTTATTTTGTAAGTAGTAATTTTAGGTTAGTTGACTAGCAACTAATTCCGCCCACTCTTTCAATACCCGAGATTTTACTTGCTTTCATAAAATATAAAAATTACAAAAAGAATCATCCCCCACCTCTAGACCTAGTTGACATAGTTTGTAATCCTAATGATACTATTCCCCTAGAGAACAATCAATCCTCCGGTACTTGCCACTCACTATACTACACCGTTGAGGTACACTGCCTGGAGGATTGCAAACTTCTCAAGATCCCTTGAGAAGTAAAACTTTTGCGAGTTTTATAACCCCGCATCAAAGTTTTTGGCGCCGTTACCGGGGAATAGTTATTGCTTAGGTTGAATTTTATTTTTTATTAGGTCTACTCATTAGATTCCTTTCTAGTGAGATTCTTTATTTTCTTTTTATTAGGATTTTTTTAGTCTATCTTTTTCTTTATTTTCTTTGTTTTCTTTGTTTGTAAACCTTCTCGATGAATAACAATAACATTGGCCGTTTGATCCCTGTTATTCATGTATTTCATCGGAGAGTTTTCCAACTACTTATTCCGATTCCCATAGCGGAAAATGAGAACCCACCTAACCTTTCACCAGACCATCACTTTGGCAATAATTCTGAGATGGAGGAATCAGACCACGACAACGACAATAGAGTTAGCCCTACTTACTACTCGGATTTCGACGAAGACCTAGGAGATGGTGATATAATTAATGTAGGTAGGAAGGAAGAGGAAGTGAATCATCTTAAGTATGTTGATCCTAGAACAAGAATTAAGAAGGATAGTGATTGGCGCTAGAATCAATTATAGTATATGGTATAGTATCAAGGAGATCCGCAAGAAATACGGATCACCCGAGTCGTATCCGTGCAAAGATGTGAATTGAATCAAAGAAATTCAATTCGTGAAAACCGTGTAGTGAAAAGTGGTAAGTGTGAAAAGTGTGAATGAGAAACTCAATTAATGACAAGTAATCACTAATAATGCAAGATGTACAAGCTAAGTATGCACAAATGATTAAAATCTAAAAACGGAAAATCAATCGCGATTTTGAAAACGTAACGTTCGAATTAAAGCGTAACTTTTAACGAAAATTTATTCTATAAATGTGAAACAATTTTCTAAAAATCTTAAACTACTAAAAAGAATTTTCAGAAAAAGAAAAATATTTTTTTGACTTTTTATTTATTTTCTATGATTTTATTTCTATTTTTGTATTTTTAAATGAGTTAAAAATAAAAGAAATTGGAAAAATAAAAGTGAAAAATATAATATAATTTTTGAAAAATCTAAAATATCATAAAAGAATTTCCTAATTTATTTTTGAATTTTTTATGGCTTTTTCTAATTTTTATTTGATTTTTATTTATTAAAAAGTATTAAAAAATGAATTTAAACTAAGAAAAATTAAGAAAATTTGTAAATCAACTCTAAAAAAATTACAAAAAATAAAAAATATTAAAATGAACTTGGAGAAAAATTTTGAAATAAAAATAAGCTGAAAAAGTGCTTATTCAGCCCTAAACAACTAATCACAAGTGCTTATTTATAAGCACTTGTGACCAATCTGATTGAAACTGAAAACACAGCTATGTAATGCTCAATTAAGCTCAATAATACTCAAAGATGTCCAGGAGAATCACAGTAAGCAACAAAATCAGAACAATAAGCAGTCACATAAGCCAATGATTAAGCTCAACACAAAAAGAATAAGCTAGAAGCCAAATAACCATGTAACTCAGTTTACTATCAACAAATAAGCTCATATGTCTCAAATATACTCAGATAACAAGACAAATTAACACTAGCAGGCCTATTTTACTAACCAGCTTATTAGTTTAAGAGCTTAACTTGCAGCCTCTGATAAACTATCCTAAAAAGCTCTGATTTGCAAACTTAGTGGGGCAAAAGCTTTATTGCACTACTGAGAATCTATAAATCCTAAAAGCCCTATGAGAAGTGATCATATGCTAATCTAATTTAACCACAATTCAGCAACCTGTAGAATCCAAATTGATAAAACAGTTGACTAATTAGACTTACACTAGTTTGACTTTATCTAGTTTCTATTAATCAAATCAACTTTAATAAGTGATATTAAGCTACAATTAAACTATATTAAGCTAACTATAAGTGTTATACACCTACAAATTCAATAACACTAACAGCTTTTCACTAATTCTAACAGTTAAGCTATTTTAAGACTAACTTTGACTTTTTAATGAAGTAGCTACTAACTATTAATCTATTTTACTCTAATATTAATCTAAGTTGACCTATGTGTGATGATATAACAGCAAAGCAACAACAACTAAACTTAGTATTCCACAGTTCCAAACACCCCCTTATCTAACCATAAACTCTACAATTCCATTATTTACTCCACAAATCACTTAACCACAGAACAAACAGCTTACAAATCACTATATGAAGCTAAATCCACAACCAAACACAACAGGATCCAACATAAATGCAAAATCATAGATCCACAACTATGACATATACTCAAATTTAGCTAAGCAACACAGATCTCAAAAAACAGATTAATCTATAGATCAAACAAGCTCAACCTCAACTATAACTATCACTATATCAGCAAACTAAATCAAATTATCAAAAACTACTACACTACTATAAGATCTAAACAGTTTTAATGAATTAAGGCTAAAAAAATCAGAAAATTACCAAGCTACTCTCTCTCAACTAGAACAGAGGGAGCTCACTGAGCTTGCCTATCTTTAAGATAGGCAGAGACCTTCCCTTTCTGTCTCAGCTTATCAATTACACCAGAGAATCAAATGAATCAAGGATCTTTGACTTTTGTTGACTGATTGTGATCACTTATGAGATTGGAATGAAAACAGATCCACAATAAGCTACAAAGCTTAAATGGACTATATAGAAGCTAAACAAGCTTACTTGTACGCTTATCTAAACAAAATGTAAACATATTTTTTATTTTTTATATTTTCTGATTTTTTTTAATATTTTTTTGAATAATATGAATACTGAATTGGAAGTTGGAAATGATTAAACCATATAAGAAACTAAAAGTTGAATGAGTATAACATATATAAAAGTTGAAGATAACAAAAGATGATCAATAAGCTAAAAGTAATAAGAGAAAAGCTGATTTTTTTATTAAAACTAATTTGAAGTACAATTACAAAAAGCTAAACTAATTACATTCTGAATAAAAACCATCAGAGCTTCGCTACACTCTAATCTACTCTCCAAATGAGCTTCTACATTTCTCTATTTATAGCTGAGGAAAGGTAAGGGGGTCACGGATTGCCAAGCTGGCAATCCGTGTGCTTGTGTTTGTTTAAGTCCTCTCAGAGCCCTTGATCAATATCTAATCCATTCCCCTCTCATTTCAACCCTTGGATTGAGCATTATGACGTGTTTTTATCAATAGAGAGCTGCCACATATACCATTTATGTGTTACTTTGATGCTGACTTCTTCTGACATCACTGTCAGTCTTCTAGAACCCATGGATTGTACTAATATACCCTTACTCACGGTAATTAGACCGGAACAGTGTTTTAGGGTTCTTGTTCTGGGTGAATGTAATTTGGGGGAAAAAGGGCGGGTAACTTTTTATTAATATTTATTTGACCTTTTGACTTTGACCCGTGGGGATAGTTGTTGACTGGGTTGTGTTTATGGGCTCAGTGTTGAGCTTTTGGCTTGTGGTTTTGTATATGGATTTGTTATATGGATTTATTATATGGACTATTAATACTTTGCATTTTCTGATATATTTCCATAAGGACCAAAAGTGAAATTCTGAAACTACAAGGGTTTATTCTGCCAAAATTCAAAACTGAACTCCATGGGTTTATTTTGCCAACTTTGAATTCTTAAGGGTTGAGTTGACATTTCTCCAAATAAATCTCTGAGGGACTAAATGTGTCAACTTTCAAAGTGTAGGGACCATTCTTATCATTTCTTTCAATCTTTGATGACAAGGATCATTCTTGCAAATCTTCAAACTCTGAGGATCTCTTATAACTTTTTAAGCTCAATTTGATTGCCAGCTTTGACTTTTTGACTCGTTCCACTCTCGTGCTCGTTTTTGCCGGATTTTGTTTGTTTTTCGTCATTTTACGAGATATCCGTTCCTGCACATTCAAAATCACAAACACATATTTTCTTTGGCGTTTTGAGTTAGTTTTTGGATTATTTGGTCCCATTTTGGCTCAGAAAAGGTGAGTAAATAAGTACTCACCAAAATCCCCCGGACTACGGTATTGTCGTGCCCTCACGCAATGTGATCAACTCACGCTTTTGGGATAAATAATTTCATAGCCCTTCCTACTGACTTTGTAAAGTAGCAAGGAGGTTCAAAAGAAGTTATAAAATCATTTATTCCCGCAAACGCTCCGTTTTCCAAAATTTTCCTTTATTCTACTTTTATGTTTATTTTTTTTGGACTTTTCATACTTCATACTTGTGACGATTTGTTGAACTTTCATTATTTTACAATAATTTTTAGGGTCAACTAGTAAAAACACCTCTCATGGAGAAGTGACCATACGGATAAAAAATCGTCATCCTTGATTTTTCACAAGCCCCCAAACTAAGCGTACAAACGAGATCACAGCTTATCTACAAGTTAGATGCTAACACTACTCATAAAAGTTACTTGTGGAAACCTCTTACTCCCATGTCCTAAGTTTTCTATCTCAAGATTTTATTTTTGTTGAGAAATGAATTTCTTCATATTTTCTCGTTTCAATATTTTTTAGTCCGATATTGATACCAAGTATAAACACTAAGTAGTTTTTCATTTTCTCTCAAGAACAACTGCAAAAGAAATTCGGTCCACATCAAGGAATTTGAGTACATACAATATCATAGATAAGTTGCGGAGTACTACATGTGCACCTCATGTGTCCAATTCAGAATCATCCACATGCACCTCACATGCCAACAACTTATATACATTCAAACTCTTATTCATCATAACTTTCACTTTTCACTTTTTTCATTTTTCATTTTTTTTACTTTTCTCATATTTTTCATACTTTTCTTTCTTTACTTTTTTTCTCAACATCAATTGAAGCTTATCGGGTAGCTCCAAAACCACATACATAATCAACTTTTGACTTTTGATTTTTTTTTTTTTTTCATTTTTGCTCTTATTTTTTATGTTCCTTGATATGTACCCAACTTCTAAAGCAAAGATTCTCTTAAGAAAATAAGAAACTAAATATTATCCAAACCTAAATACCACTAATTAACCTAGACATCTATTATATATCGGTGACGTATTTTATGGGAGTAAAAAGCCACAAGTACCTTCCATGAGCTCTAAAGAGAACCAACTACTCCACGTTTAACATCTAACTTCTAAATAAACTCTATCATTTCTCACTCTTCGCAATTTAAGATTTCAAATAATGAAACCCACGAATACTTAACCGATAATCAGCCACACAAATATAAAGTCAGATACAGAAACTTGCAAATTCTAGGAAAAGAATTCGCGTATTCTAGCTCCTTATGTAAAAGACTAGCGAAAGCTTTTAAGCTGCGCATGTATAAAGTCAAGTACGGGAACTTGCAGATTCTTAAGAAAGAATTCGCATTTTATAGCTCCTTGTGTACAAGACTAGCACAAGCTTATGTGATTATCATTGGTTAAGGGAACAAGCTAGGGCTCAACACGCCCGGTCAAGTCAAAATATTTATTCCTACTCTCGCCAGCTGGAAAGTCAACAAGATGTCAAAACACTTATTCAAACTTTATTATATTTTTGCACAATTTTTTTTTCTTCAGTTTTTCTCATTTTTTTTGTTTTTTATTTATTTATTTATTTATTATTATTTTTTTTTTTTACTTTTTCATTCATTTTTCTTCAAAATTTTTGAAATTTTTCAATTTTTTTCATTTTTTAGGAAAAATGGAGTTATGAGAGTACATGACATGGTGAAAAATGCAAGGTCAAATCGAATCGAAGATTCACCCTCCTCCGGACTAGAATTGAACATTGTCCTCAATGTTTTACGGGTAAAGGCAATCCTAACAAAATTCTAGGGCCGTTTATTAATTATGCCAAAGAAAACGGTAGTCGATAAGATTTACAGATATAAGATTTCCAAAAGCATCGATGAATGAGACTCGAGAAAGAATAACGAGCACGAGAGTCATCGTAAATCGCGGACAATCCTGCACAAACATTCATAAACAACCACGGAACACAAGAGTAGAAGAGGCACCCCCTCCTCACGTTATTCGTTAGAAATAAGAAAAATAAGAAGATGAAATGGATAAGCATGGGTTGCCTCTCACGAAGCGCTTTGTTTTTTATTACCGAGTCACGTAGCTTGACTCGATTCCAGAATTCAATCGTCCTTGGGGAAAGTCTGGAGATCCGGGACTACCATGGTTGGTATGTCCCCTCCGAAGTAATTTTTCAAATGGTGACCATTCACCTTAAAGTTGGGACCACCGGGTTGAGCTAACTCAATGGTACCATAAGGGAATACTTGTGTTATGGTGAATGGTCCAGACCAACGGGTTTTAAACTTACCCGATAAAATCTTCAATCGAGAGTTAAAAAGAAGCACTTGATCACCAACGTTGAAAACTCGGTCTTTAATCTTGGCATCATGAAGTCTTTTAGTTTTCTCTTTATAAATCAAAGAATTCTCGTAAGCTTGATTACGAAGTTCGACTAATTCATTCAATTGAACCTTTCGGTGATCACACGCGGTTTTGAGGTCAAAATTAGCATGTTTTAAGGCTCAGTAGGCCTTGTGCTTAAGTTCTAGGGGCAAATGACAAGCCTTCCCGTAAACCAGCTTATAAGGAGTACACCCAATGGGTGTTTTGTAAGCGGTCCGGAAAGCTCATAAAGCATCGTCTAACTTATCAGACCATGAGGCACGGTGCTCTCCAACGGTCCTTTCTAATATACGTTTCAAGCCATGATTGGACACCTCATCTTGACCACTAGTTTGTGGATGGTAAGCCGTAGAAAGATGATGTGTGACACCATATTTAAGCATAACTTTAGCAAATTGATCATTGCAAAAATGGGTCCCACGATCACTTATTATAGCTCGAGGTGCACCGAATCAGGCAAAGAGACTTTTCAGAAATTTGACAACTACTCGGGCGTCATTGGTGGGGAGCGCATTCACTTCAACCCATTTTGACAAATAATTGACGGCCACGGGAATATACTTGTTTCCTCTAGAAGAAGGGAATGGTCCCATGAAATCAATACCCCAAACGTAAAAAATTTCACAAACTTGAATAGCATTTTGAGGCATTTCATCTTTTTGAGAAATTTTTCCTTGACGTTGGCAAGAATCACATGATTTCACCAATTCATGGGCATCCCGAAAAACTGTTGGCCAGTAGAAGCCGGAATCAAATACTTTATTAGCGGTGAAGTTGGCACCATGATGTACCCCCGTGGGTCCACTATAGCATGCCATCAGAATTTCAGCGGCTTCCATACCGTGAACACACCACCGGATCACTTGATCCGCACAAACTTTGAACAAATAGGGGTCGTCCCAAAAATAATGTTTAACATCTTTGAAGAATTTCTTCTTTTGTTTGGACAACATCCCTTTCTTTATGAAATTCCCCGCATGGTAATTCGCAAAATCGGCGAACCATGGGGTACTTTGGTCAATTTTAGACACACTCCCAAGTGTCTCGAGAGGAAATGTTTCGGTAATTTCCTTATTCTCGAGAACACTTTGATGGGGATTCTCAAGACGTGAAAGGTGATCAGCAGCAAGGTTCTCAGCTCTTTTTTTGTCTCGAATTTCAACATCAAATTCTTGAAGGAGTAGAACCCACTGCATCAAGCGTGGCTTAGCATCTTGCTTTGCCATTAGGTATTTTAAAGCCGAATGATCCGTATACACTATGCATATTTTCAAAAGCAAATACGGTCGAAATTTTTCAAAAGCATAGACAACGGCTAACATCTCTTTTTCAGTAGTCGTGTAGTGATCTTGAGCGTCATTCATTGTCTTACTTGCATAGTGTATCGGCTGAAAGTACTTATTCTTTCGTTGCCCCAGAACTGCACCAATGGCATAATCACTTGCATCGCACATTAGCTTAAATGGTAAGCTCCAATCAGGGGCAACTAAGATCGGTGCCTCCGTTAACTTCTTCTTTAAGAAATTAAATGCATCGATGCATTCATTTGTGAAGTTAAACGGAGCATCTTTTTCTAAAAGGTGGGTCAAAGGCCGGGCTATTTTGGAAAAATCTTGTATAAAACATCGGTAAAAAGCGGCATGACCGAGGAAACTTCTTATTCCTTTGACGGTGGTAGGATGAGGTAGCTTAGCAATTACATCAACTTTTGCACGATCTACCTCAATCCTAGATTTGGAGATTTTATGGCTGAGGACTATGCCCTCTTTAACCATGAAGTGGCACTTCTCCCAATTTAGAACCAAGTTGGTGTTTTGACACCGTTTTAGCATATTCTCTAAATGGGAGAGGCAAGAGTCGAAAGAACTTCCATAGACGGAGAAGTCGTCCATGAACACTTCCATGGTTTTTTCAATCATATCGGAAAAAATGGCCATCATGCACCTCTGAAACGTGCCTGGAGCATTACATAAGCCAAAGGGCATTCTACGATAGGCAAACGTTCCATACGGGCAAGTGAAAGTGGTCTTTTCTTGATCCTGGGATCAATGGGGATTTGAAAGTACCCATAAAATCCATCGAGAAAACAATAGAACTTATTTCCCGCTAATCGTTCAAGCATTTGGTTCATAAAAGGGAGCAAGAAATGGTCTTTACGAGTCGCGTCATTTAACTTGCGGTAATCGATACAAACTCTCCATCCAGTCACCAGTCTCGTTGGTATAAGCTCATTATCTTCATTTTTCGCAACAGTGATTCCGCCCTTCTTTGGAATACAATGAACCGGGCTAACCCATGAACTATACGAGATCGGATAAATCATTCCAGTGTCAAGGAGTTTAATAACTTCCTTTTTGATCAGTTCATGGATTTGTGGATTAACCCATCGTTGTTGTTGGATGGAAGCTTTGTGATTATCTTCAAGCAGAATCTTGTGTGTGCAAAATCGAGGGCCAATTCCTTTAATGTCGGAGATTTTCCAGGCAATAGCACTTTTATGCTTCCTAAGCACATCTAAGAGTCGGGTCTTCTCCTCATCTTTAAGGCCTTTTGATATGATAATGGGCAATTTATTATTTGTTTCCAAGTACGCGTATTCGAGATGAGGAGGTAAATCCTTGAGCTCGAGCTCCGAAGATTTTCAATAGACGGCTTTACTTCTTTTACGTCTGCCATTTTTAGGTCCATCAGAGGGGAAGAAAGAATCGGGTTTTCATTTAAGAGTTTTTCAATCAATAAGATGTCCCCCTCCGGATCAAAATCAAAATTATCAATTTCCGGTGAAATCGAATCATTTGAAAGACAAGCTTTGATTTCTTCCCAAGCGAGATCACTTCCATCAAACGGAGTGAGAGAAGGGGAAGAATCGGAGATGATTGGTTCAGAAGAAGGAGTGGGATTGCCACTCGAAGCATTATTTGTAAAACCAAGAAGTTCTTGAGAATACTCCTCGATAACCTCATCAATAATATCGACACGGTTAACGGAAACATGATCATAATCGGAGGATTATCTCGCGGTTTGATCGAGATTGAACGTAACAGCTTTATTTCCAACATGTAAGGTAATCTCCTCGTCGTATACATCAATTAAGGTACGGCCAGTCCGTAGGAATCCTCTCCCCAGAATGAGAGGAACCCGTGGATTAGCATCAAAATCAACAACCACAAAATCGGAAGGAAAATTGAATTTCCCAACATTGACAAAAAGATCCTCGGCTATACCAATTGGTCGGGACGTAGATCGGTCAGCAAGCTCGAGGGTCATAAGATTCGGTGTTAAGTTAGGAAGAGACAACTTTTGCCAAATCGACAATGGCATTAGGTTAATGCTAGCACCAAGATCGGCCAAGGCGAAGCATTGAACCATACCCAGAAAATTGCATGGAATGAGAAACTTGCCAAGGTCTTCAAGCTTTTCGGGTAGCTTTTTAAGAAGATACGCTGAGCAATTCTCATTCATCTGGGTCTTAGACATTTCAAACAACTTTTCCTTATTATTCAAAAGACCTTTTAACATTGAAGCAAATTTAGGCATCAAAAGTATAGCATCCGCGAAACTTATTTCAAAATGCAATTCTTGAAAAATCTGATAAAACTTTTCCATCTGGTTTATATCCTTCTCGCGGTGCTTTTGTTCATTTAAGCGTGACGGATAAGGCAATTTTGTTTTAACGGGAATTTCTTTTTCAGCTTCATAGACGACTTTTTCTTTTCCTTTTGACGTTGGGACCATCGGAGGTTGGATGTCTTCGGTCCTTCCATTATTAATAGGAATTTCCGTATCCTTTGTCACCTCGGTTTCACGGGAGACTACCTTAGGAGGAAGAGAAGAAGAGGCAGTCGGAGCTGTTGGTCCATCATATGAAACACCACTCCTAGTCGTGATCGCTTTTGCATCGCCCCTTGGGTTAGCGATCGTGTTTCTTAGAAGAGTTCCTGAGCCCGAGGGTCGATCATTTAAACGCTTGTTAATATCGTTGATTTGAGTAGCAAATAACCTTGTTGTTTCATCTTGTTTTGCCATTAAATCTTGTTGGTTTTGAAGCAATTGCTTAATCAACTCATCCGTGGGCGATTGATTTGGAATAACACCTTGATTTTGATTATTGAAATTCTGCCCACGGTTTTTAAAATTGCCATGATTCTGATTTCCATGATTAAAAATCCCATGATTATTATTTTGAAAATTCCCTTGAATCGGGGCTTGATTTTGATTTCCCTGAAAATTCCGATCGTGGTTAACGCCTTGGTTTTGAAAACCTTGATTTTTCCGATTTTGATTTTGATTGACATGATGTGTACGGTTTTGCACATTGTTATTATGACTCTGATTTTGAAAACCGGGTGGTCCAAGATAATTGCCTGAACGGTAGCTGAGAAGATTTCGATCTCCTTGAGGTTGTGGGTAACCGTTGCCACCCATGTTTGCAGCATACACGTTCTCATGAGCATAAGAACCGGTTGACGGACACTCGTAATACGGATGTGGACCACCACAAGTTACACAACTCTGATTTACAACATTCACTTGATGATTAGGTTTTTCAATAGACATAGCATCAACTTTCTTATTAAGAGCCACTAGCATACTCATCATCTCATCATTTGTTTTACTAGCATTAGAAACTTGAGGTTTATTTCTAGACATTCTTACACGAGCAAACAAGTTCCCACCCACAGCAGAATTGAGTGAGTCTTGGTCAGTGTGACACAACCCATTGTAAAAAGTATCAATCTGCTAAAGGGATGTAAACCCTTGATTCTGACATTTTTCTAACAAATCTTTATATCGATCCCAAGCTTCGCTGAACGACTCATCAAAAGCTTGTTGGAATCGAAAGATTTGAGATCGAAGATTAGAAGTTTTAGAAAGAGGATAGAAATAATTCACAAACTTGGAAGCAAGATCATTCCAAGTGTGAATCGAATTCGGTAGTTCCTTTTCCAGCCAAGTTCGGACTGCCCCTTTAAGGGAGAAAGGAAACAACTTCAGTTTCACCACATCGTGAGGGACTTGATTCATCCTAATGGTCTCAGCGATGTCGGTGAAATTTCTTATGTGAGCATATGGATCCTCGTGTTCAAACCCGTGAAAGGATATACTCGTGATAAGGTTGAGCAATCCGTGATTAATCTCAAAATTGGCAGTGATATCGGGAATCATGATGGCTCTCCTCACACCATTGAATGGTGATTGGAGTTGTTCCTCCATCGGACGTAGATCGAAAGCCGGTTGTGGTCCCATCGGAGGGATCACATTGTGGTGAGGACCATCCATTGGCAGGGGTCTATTGTGTTGTTCGTTTTGGTTCATTTCCTAGTCGTTAAGGAAATGAACCCGATGATTATGGCATAAAACCCTCTCGGGGTTCGAGAATGGAGAAATAAGACTCTCATAAGTAAAACGGGTGTGCATACACCAAAAACAAAATCAAAAAGAAAAAAAAGAAGAAAAATGAAAATATTTTTGTATTTTTATATTTACACAAATCTAAAAAAAAATCTTTTGTTTTTCTTTTTATAAAACGTTACGTTAATCGTAACCGTTTCCTTCAAAACTTTTCGCGACGGAACGGGAAAGAAGAGTGTTTCTCTCTTCAGCTAGCAATTTAATGTCTTAGCTTCCGTATTTCCCGCTTATTCGGTTGAAGAATTAAAGTAATCCGATTAGTAACTAATTTCACGTTTTTCTTATGTTTTTAGGCTTATTTGGTTTACAACGCCCCCCCCCCCCCCTCTTCCACGGGAGAGTCGAGGATGTAACTTTCTTTTTGTATTTTTGAAATCACATTAGGAAAAGTGTTTTTGATTTTTTGATTTTTATATTTTTATAGAAAATATTCACAAGATATAGAGGAAGGCTTATCAAAACACGATTTTTCAAAACGAATATTCAAAAACTCACTTCAACCTTCCCCCGGCAGCGGCGCCAAAAATTGATAGGCGCTAGAATCAATTATAGTATATAGTATAGTATCAAGGAGATCCGCAAGAAATACGGATCACCCGAGTCGTATCCGTGCGAAGATGTGAATGGAACCAAAGAAATTCGATTCTTGAAAACCGTGTATTGAAAAGTGGTAAATGTGAAAAATGTGAATGAGAAACTCGATTAATGACAAGTAATCACTAATAATGCAAGATGTACAAGCTAAGTAAGCACAAATGATTAAAATCTAAAAACGGAAAATCAATCGCGATTTTGAAAACGTAACGTTCGAATTAAAACGTAACTTTTAACGAAAATTTATCCTACAAATGTGAAACAATTTTCTAAAAATCTTAAACTACTAGAAAGAATTTTCAGAAAAAGAAAAATATTTTTTTGACTTTTTATTTATTTTCTATGATTTTATTTCTATTTTTGTATTTTAAAATGAGTTAAAAATAAAAGAAATTGGAAAAATAAAAGGGAAAAACATAAAATAATTTTTGAAAAATCTAAATATCAGAAAAGAATTTCCTAAAATAATTTTGGATTTTTATGGCTTTTTCTATTTTTTATTGATTTTTATTTATTAAAAAGTATTAAAAAATGAATTTAAACTAAGAAAAATAAAGAAAATTAGTAAATCAACTCGAAAAAATCTGAAAAAATTACAAAAAATCAAAAATATTCAAATGAACTTGGAGAAAAATTTTGAAATAAAAATAAGCTGAAAAAGTGCTTATTCAGCCCTAAACAGCTAATCACAAGTGCTTATTTATAAGCACTTGTGACCAATCTGATTGAAACTGAAAACACATCTATGTAATGCTCAATTAAGCTCAATAATACTCAAAGATGTCCAGGACAATCACAGTAAGCAACAAAATCAGAACAATAAGCAGTCACAAAAGCCAATGATTAAGCTCAACACAAACAGAATAAGCCAGAAGCCAAATAACCATGTAACTCAGTTTACTATCAACAAATAAGCTCAGATGTCTCAAATATACTCAGATAACAAGACAAATTAACACTAGCAGGCCTATTTTACTAATCAGCTTATTAGTTTAAGAGCTTAACTTGCAGCCTCTGATAAACTATCCTAATAAGCTTTGATTTACAAACTTAGTGGGGCAAAAGCTTTATTGCACTACTGAGAATCTATAAATCCTAAAAGCCCTATGAGAAGTGATCATATGCTAATATAATTTAACCACAATTCAGCAACCTGTAGAATCCAAATTGATGAAACAGTTGACTAATTAGACTTACACTAGTTTGACTTTATCTAGTTTCTATTAATCAAATCTACTTTAATAAGTGATATTAAGCTACAATTAAACTATATTAAGCTAACTATAACTGTTATACACCTACAAATTCAATAACACTAACAGCTTTTCACTAATTCTAACAGTTAAGCTATTTTAAGACTAACTTTGACTTTTTAATGAAGTAGCTACTAACTATTATTCTATTTTACTCTAATATTAATCTGAGTTGACCTATGTGTGATGATATAACAGCAAAGCAACAACAACTAAACTCAGTATTCCACAGTTCCAAACACCCCCTTATCTAACCATGAACTCTATAATTCCATTATTTACTCCACAAATCACTTAACCATAGATCCACAACTATGACAGATACTCAAATTTAGCTAAGCAACATAGATCTCACAAAACATATTAATCTATAGATCAAACAAGCTCAACCTCAACTATAACTATCACTATATCAACAAACTAAATCAAATTATCAAAAACTACTACACTACTCTAAGATCTAAACAGTTTTAATGAATTAAGTCAGATGCATGGGAATTGCATCAGGCTTTACCTCTCGAGGGATCTCGAGAAACTTATAACCCCCACCAGGCAGTGTACCTGATCGTTGTAGTATAGTATAGTGACAAGTACCGGGGGATTGATAGTTCAACTCAGGAATAGTGTCGCTAGGATTAGAAAGCCTAAAAACTAGGTCTAGAGGTAAGGGATGATTCTTTTTGTATTTTTATATTTTATAAAAGCAAGTAAAAATCTAGGGTATTTAAAGAGTGGGCGGAATTAGTTGCTAGTCAACTAAGCCAAAAACTAAGATGCAATCAAAATAAAATAACAAAAATGAAAATAAACTAAATTACTAATATGGAGTGAACAATATATGGGAGAATTGTGTTTACTTAGATTTCACTACTCCTTAGATATCTTTTACAGGTTAATTACTTGTTATAGTTGCGTGGATGACGGGTTATATTCCTTAATACCATTCATGGGGTGGCGTACTTACTTCCCCAATTCTATAAGCTCCTACTTCACTCCTATGTCGAGCCGGCTAAGAAGCTCTTAACATGGGATCACTAGTATTCGCTCATGCATTAAATACAACCATAAAAACCTAGTATACATCTGTTCATGTTTCTTAAGACGTTCAAGCAAGTTACACAATGGAGGTCTGCCAGTTTTCTTAAGCCTAACATTGAAATTATTCATCCATTACAACTATAAACAAGAAATCAACCTATAATCAACATCTAGGTTTCATTACATCTAAGAAAACACACAAAAGATCTAGCCTAGCATGTTAAAATCATGACAAGCATAAGATATATTCAAACAACACATAGACATATTGAATGAATTGAAAGAAGACTTATCTTAATTGAACATGAAAGGTTTCAAGGGGTGAAAACCCTTGAAAATGCTGTTACAAATGACCTAGGGTTTATTAGGTTCGGCCCTAGAATTCACCACACAAGTTCCTCCCTTAATGAATGAAAAATAGAAAAGTATATATAGATTTTGAGAGGTGACGGCGTCAAGAGGAAATTTCTGACGCCGTCATCTCGCCGCCAATAAAGTTCTCGGACTGCCTAGATCTGGGTCTGACGCTGTCATGTGTAATTCTGCTCCAGGCCGTCACCAAAATAACCCTTGACACCCTACTTCTGACGCCGTCACGTTTTCTCTGGGTAGTCATGCATTTTGCTCCTGACGCCGTCATATTTTCCTTCTTGACGCCGTCAGGTACTGTTCCCAGCATGAAAAATTAAGTCTTTTCCGTTTTCTTCACTTTTATGCTCCAAAAACGTCCAAAATGCTTCCTTTTCCAGAATTCACTCCAAAGTACCTAAAATCACAAAAGGAACGATTTAGGGCAATATTTGATCAAATAAATTCCAATTCCGGCTTAAATGACCCCCTAAAAACGGTTCATTTTTCGCTTCATCATATACCCTTACACTTGAGATTTGCTTGTCCTCAAGCAAATGCGCTTTTATTCTAGTCAAAATACAAGTTAGTAGTCATTTAACACTAATATAAAAGTAATTACAACAAATAATCGTTCCACTAAAGACCAAAGACAAGCACGGAGGTCATATACTAGCACCTCACAAATAGTGTTTAGATACTCACATCTCTCGGGTGTAATAAAGTAATACACAATATGGAAATGGAAAACATCTCTCATTACCTATCATAACAAAATAGATTACCATAGGCTTGGGAAAAGATCAAACATCCACCACATGGCGTAAGCACCTAGGATAAACTATCAAAGAGGTCTTTTAAAGGGTTGTGACGTTAGGTGTAGGGATATGGAATACACGGTTTTGTTGGATATAGGCAGTCTTTACTGGTGGCGAGTTAATCATCTTGGTTAATTGCATGTACAATATGGCGTTGCTAAGCCAAGACTAGACTCGACTTAAGCTAATAAATGAAAAATAACAAAAACATAAAATAAACATAGAATGAAACGGGATGGTAGTTCGTATGTTTTTTCTCTTTTCTCTTTTTTCTATTTTTTTTTTCTTTTTCTTGATTTTTTTTTTTTTTTTTTTTTTTTTTTTTTTTTTTTGCATACACTCTTACCCTACCATCCAAAATAATACATCATAGGGAATGCACATTCCCCTTACACTTGAATTTTTACATACTTTACAATAAACTAATATAATGACTCGAATTAAGATAATCAAAACACTTGGAGTACTTTTAAGATTAACGTACATATGGGGGTAATAATATGATTTTCTTCCCCATTACTCCATAAGATTAGTACTTTACCCATGAGTCCCAATCGTCCCAAAACAATATGTACAAGGATATGACTCGACTTAGCAACCATGTAATCAATTAGATAATTAACTAAGGGTTTAAACAAATAACAATAATGCACTAAAGATAAGTGCGTACACGGAAGGCTAAGGCGATTTGGGTGTACATTTAAGTGGGGTGTAACAAATTCTTCCTTTAAGTAAGATGCTTAAAGTTAGAAATGAAAAGATAGACTCGGAGGGGTGTACTAGGGGTTTCTTGTACTAAAAATGAGTACAATGCTAAGGTGTGGGAAAAATTAATTGACTTAACTAGCCAAGTAATATGACTTAAATGGTCAAGTAATTATGATATGTGTTTAACACAAGGGTGATCCTAGTGCCTCTTATTATGTAGTAAATCCTATTACACGAATGTAGTCTCACTAGCGGTCTCGGGATGCATCACTAACGCAAGTTCTAGAATCTAAAGGCTACCGGTACACTCATAAGCACTAATAATAAATGCTTTTCCTATCAAATCTAAAGGCGAACGTCACATATTTGGGTGGAAATTTTTTTTGAATAGTACGGTTTTGTGCTAGTCATACAACTCCTATCCCTGAGACGCTTGCTATGGCTAAAGTTTCACTCCTAAATATTGAAATTTTTTTTAAATTTGGCGCTAAAATTACACTAACAAGTATTTCTCATAGTTTTATTACACACCTAACATCGAACAAACAAACTCAAGCGAAAGTGTTTCCTATGAGGTATCATCATTTTACCCTCCCCTTACACTTAGGATGAACATTGTCCCCAATGTTCAAGTAAATAATGTAAAAATGAAATAGGTAAAAAGAATGAAATCAAATACTCCCTTGATTCACTCGGTATGGATAATAAGATAATAAGGTTAGATCTTCCTCAAAGAAAATGAACAATCAAAGCTTCCCTTCCATAATATAAATCATCTTCTTGTCAAACATAACCTGTTAAACCTGAGAAAACAAACAAGGAAACCTCGCGTAAAATCGGCGGCAATCTATATATGCTAACAAATCCTAGAAAACAAAGTAAGATTTAATGCTTGTGGAATGATGTTTGCAGATTTCCTGGAGATTATAAAACTAAAGAATTAGCAAAAACTTTAAGACTCCGTTAGAAAAACAAAACTGGTAAAATTTCCAGAATTTTACACGTGACGCCGTCAGGAATTTCTTCCTGACGCCGTCAGAAGTGACCTGCAGAAATTCTTATGTTAAGTTTCCGGAAAATTTCTGGAAAAACTTTGTCCTACTTCCTGGAAAATCCTGCAAAACATCATTATGACTCGATACAAGCATTTGACTCTAACAAATACGAATATACATGTTCATTTAATATTGTGGAGAATCATGATCGGTTTTGTTTCTTAACAAACATATTTGGGGTTTCCCCTTACACTTATCTTTTGCGAAATACCTTTGGATGAAGTTAAGACTAAGACAAACAACAAAATAAAGTATTCTCACCATTTTAGTTTGAAACATGATCTACCAACAATAAAAATAAATCATGCATACGGAAACAAATAACAATCAAACAAATAAAATCACACAAAACATGGGTTGCCTCCCAAGAAGCGCTTTTCTTTATTTACGTGTCTTGTAGCTAGACTCAACGTCATGGGTTACTACGTGACCTCGTCCTTGGTTTCACCTTCTGATTGTAAACGTTCTTTATAGAGACCAACCACCTTTTTCTCAATTGCTCCTATAATCCTATTGGTAAATTCCTTATCGACTTTATACTTCGGTCCTATAGTCAAGCAATCTTTGTAGAAAAGACTCTTCTTTTCCCATACGTAATCCATGCCCTTTACCTTATCCTCCTCATTGATGTCCTCGAAAGCACCAATGTTATCCATGTCAAATCGGGGCACAAAACGAAATTCATTCATTCTATTAGGCATCCTATAAGTGAATCTATCGGTGTTACTAGCAAATCGGATTGTCCCTTCTACCTCATCATATTCTAACTTGGACTCTTCAACAAAAGGTTTACCAAACACAACATTGGATAAGCGACAATGAATAACATTAGCAAGATCTTCAACAACCATAAAGTCAATGATGTAAGTAGAATTCCCAACAAAGACATGTAGATCTCTAATTCTCCCGACAAAGTTACAAACTCCACTGGGATATTTGGGATCTCTTCTAGGTCCAAGTCTTGTTTTCACTATTTCATTATAGACACTTGAGGACATAATGTTGATTGGGGATTTAAAATCAATGTAAGCATTGTCAATATGTTTATACCCAATCATACATGGTATCTTAGCATTCTTAGGATCGCCTCTCTTTATCTTAGGTTCGATTTTAGTAAAAGGAGGTCGAGGGTTATCAATGAGATTATTATAGTACGCAATCTCCTTCCTTAGTGGGGCATAGATTAAAATAATCATCTAGCTTTGGATCAATATCCCCTTCTTCCAGTTCCTCAACAACATCCTCAAAATCTTTAGTCCCTAGGTCCTTATTTGAATACAAGGCGGTCGCTAGGTCACTAAATGCATGGTCGAGCTCAACCTTAATCAACCTATTAAGCTCCCTAAGTTCCCTAATCTCACTCTCAATTTGTTCATGTAACAAAGCCACTTCTTTAAGGGAAAGGTGTGGATTCCCGTTTTCCATAATGGTCCACAGAATAGTCAATGGATTTATTTTACTAACAAAGGCACGAAGAAAAAGATATACTAAAGAAAATCTAAAAAAAAAAAATCTTACTAGAAAGTAATCAAGCAAGTAGACCTAATAAAAAGAAATCCTAACCTAGACAATAACTATTCCCCGGGCTGCGGCGCCAAAAACTTGATGCGTGAGAATTGCACCAGGCTTTACCTCTCGAGGGATCTCGAGAAGCTTACAACCCCCACCAGGCAGTGTACCTGATCGTTGTAGTATAGTATAGTGACAAGTACCGGGGGATTGATCGTTCAACTCAGGAATAGTGTCGCTAGGATTAGAAAGCCTAAAAACTAGGTCTAGAGGTGAGGGATGATTCTTTTTGTATTTTTATATTTTAAAAAAGCAAGTAAAAATTTCGGGTATTGGAAGAGTGGGCGGAATTAGTTGCTAGTCAACTAACCCAATAACTAAGATGCAATCAAAATAAAATAACAAAAATGAAAATAAACTAAATTACTAATATGGAGTGAACAATATATGGGAGAATTGTGTTTACTTAGATTTCACTACTCCCTAGATATCTTTTAAAGGTTAATTATTTGTTATAGTTGCATGGATGACGGGTTATATTCCTTAATATCAGTCATGGGGTGGCGTACTTACTTCCTCAATTCTATAAGCTCCTACTTCACTCCTATGTCGAGCCGGCTAAGAAGCTCCTAACATGGGATCACTAGAATTCGCTCATGCATTAAATACAACCATAAAAACCTAGTACACATCGGTTCATGTTTCTTAAGACGTTCAAGCAAGTTACACAATGGAGATCTGCCAGTTTTCTTAAGCCTAACATTGAAATCATTCATCCATTACAACTATAAACAAGAAATTAACCTATAATCAACATCTAGGTTTCATTACATCTAAGCAAACACACAAAAGATCTAGCCTAGCCATGTTAAAATCAAGACAAGCATAAGATATATTTAAACAACACATAGACATATTGAATGAATTGAAAGAAGACTTATCTTAATTGAACATGAAAGGTTTTAAGGGGTGAAAACCCTTGAAAATACTGTTACAAATGACCTAGGGTTTATTAGGTTCGGCCCTAGAATTCTCCACACAAGTTCCTCCCTTAATGAATGAAAAATAGAAAAGTATATATAGATTTTGTGAGGTGATGGCGTCAAGAGGAAATTTCTGACGCCGTCATCTCGCTGCCAATAAAGTTCTCGGACTGCCTAGATCTGGGTCGGACGCCGTCATGTGTAATTCTGCTCCAGGCCATCACCAAAATAACTCTTGGCGCCCTACTTCTGACGCCGTCACGTTTTCTATGGGTCGTCATGCATTTTGCTCCTGACGCTGTCATATTTTCCTTCTTGACGCCGTCAGGTACTGTTCCCAGCATGGAAAATTAAGTCTTTGCCGTTTTCTTCACTTTTATGCTCCAAAAACGTCCAAAATGCTTCCTTTTCCAGAATTCACTCCCAAAGTACCTAAAATCACAAAAGGAACGATTTAGGGCAATATTTGATCAAATAAATTCCAATTCCGGCTTAAATGACCCCCTAAAAACGGTTCATTTTTCGCCTCATCAAAGACTAAAAAAATCAAAAAATTACCAAGCTACTCTCCGTCATCTAGAACAGAGGGAGCTCACTGAGCTTGCCTATCTTTAAGATAGGCAGAGACCTTCCCTTTCTGTCTCAGCTTATCAATTACACTATAGAATCAAATGAATCAAGGATCTTTGACTTTTTTTGACTGATTGTGATCACTTATGAGATTGGAATGAAAACAGATCCACAATAAGCTACAAAGCTTAAATGGACTATATAAAAGCTAAACAAGCTTACTTGTAAGCTTATCTAAACAAAATGTAAACATATTTTTTATTTTTTATATTTTCTGATTTTTTTTTTTATATTTTTTTGAATAATATGAATACTGAATTGGAAGTTGGAAATGATTAAACTATATAAGAAACAAAAAGTTGAATGAGTATAACAGATATAAAAGTTGAAGATAACAAAAGATGATCAATAAGCTAAAAGTAATAAGAGAAAAACTGATTTTTTTTTTATTAAAACTAATTTGAAGTACAATTAAAAAAAGCTAAACTAAAAACATTCTGAATTAAAAGCAGCAGAGCTTCGCTACACTCTAATCTACTATCCAAATGAGCTTCTACATTTCTCTATTTATAGCTGAGGAAAGGTAAGGGTGTCACGGATTTCCAAGCTGGCAATCCGTGTGCTTGTGTTTGTTTAAGTCCTCTCAGAGCCCTTGATCAATATCTAATCCATTCCCCTCTCATTTCAACCCTTGGATTGAGCATTATGATGCGTCTTTACCAATAGAGAGCTGACACGTATACCATTCGTGTGTTACTTTGATGCTGACTTCTTCTGACATCACTGTCAGTCTTCTAGAACCCATGGATTGTACTAATATACCCTTACTCACGGTAATTAGACCGAAACAGTGTTTTAGGGTTCTTGTTCTGGGTGAAAGTAATTTAGGGGAAAAAGGGCGGGTAACTTTTTATTAATATTTATTTGACCTTTTGACTTTGACCCGTGGGGATAGTTGTTGACCGGGTTGTGTTTATGGGCTCAGTGTTGGGCTTTTGGCTTGTGGTTTTGTATATGGATTTATTATATGGACTATTAATACTTTGCATTTTCAGATATATTTCCATAAGGACCAAAAGTGAAATTCTGAAACTACAAGGGTTTATTCTGCCAAAATTCAAAACTGAACTCCAAGGGTTTATTTTGGTAACTTTTAATTCTTAAGGGTCGAGTTGACATTTCTCCAAATAAATCTCTGAGGGACTGAATGTGTCAACTTTCAAAGTGAAGGGACCATTCTTGTCATTTCTTCAATCTTTCATAACAAGGATCATTCTTGAAAATCTTCTAACTCTGAGGATCTCTTATAACTTTTTAAGCTTAATTTGATTGCTAGCTTTGACTTTTTGACTCGTTCCACTCTCGTGCTCATTTTTGCCGGATTTTGTTTGTTTTTCGTCATTTTACGAGATATCCGTTCCTGCACATTCACAATCACAAAAACATATTTTCTTTGGCGTTTTGAGTTAGTTTTTGGATTATTTGGTCCCATTTTGGCTCAGAAAAGGTAAGTAAATAAGTACTCACCAGATAGCCTTTTCAATATGAAGTTTCCTTGTAAGATCGGATATAGCAGCTTTGATGCCTACATTAACTCATCTTTGCCTATGAACATAATTTCGCGTGCTAACTTTAATAAGATCATGGTAAATAAGTTAGAATATCAAGGAAATAATATTGTCACTAGGATTGAGCCATTGCACGTATTTGTAGGAAGTTTTGTGTATTTGGTTGATTTTATGGTTATGGAAAACTTAGGAGAATTCATTGATGATAAATTGACCCAAATCATGTTTGGAGAACCTTTAAACAGTTAACCAATCTTGATGAAAAACTTATGGATGGGTTGATTACATTCTCGGATGAAGATGAAGCTTTTGTTTACCAAATGCCACGCTCGCACCCTAGATTTAAGAATCATTCAATTGAGGCATGCAATAGACTTCCCCCTATTGAATTATTGAGTGAAAACGACAAAAGAAAGGGACTCAAATTTTCCCATGAGAAGAATAAGAGATACTATCGTAGATGTCTTGAGCTCAATGATAAATATAAGAGAGATGAAGCGACGATTAGGTGGCTCACACTTAGGTATGTGAGCATAAGTGATACAAGATAGGGTATGACTTTGAGTCTAGCTACAAGACTTGTAAATAAAGAAAAATGCTTCTTGGGATGCAACCTAAGCTTTATTTTATTTTGTTTGTTTGTTTGCTTATTTGTCTTTATTTGTTTCCGTATGTATTTTTCATTCTTATTTTGTAAAAATACTTTATTTTGTTTTTAACTTCATCTTAATTACATATAAATGTATTATGCAAAAGATAAGTGTAAGAGAAGTTCATATTTGTTTTAAAGAACGGATTGAATATGAACAATAACAATATGATATGAATATACATATTAGTATTTGTTTGAGTCAAATGTTGTATCAAGTCACAATGAATGTTTTTGCAGGAATTCTAGGTCTTAAAACATAGATTTTTCTAGAAATTTTAAGGAAACAAAATATTAAAATTCTGTCAAGTCCATCCTGACGGCGTCAGAATTAAAGCCTGACGACGTCAGACCCTATTTTCTGAAAAAAAAAATTCAGATTTTGTTTTTCTACCGGAATTGTAAAGTTTCATAAAGTCTTAAATTTTTGAACTCCAGGAATCTGCAAACATTTATTTTGCAAGCATTATATCTTTATTAGCTTTCTAGGATTTACTTATATATATATATATATATATATATATATATATATATATATATATATATATATATATATATATATATATATATATATATATATATATACAGTTTACCGCCGATTTTACACGAGGTTTCGTGTTTGTTTTCTTCATTATTTAACATGTTATATTGGACAAGAAGATGATTATATTTCAGGAGTGAAGCTTTACATGTACATTTTCTTGGAGGAAGATCTAACCATGTTACCATATTTTCCATACCGAGCGGATCAGGGGAGTACTAGTTTCTTTCATTCTCATTTATTTTTACTTTTACATCTTTTAATTGAACGTTGGGGACAATGTTTGACTTAAGTGTAAGGTTGGTAAATTTGGATACCTTAGAAACTACAACTTTGCTTTATTTTTGTTTTGTTTAATAGTAGGTGTGTAATAAAACTGGAAAAAAAAATGTTAGGGTAATTTTAGCACCAAATTTAATTTTTTTTACAATATTTAGGAGTGAAACTTCAAACTTAATAAGCGTCTCATGGATAGGAGTTGTATGACTAGCACAAAAACCGTACCTCTAAAAAATTTTCACCCCAAATATGTGAGGTTCGCCTTTAGATTATTAGGAAAAAGCATTTATCTTTAGTGCTTATGAGTATACTGGTAGTATTTAGATTCTAAAACTTGCATTAGCGATGCATCCCGAGACCGCTAGTGAGACTACATTCGTGTTGTTAGGATTTACTATATGATAAGAGACATTAGGATAATCCTTGTTTTAAGCCTGTATTATAATTATATTGACTTCATTGGTCAAGTAATTCTCCCACACCTTTGTGATGTACTTATTTTTAGTACACGATACCCCTAGTGCAACCCTCAGAGCCTATGTTTTTCATTTCTGACTTTAAGCATCTTACTTAAAGGAAGAATTTGTTTACAATCCACCCCCAAATGTACACCCAAATCGCCTTAGCCTTCCTTGTATGCGCTCATCTTTAGTGCTTTATTATTATTTGTTTAAACCCTTAATTAGTTGTCTATTTGATTACATGGTTGCTAAGTCGAGTCATATCTTGTACATATTATTTTGGGACGATTGAGACTCATGGGTAAAGTACTAGTGTTATGGAGTAATGGGGAAGAACATCATTTATTACCCCCATATATGCGTTAATAGTTTAAAGTAATCCAAGTGTTTCGATTATCTTGATTCAAGTTTTTATTTTTAATTATGTAAAAGTTCAAGTGTAAGGGGAGGAAACGAGCCTCCTTGATATGTTATTTCGGATGGTAGGGCAAGAGTGTATGAAAAAAAAAAGTAAAAAAAAACATACATACTACTATCCCATTTCTTTTATATTTATGTTGGTCATAATTAGCTTAAATTGAGTCGAGTCTTGGCTTAGCAACGCCATATTGTACATGTAATTGACTAAGACAATTGACTTGCCATCAGTAAATATCCCTTTATCCAACAAACCGTGTTTTTCCATATCCCTACACCTGACGTTGTAACTGTACCACCCCGAAAATTTGATAAGCAGCGGAAGTCTAATCGGGGTCATTACAGTTTAGTACACAGTCATACTCATAGAAAACAATTCAAAAGATAGTCAATATCATTCCATGAAAATTCAAATATTCAGAGTTACAAACATTTTTCCAAAATGTCAATTGTTTCGCAAAAGAAGGGATGAGTTTGTAAAGAATGATATAATTATTAAAATAAAAAGGGAGGTCCTGTGTGCCCTTTTGCCAGCTCCGTACCGCCATGATTGCTAATTTCCTGAGATAAACATGCTTAAAAAATCAACACAAAGGTTGAGTGAATCCATAGTAGTTTAAATAGTAATAGTGTGAACACAAGTCAAGCATTTGAAATAAACAAGCCAAGATAGACAGGTCTTGACTAAACTGGTGAAATATTGCTCCTAAGCCTCACGAAATGCAAGCCTTAACATTGATTTAATATATCATAAAGATAATAACAATCACCTACACCACAGCGGATGTAAATGACAAGGGGCCCTCGGTGACAGGAAATGTGCCAAATTTCCATAATACCTCGAATATAGCACACCTCCTGCCAAGTGATCACCTTGACAGAGGCGGGCTGCCATTCCAATAGATCTATCAACTATATTCGCGCTCACTCGCAAGTGATTAAGGTTCGTGATATGAGGGACTTATAGCACAGGTGTCAACTTAGGCAATATCAGGTGATAATAGCATACAGAAAATACTTGTGTTCGATTTATAGCATGTATCTCCCCACGAGGTTTAAAAACAATTAAAAATGTGGGACCATGAACTCACCTGACAGGTGTGTGTGAATCACAACGGTGCTCAAAAGTGATGGTGTACTGCTACGACTAGCAATGAAATTCCTCCGACTTGCGACCAATAAATATATAGTCATCGGTGTTTTAGATTCGTTTCGTAAATGACATGTGGTATGTCTCATGTATGGTGATAATCATTCGGGTGTCTTAATATATTCCAAAATAACTTTACGTAGTTATTTGTAACGTTGTTTCAAAACGGTGTCTATTAAATATTAACTCGTTGGTAATAATAACACTTTGTAAAAAATATTTATAATTAAATATTTTTAGAAAAATTATATATTTACTTTAAAGTTACAAAACATATCTATATTTATATAAAAATCAAATTATACAAAATTATTAATTAATAAAGTACCTTTTGTCATATTTGACCTTTAACTTTAATAAAGTTACACTTTATACCCTTTGGTAAAAAATAATTACATTTTAGTCCTTGTTATAACTTTTGCACTTTTACACCTCGATCTTTGGAAAAATTATAGTTTCTACCCCACGTTTTATCCAAAATTCGACAATTTCCAATGTCGTCCGAAAGTTTGGTGATTTTGTCACTTTTAGTCCCTTAACGTGGGATTTTTGCAAAAATAGTCTAAATTCTAGTTTTTGAAAAGTTAACTTTTATTTTTATAAAAGTTACCATTTTTATCTTCTAAATTTATAAAAATCAGTTTTTATAAATTTTATATCATTTGAAAATCTTTAAATATTCTAATCAAAAATTTTATAGGGAAAATCGGTTGGGCTCGTTAGCCCGGTTAAGGCCCAAAGTGGGTTTACTTGTTTAAAAACATAGCTTCGAATAGGATTTGGTTTTGGCTTCGTTTTCATAGTATACAATCGAGTAGGGTTTGCATGTTACGTTAGTATGATTAAGTGTGAGTTGGTAAATTAGAGTGTCGAAGAAAATGTACGCATTGTATGCGTAAAAACGAAATGACGAGGCCTTTCCTCAAGGGTGTCGAGGTGTGTAAACATAGTCACAAGTGTTATGAATATGATATACTAAGAAAGTAATGTGTATCGTGTGATATATCAATGTGATATGCATGAATGGATGATGTACGAATTGAAAAGGGAGACAATTAACTTACAACACCAAAGTGGTGGTGACGATGTCGTGTGTACGAGGCAAGTGAACAAGCAAATGTGGTATCCTCCTCGTGGTGACCCTTATTCCAAAATAATTACCCAACTCGTCTTCTTGATCAAAAACCTTACTCGTACGCCTAGATCCCTCTCGACAGCAACAAGAAAGAAAGAAATAGAGTGTTTGTGATTTGAGAATTTGGTGAACTTGAGAGTGTGTGAAATCTTGCATTTAATGTGACTTATATAGGGTGGTTTTGGGTGGTTCGAATGTTCCTAGTGACACAACACCAACCGTGTGGTCACTTCTTTACTCGACAAGGTTGTCTAGCTTCCAAGGGTGTTGTCAAATCGGGTTGCAAGAGTTTGAAGGCTACAACCATATTATAATGCTAGGACTTGGAGGGATTTAGACCATGTGTATCCCTTAAATTCTTGTTTATTGTTTATGTTAGTAGTTTAAGAAACATATTACCTAGTGGTTTAAGTGTTTTAGTGTTTAATGTGGTTAACCAAGGGTCGGATGGCTCCAAGGGTGGCTCGATGTCGCAAGAAACAAAGTCAAAGGGGAGGTGATATGTTTGTGTCGAGGGAGTGGGGAACCAAAGAGGAAAAACGTGTGTATTATCTCATGTTGCAAAGAAAGAATAACATCACAGCCATTGGGCTTGAGAACCCAAGGCCCAGACGTTGTACAAGAGGAAATAAAATGAAGGTGGGCTTAGGTGACATGCGGCCCAAACAAACATAGGGTGTCGGTGACTAGTGCTTTCGTACTTTAGCTTCGGTATCGGTGTCGGTTCGTGAAAACCATGCAAATATAAACGGTGTCGTCATACGTATATATATACTTATATTTACATAGTGATAATAATTTGTAATAATATATATATATATATATATATATATATATATATATATATATATATATATATATATATATATATATATATATATATATATATATATATATATATTAATAACATATCGGTGTCCAATTAGGGTGTCAGGTCGCAAGTGGGAGTTACCGATGTTAACCTCATTGGGTGACATCCAAGAGTGACAATCGGGTGATATCAGGTGACAAAACATAATCGGGTGTCAAACAAACGGTGATAAAAAATAATCGGGTGTTAAACAAACGGTGTCTCATATAAAAATTTCAAATTAGCCCGCAAAATGGCTTAGTTTAGAATAGTGTCGATTATTAGCATTAATAAATGACCTGGGATTTTACGGAGTATTACAGTTACCCACCCGTTAGATTGGATTCCTCTCGGAATCCAAAGTTGAATCGGTGCTCGGGGTTGTCTCATCGAATAGTTGTGGGTATTTGGCACGCATTTGATCCTCGCGCTACCAAGTGAACTCGGGTCCTCTCTTAGAGTTCCATCTGACCTTAACAATGGGAATGCAACTATGCTTAAGTCGTTTGACCTCCCTATCCATAATCTCAATAGGTTCCTCAATAAAGTTCAACTTATCGTCGATTCTGATCTCCTTCAACGGAATCACAAGGGTTTCATCCGATAAACACTTTTCAAATTTGACACGTGGAAGGTGTTGTGTACTCTACTGAGTTCCTCAGGTAATTCAAGTTTGTATGCGACAGGACCGATCCTTTCAATGATCTCGAAGGGTCCAACGTATCTTGGGTTTAGCTTTCCACGTTTTCCAAACCTAATCATCCCTTTCCAAGGTGATACCTTAAGCATGACCTTATCTCCAACTTGAAACTCTATTGGTTTCCTTTGCACATCGGCATAACTCTTTTGCTGATCCCTAGCGGCTTGTAATCGTTGCCTAATCTTTACTATTTTCTCAGTGGTTTCAAGAATCAATTCGGGACCTGAGAGTTGTGCATCTCCAATCTTAGCCCAACAAACTGGTGATCGACACTTTCTTCTATAAAGTGCTTCAAACGGTGCAGCCTTAATACTAGCGTGATAACTGTTGTTATATGAGAATTCTACTAACGGTAGGTGTTTATCCCAGCCTTTTCCAAAATCAATCACACATGCCCTAAGCATGTCTTTCAGGGTCTGTATAGTCCTTTCACTTTGACCATCGGTCTGTGGATGGTAAGCGGTACTCATATCTAACTTAGTTCCCAAGGCTTTCTGTAAAGATCGCCAAAAGTTAGACGTGAAACGGCTGTCTCGGTCGGAGATAATAGAAATCGGCACTCCATGCCGGGAAACTATCTCCTTTAGGTAAAAACGTGCAAGAACGTCCATATCATCAGTCTCTTTGATTGGCAAGAAGTGTGCTGACTTCGTGAAACGATCGACAATAACCCAAATAGTGTCCAACCCACTCGAAGTCTTGGGTAATTTTGTAATGAAATCCATTGTAATCCTTTCCCATTTCCACATTGGTAGCTCAGGTTGAATCAAAAGACCGGATGGTTTTTGATGTTCAGCCTTTACTCTTGAGCAGGTCAAACACTTACCGACATACTCTGCAATGTCAGCTTTCATGTTTGGCCACCAATACAACTTCTTTAGATCGTGATACATCTTGTCCGAACCAGGATGAATGGAATATTTAGACTTATGCGACTCGTGCATGATGAGGTCTCGTATTCCTCAATACAATGGAATCCAACTTCTGTCCTTGAAACATAGCCTTCCATCTGGTTTCTTGACAAATCCATTCGAACTTTCTGGCAAATCTTCTCGTGCGGTCTATTCTCTTCCTTAAGGGCCTCAGCTTGAACTTCAAGAATTTGAGACGGAAGTGGTGATCTAATTGTCATACCCAATGATCTAACTCTGAGGGGTTTAAGTCGTTCCTTTCGACTCAAGACATCTGCTACAACGTTTGCCTTCCCCGGGTGATAACGGATTTCACAATCATAGTCACTCAGTAACTCTAGCCATCGACGTTGTCTCATGTTTAACTCCTTTTGATCCAAAATGTGCTGAAGACTGTTGTGATCGGTGAAAACCGTACACTTGGTTCCATAAAGGTAGTGTCTCCAGATCTTAAGAGCGAATACCACCGCTCCTAATTCTAGATCATGAGTAGTGTAGTTCTCCTCGTGGGGTTTAAGTTGTCTAGAAGCGTAAGCGATTACTTTAAGTCTCTTCATCAATACGGCACCCAAACCTTGGATTGATGCGTCACAATATACCACGAAGTCCTCACTTCCTTCGGGTAGTGCTAATATCGGTGCTTCACAAAGCTTCTGCTTCAAGAACTGAAATGCCGATTCTTGTTCCTCTCCCCAGTCAAACTTCTTCTTCTTCTGTGTTAGCTCAGTCAAAGGTTTAGCAATCCTTGAAAAACCTTCAATAAACCTTCGATAATATCCGGCAAGACCTAAAAATTGGCGTATCTCGGTAGGACTCGTAGGTGACGCCTAATTTTTAACAGCTTCGATCTTGGAGGGATCAACATGAATACCCTTACTTTCGATAACATGCCCAAGAAATTGTACCTTCTCAATCCAAAAATCACACTTTGAAAATTTGGCGTATAATTTCTCTTCTCTGAGCAGTGTTAGTATAGCCTTCAAGTGTTCTGCGTGCTCTTCCTTACTACATGAATAAATAAGGATATCATCGATGAATACAATCACAAACTTATCCAAATAGGGTTTGCACACTCGGTTCATTAAGTCCATAAATATAGCAGGTGCATTTGTTAGACCGAATGGCATTACTTGGAATTCGTAGTGACCGTATCTTGTCCTGAAATCCGTCTTAGGGATGTCTTCTTCCCTAACTCTCAGTTGGTGATAACCCGATCTCAAATTAATCTTCGAGTAGACACTCGATCCTTGCAGTTGATCAAACAAATCGTCTATCTTTGGCAACGGATATTGATTCTTCACCGTAGTTTGTTCAACTCACGATAAAAGAAAACATCCTGAAGGTTCCATCCTTCTTCTTTACAAACAACACCGGGGCTCCCCACGGTGACGAACTAGGGCGAATAAATCCTTTATCTGAAAATTCCTACAATTGCCCAAATAACTCCTTCATTTCCGACGGTGCTCGTGCTACGGGTGCTGCTCCTGGCATCAATTCAATTTGAAATTCCACTTGACGAATCGGTGGAAGGCCAGGCAAGTCCTCAGGAAAAACTTCTGGAATGTTTCCTACTACTGGCACATCCTCGAGTCGCTTCTCTTCCGACTTCTTCTCGGTGACTTGAGCCAAAAAGACTTGACATCCTCGTTCGATGTACTTCACAACTTTGACGCAAGAAACGATGCTCAGACGTGTCTTACTTCGCTCTCCGCGAACAATCAGAGTTTCGTCATTTAGAGGGATGTGAACGAACTTTTCATCACAAATGATCTTAGCGTGGTTCTCGGATAACCAATCCATTCCTATAACAATGTCGAAACTACCCAGTCTAATAGGCATAAGGTCAATGACAAATGGGGTGTCTAGTAGTCGTAGGGTGCAACCTCGGAGTATAGTGTTAGTGCTCACTAGCTTTCCATCGGCTAGTTCAATCTCATATGTGGTGTCTAATTTGGTCGGTGTAATATTAAGTAGGGGTGCAAGGGAAACAGATACGAAACTTTGATCGGCTCCGGAATCAAATAAAACTTTAACGAGGCGGTTGTTTAGAAAGAACGTACCCGTGATTACGTTCGGATCTTGCTGGACATTTCCATCTCCCAGCACGTATGCTCTCCCACGTGCATTGTTATCCTTATTTGGGCACTAATGCCTGTAGTGTCCTTTCTCTCCACAAGCATGGCATACTACAGCCACGGGTTGCAAGTTAGCTCCTGTAGCCTTGCAATCTTGTGTCTTATGTCTAGTCCTTGAACACTTCCTACACTTAGCATAGCAGGGTCCTGTGTGATGCATCTTACACTTGTCACAAAATGGAAGAGGTCCAGCATACCTAGCATCCTTAACTGGTGCGGCGACATAAGCTCTGATAGCTTCCTGTCGTCAGTTCTGTTGATTTTGGTGGGTGTTCCTGTCATGGTGATAGTTACGGTTGGGGTTACGGTTGTTGTTGCTGCTGCTATTGTTGTTGTTATTGCTGTTGTGGTTGTTGTTGTTGTTTGTCCTTCGATCATCAAACTTCCTTTTGTGATCATTATTCCCCTGAGCAGAGTTACACTTAATCTCCCGGTCTAGCAGTCTTTGGGCAATAGTCATTGCTTCTTCCAAAGATTGAGGCTTTGACGAGGTGACGTTTCCCTCAATGCTCCTGGGTAATCCCTCAATGTACCTTTCCAATGACTTTTCGAAATCGGGAACCTTTGAAGGGCAAAGTGTGGCAAGCTCCTGAAATCTCCTATCATAAGTCCTGAGATCATTTCCTTTCACAACCAATGTGTGAAACTCATCTTCTAACTTCTTGATCTCGCCTCTAGGGCAGAACTTCTTTAGCATCTTCTCCTTAAAGTCAGCCCAGGTGATCTGATAGGCCTCTTCTACACCTATCTTCTGAGCAGTTGCGTTCCACCAAGACAACGCGTCTTCCAACAATGTTCCAGTAGCAAACGAGACTCTGCTTTCAGTGGCACAACCGCTCCTCACAAACACAGTCTCAGTTCGCTCAAACCATCGAGCAAGCTCTGTCACTCCTTCAGTCCCTTTGAACTGAGATGGTTTACAAGCTATGAAGTCCTTATAGGTACACTTCCGAGTCGCAGCGGACGCGCTTTCAGCAGTGGCTTGGTTATTGCTACTAGTTCGTGCCATTGCGGCAGCCTGCTCTTCTAAAGCTGCAGCAACACTGTCGGCAACCAACTTTCTGATAGCAGCCTGGGTCATAGCGGGTGACGAAGTAGCAGTAGCGGTTTTCCTTGGGGCCATAACTCTATAAAATCTCAAGTGTATAAGTACAAATCCCAAACATCAATAACAAAAGAAATAATGTAACCAAACTAATAATAGTCGAGATCATCACAAAGTACATATCACAACCACACCATGAATACATACATCAACATAAACCATATCATTCATAAATAATCATCACGACATGTAACAACACACATGGAAATTATAATGAATCTCAATATGGGAGCATAATAAAAGATCAGACAACTAGAACATCATAAATCAATATCAATTCAGTACAATCATAACCAACATAAAGTTTTAATAATTTTGAATTCATTGTTACAAAACAATAAGATACAAAATTATTAATGCCACAGGCGGCAAGTTAAGATGTCTCTGAATGTAATGACATGTCATAGATCTATGAAGGTCCAGGTGCGCCTCCTGATCTCCTCTCCAGCTCTCTGATGATCCTGATCATCTCCAACATCTCTAAATCCCTGGATCTCTCACGGGCCTGAATATCCTCAATAGTGGCTGAAAGAGTGTGGATGGTAGAACTAGATGCGGCTAACTCCTGTATCTGATGCTCTAGCATCTGCTGCGTGATGATCGCTATCGCTCTCAAATCCTCCATCTCATGCCTCTGCACATTTAGTCGATGACCAAACACAATGATGGTAGCATGTGCCTCCTCGATCTCTATCCCCATCATCTTAAATACCATTTCTAAAGCTGTCCTATGTACCACGAGGTTCTCAACCTCCTCCTGCATACCCTCTATCCTCTCCGAAGGATATATCCCCAATAAATCCCAACAGCTCATCAAGACGATCCTCATGTCTAACTAATCTAGCATCCAAAAGAGGGATAAGATGATGTATCGGCTCCCTAGTGACCGGTAACACCACTGAAGAGCCATCTCCAAGCTCAGCAGCCCTAGGCGATCCCTCAACCAACCTCCATCTGTGGGGGTCTTAGTGGGAACAGGTGATGGTGATGGAACAGGTGATGAAGTAGGTGATGGTATCGGTACGGTAGTAGTCTGAGAGTAGAAAACTGTAGGTGGTGCCATGGGTGGCAAAAACTCAGCGGTGTGGGGTGCGGTGTAAGTAGGTAACATGTAAGGATGTGGCTCAGGTGGGGGTGATACGGGTGATGGTAGAGGTGCTGGTGATGCCACAGGTGTCAGATCTGGCACAGAAACAGGTGGTAGTACAGATGTGGGTGATGGTACAGGTGTAGGTACAGGTGGTGTAACAGTAGAAGCAGGCAAAATACAGACTCGTTTCCGAGCCGTGCATTTGCGGGTATAGTCTCCCTCATGATATCGAAACAACTCTCTGAAAGGCTCAGGCTCATAGGGCTCAAGAATCCTCACTCGTTGCATCGACGAATCGGTGCAGGCGGGGATGGTGGTGGAATAGAAGCAGCAGTGTCAGAAGTATCGGAGTCAGAAGACTCGTCATCAGCATCTAAATCAGTGTGGTGACTAGCAGGGGGTGTAGGACGGTCATCAGCCGCAAGAAACTGCTGAGACGTCAGGTACTGATCATAAAGGTACTGCCCCTGTGTCATAGGTCCACATACAGGACGAAAAAGAGGCTGAATAGCAAAAGAATAAATGGGTGTAGAAGCAACCTCACCCTCCTCAAAGGGCTCAGTATCAGCAGATGGGTCTCCAGATGGAACAGGAGATGGTATGGCAGGTGATACAGGTTGGGTGTCATGGTCAGAATCATGGGTGTCTCGGGTGTCATGGGTGTCATAGTCGGATAAGTCATTGGTAGTGTAAGTGGATGATGCCGGCACGACGTCGTCACTGTCGGACAAAATAATAATCGGGGGCGACATGGTACTGTAATATCCCAAAAATAGCAGTAATATAAGTCATTTAGTTTACATAATGCTACATGCACAGTGATCATAGTGTCATAGTGAGCTAAATGCAATGTGTGCTAAAATCAAACCTTAAAATATAACGTTGGCAAGCGCTGGCACGGAGGGCACTCTGGTGGTAAATAGTTTGTTTAAAAATCCGGTGCGGTTATAGTCCAATGTTTTGAAAAAATCATTTGGTTCTCTATAACCATGGCTCTGATGCCAATCTGTAACACCCCGAAAATTTGATAAGCAGCGGAAGTCTAATCGGGGTCATTACAGTTTAGTACACAGTCATACTAATAGAAAACAATTCAAAAGATAGTCAATATCATTCCATGAAAACTCAAATATTCAGAGTTATAAACATTTTTCCAAAATGTTAATTGTTTCGCAAAAGAAGGGATGAGTTTGTAAAGAATGATATAATTATTGAAATAAAAAGGGAGGTCCTGTGTGCCCTTTTGCCAGCTCCGTACCGCCATGCTTGCTAATTTCCTGAGATAAACATGCTTAAAAAGTCAACACAAAGCTTTAGTGAATCCATAGTAGTTTAAATAGTAATAGCGTAAACACAAGTCAAGCATTTGAAATAAACAAGCCAAGATAGACAGGTCTTGACTAAACTGGTGAAATATTGCTCCTAAGCCTCACGAAACGCAAGCCTTACATTGATTTGACATATCATAAATATAATAACAATCACCTACACCACAGCGGATGTAAATGACAAGGGGCCCTCGGTGACAGGAAATGTGCCAAATTTCCATAATACCTCGAATATAGCACACCTCCTGCCAAGTGATCACCTTGACAGAGGCGGGCTTCCATTCCAATAGATCTATCAACTATATTCGCGCTCACTCGCAAGTGATTAAGGTTCGTGATATGAGGGACTTGTAGCACAGGTGTCAACTTAGGCAATATCAGGTGATAATAGGATACAGAAAATACTTGTGTTCGATTTATAGCATGTATCTCCCCACGGGGTTTAAAAACAATTAAAAATGTGGGACCATGAACTCACCTGACAGGTGTGTGTGAATCACAACGGTGCTCAAAAGTGATGGTGTACTGCTACGACTAGCAATGAAATTCCTCCGACTTGCGACCTATAAATATATAGTCATCGGTGTTTTAGATTCGTTTCGTAAATGACATGTGGTATGTCTCGTGTATGGTGATAATCATTCGGGTGTCTTAATATATTCCAAAATAACTTTACGTAGTTATTTGTAACGTTGTTTCAAAACGGTGTCTATTAAATATTAACTCGTTGGTAATAATAACACTTAGTAAAAAATATTTATAATTACATATTTTTAGTAAAATTATATATTTACTTTAAAGTTACAAAACATATCTATATTTATATAAAATCAAATTATACAAAATAATTAATTAATAAAGTACCTTTTGTTATATTTGACCTTTAACTTTAATAAAGTTACACTTTTTACCCTTTGGTCAAAAATAATTACATTTTAGTCCTTGTTATAACTTTTGCACTTTTACACCTCGATCTTTGGAAAAATTACAGTTTCTACCCCACGTTTTATCCAAAATTTGACAGTTTCCAATGTGGTATGAAAGTTTGGTGATTCTGTCACTTTTAGTCCCTTAACGTGGGATTTTTGCAAAAATAGTCCAAAATCTAGTTTTTGAAAAGTTAACTTTTATTTTTATAAAAGTTACCATTTTTATCTTCTAAATTTATAAAAATCAGTTTTTATAAATTTTATATCATTTGAAAATCTTTAAATTTTCTAATCGAAAATTTTATAGGGAAAATCGGTTGGGCTCGTTAGCCCGGTTAAGGCCCAAAGTGGGTTTACTTGTTTAAAAACATAGCTTCGACTAGGATTTGGTTTTGGCTTCGTTTTCATAGTATACGATCGAGTAGGGTTTGCATGTTACGTTAGTTTGATTAAGTGTGAGTTGGTAAATTAGAGTGTCGAAGAAAATGTATGCATTGTACGCGTAAAAACGAAATGACGAGGCCTTTCCTCAAGGGTGTCAAGGTGTGTAAACATAGTCACAAGTGTTATGAATGTGATATACTAAGAAAGTAATGTGTATCGTGTGATATATCAATGTGATATGCATGAATGGATGATGTACGAATTGAAAAGGGAGACAATTAACCTACAACACCAAAGTGGTGGTGACGATGTCGTGTGTACGAGGCAAGTGAACAAGCGAATGTGGTATCCTCCTTGTGGTGACCCTTGTTCCAAAATAATTACCCAACTCGTCTTCTTGATCAAAAACCTTACTCATACGCCTAGATCCCTCTCGACAGCAACAAGAAAGAAAGAAATAGAGTGTTTGTGATTTGAGAATTTGGTGAACTTGAGAGTGTGTGAAATCTTGCATTTAATGTGACATATATAGGGTGGTTTTGGGTGGTTCAAATGTTCCTAGTGACACAACACCAACCGTGTGGTCACTTCTTTACTCGACAAGGTTGTCTAGCTTCCAAGGGTATTGTCAAATCGGGTTGCAAGAGTTTGAAGGCTACAACCATATTATAATGCTAGGACTTGGAGGGATTTAGACCATGTGTGTCCTTTAAATTCTTGTTTATTGTTTGTGTTAGTAATTTAAGAAACATATTACCTAGTGGTTTAAGTGTTTTAGTGTGTAATGTGGTTAACCAAGGGTCGGACGGCTACAAGGGTGGCTCGATGTCGCAAGAAACAAAGTCAAAGGGGAAGTGATTTGTTTGTGTCGAGGGAGTGGGGAACCAAAGAGGAAAAACGTGTGTATTATCTCATGTTGCAAAGAGTTGGTTTTTGCTTCGTGTGTCATGTTGCGCAAAAGAAAGAATAACATCACAGCCATTGGGCTTGAGAACCCAAGGCCCAGATGTTGTACAAGAGGAAATAAAATGAAGGTGGGCTTGGGGTGTGCTCGGCCCAGCAGCAAAGCGAAAAGAAAAGAAATGAAACTTGGGCTTAGGTGACATGCGGCCCAAACAAACATAGGGTGTCGGTGACTAGTGCTTTCGTACTTTAGCTTCGGTATCAGTGTCGGTTCGTGAAAACCATGCAAATATAAACGGTGTCGTCATACGTATATATATACTTATATTTACATAGTGATAATAATTTGTAATAATATATATATATATATATATATATATATATATATATATATATATATATATATATATATATATATATATATATATATATATATATATATCGTTATATATATTAATAACATATCGGTGTCCAATTAGGGTGTCAGGTTGCAAGTGGGAGTTACCGGTGTTAACCCCCTTGGGTGACATCCAAGAGTGACAATCGGGTGATATCAGGTGACAAAACATAATCGGGTGTCAAACAAACGGTGATAAAAAATAATCGGGTGTTAAACAAACGGTGTCTCATATAAAAATTTCAAATTAGCCCGCAAAAATGGCTTAGTTTAGAATAGTGTCGATAAGTAGCATTAATAAATGACCTGGGATTTTACGGAGTATTACAGTAACCCTCTAAAAGACCTCTTTGATAGTTTATCCTATGTGCTTACGCCAAAGTGGTGGAGGTTTGATCCTTTCTCAAGCCTATGGTAATCTATTTGCTATGACAGGTAGTGAGAGATATCTTTTCCATTTCCATTTGTGATATATAAACTTATAACTCCCGAGAGATGAGAGAATCCAAACACTATATGTGAGGTGCTAGTATATAATTTCTGTGCTTGTTTTGACTAAGGTGGAATGATCATTTGTTGTAATTACTTTTATATTAATGTTAAATGACCCCTAACTTGTATTTTAGTTGGTATAAAAGCTCATTTGTTTGAGGACAAACAAATCCCAAGCGTAAGGGTATTTGATAAGGAGGTCATTTAAGCCCTAAATCGTGTTTTTATGATCAAATATTGCCTCAAATCATTTCTTTTGTCATTTTAGGTACTTGAGACCTGAATTCTGGAAAATGGAGCATTTTTGAGCTTTTCGAACATTTTTATGCTCAAGAATGAAGAAAACAAGAAAACCAAGAAAAGTATGGAAATTACACCAGACAACGTCAGGCTTTAGAGCTCACGCTGTCGCCCTTTGAAGTTATGCAATGGAATTTTACACTTTGCACCTAGAAAAGAAGTTGGAAGTTATGACCTGGCGGCGCCAGGTGCATTTGAGGCAAGGCCGCCTGGCTTTGTGCTTACACGAGATGTCCCAGAACTCTTACAATGGGACGGCGTCAGAAGCTATCTTGGGTGATATGAAACCCTAAAAGCGGCGACCTGACGGCGTCAGGAATTATAACTTGACGCCGTCAGACTTGTAAATCTATATATAGTTTTCGATTTTTTATTCATTAGTGTTTAACTTTTGGAGAGAAAACCCTAGACAAATTTTCCAACAACCTTAGGGTTTCCAAACCCTCTTTTCTTTCATGTTCAATTAAAGATAAGTCTTTCTTTTAATCATTCAGTATGATGTCTGTGTGTTGTTTGATTAATTGTTTATCTTTTCTTTAAATTAACATGCTAGCTTAGATTTCCTAGTGTTTGCTTAGATCTAATGAACCTAGTTGTTGATTATTGATTGTTGATTTTTTATTTATTGTTTGGTTGATTGACTAGCGTTAGGCTTAAGAAAACTGGCTAAATCTCCTATACGGTAACTAGCTTGAACGTCTTAAGAAACTTAATCGGATGTGTACTACGGTTTTATTGATTGTATTTAATGCATGAGGGACTATTAATGAGGCTATGTTAGGATACTAAATGTGTCAACATAAGAAGAGATAGAAACTCATAGGGTTGGGGAAGGCTGTACACACCCCCATGAATGGTATTAAGGAATACAATCCTTCATCCAAACAATCGTGACAAATCAATAAATCAATAGGAGATAACTAGGGAGTAGTGAAATCTAAGTAAACACGTTTTTGCCTCTTATAAAAAGTTCACCAATTTACTTTTCTCGTCATTTTTATTTTATTTTGTTTAAGTAGTAATTTTGGGTTAGTTGACTAGCAACTAATTCCGCCCACTCTTCCAATACCCAAGATTTTACTTGCTTTAATAAAATATAAGAAAATACAAAAAGAATCATCCTTCAGCTCTAGACCTAGTTGACATAGTTTTCAATCCTAACGACACTATTCCCCTAGAGAACGATCAATCCCACAGTACTTGTCACTCACTATACTACACCGGTCAGGTACACTGCCTGGAGGATTACAAGCTTCTCAAGATCCCTTGAGAAGTAAAACTTTTGCGAGTTTTGTAATCCTGCATCAGTTATGTGGAAAACTAGAAGGGGGGTTGAATAGTTTTACGTCCTTTTTAAATTTATTTCCAAAATATTTTGTAGCTTATAAAAACTTTCGATTCGATCTCAAGTGAGTTCAAGTAACAACCAATATAAGCAAGTCTAATCTAATAATGAAAGTATTGAAATAGAATAAAGAAAAGATAGAGTTAGAAAGATCAAACCACAACACGCGAATTTATAGTGGTTCGGCTACAAGGACACCTTCCTTGCCCGACTCCACTCCCCGAGTACCACACTCGAGAGTCTTCTTCACTATGTCAACAAACTCCTTATGGTGGAGAAACCTTACACACCTTGGCTTACACGAGTTAACGACACTAAGCTAAATGTCGAGTTCTAATCGTAGCTAGAACTAATCTCACAACTTCTTCAAGACTTCACACCTTCTTCACACCTTCACAACTTCTTCAAGAAAGCTTCACACCTTTTCTTCTTGTCAACTTCACACCTTCTTCAATGCACAACTAAACCACAACTACTACACTAGTTTACAACACACCTAGTTTCTACAATCAACAAGTTCTCACAACACTTTTACAAATATTTAGCACTACTACAATATGAAAATAGCTAATCACAACACTACTACAATTAAATGGATGTAGAGGAGTGTTCTTCTTCTTGCACTTGAGTGGATGAAGCTTTGGATCATTTGGAAACAAAGACTTATGAATTATATGATCAAAGGATTTTTGAGATAGAAATGGAGGTTAGATCAGAAAGTTTTTAGTGCAAAAAGGTGAGAAAAATACGTGGAATAATCCAGTATTTAAAGGGCCAGAAAATACTATTCTGGAGTGTGTCGGTCCCCTTAATGATTAAGGGGGCCACCTAGTATAATTAAGGGGGCCGCCCTACTGAACGTTGGAAAAGTTTTTCTGGATAAAATTTGCCCTTTTTGGTTGGAAATTTGAAATCATATCTTTGTAGTTTAATACAACAATTCCAAAAATGATTTACAAATATATATAAAATGTTAATATCATTTTATATAATGTTATGTCTTCAAACAAGGTTTCCTTTGATCATGTAATGCATAAGATGCTTAGTTTATGCATACCTTAAGTGATATTAGATGTAGAGGTAAATATTTGTTACTAAATACTTGTTTACGTCTTAATCTTGACTTAATTTGATTTGAGTTTTGTGATTATCAAAACATAGATTTATTGAGAAATACTAATAACGTTTTTAAACATTATTTATATCAACAATCTCCCCCTTTTTGATGATTACAAAACTTAAACTCATTAACTCAAAAATTAGTTTTTAAACAAGTATTTTAGTGAGTTTATATTTACTTCTCCCCCTTTTTGTAGAATCAAAAAGGTTATGCCGACAATTTTCAAACGTGAAAATTTGACGGGAAGATATCTCCCCCTTGATGTGTACTCCCCCTCGTTTGGGGGCACCAAGAGAACGAACTATGGAATGCTTTGCAAAGCAAAAATATTAGAAGCACAAGTATATACATGCAAATATATATAAGGTGATAAGAATATAATTAAGCATGTTTGAAAAAAAGCATTCATATTAAAGCAATAGTTGTGTCAAGACACAACAATACAAGTAGCAATAATAAAGATTACAAGTAGGATAGCTATTACATAAACTAACAACTAGGAGAATATTTCATCATGCAAAGAGTACATAGGCTTCATAGAGCTTGCAAGCAAAAGGGTGGTAAAGGCTTTATTTATTAAGCATGTCATATGCTTAATTTGGAGAGTATGATGGTGATGGTGGAGGAATGGGTGAGAATTGTGGTGGAGGAATAATTGGAGAGGATGGTGGAGTTGGTGGTGGTGGTGGGTTAGTAAGCAAATGTTCAATATATGAAAACATATATTGAATTTCATCTCTAAGACCAAAGATTACGGTTCGGTTGTGGATGCAACAAAGACAAGTATCCCCATGGGATTCAAGTAACCTCCAAGGCACGGGATTGACAAAGAATGGTGGTTTAATTGGTGGAGATGAGAGATGAGCATCAAGTGGTGTTATTGGTGAAAGTGAGATGGTAAGATGGGTGGAGATAGGTTCTTTTGTAGGATGTGGTGATGATACTTGTGGTGACAAGTGTGAATTGATGTAGTCATTGATTGATGAGGTTGAGGGTATGGAGGATGAGGAAGTTCCATGAGTGGAAGGTGTTTTGGATGGTGCATTAGGTGCACTTGGAGATGAGCATTTAGGTGGAGGTGATGGGGTTTTGTTGTCTTCATTTGTTAAGTCAATGAAGAGTTGTTTTGGAGGAATGATGACAATCTTTTATTTCTTAAAGGCCTTGGAGTTTGAGGTGCTTGATGGAGTCATGATGATTTAGATGAGGAATGATGAGATGAAGAATGGTGATTATGGAGGGAATTTATAGTATGGAAATGGTTGATTTAGGTATGTATTTGAAATGGTTGAATGAGATTCTAAAATCAGTTGGGTTAAAATGGGAAATGGTAGCTGATACTAGAGAAAGAGTTCACAAGATGCAAAAGAAAACAGTAAACCCAGTTCCAGATGGCCGGTCCCCTTAATTGTAGGTCGGCCCCCTTAATAATTAAGGGGACCGCCTAGGAAATTAAGGGGGCCACCCATCTGGTGTTTTCCCAGACGACCAGAAACCCAAAATTTGCAGAAATGGATGATTTTTCAAGTGTGTGTTTCCAGCAAGCTCTATTAGAAGTATATACTCTAGGAATGATGATATATATATATATATATATATATATATATATATATATATATATATATATATATATATATATATATAAACAAATTATGCATGCAAACAAACATATTATATTCCACTTTTAAAAGAAACATAGCATGGCATTAAAATATGATGAAGATAGTAGCATGATAATAGTTAAAGTCTAAGCATCATCCAAGAAATAAACAAGAGATAACATAAGTATTTCCGAATAAATTGGACAAATAGCAAGCCATACAAATGCCTAATAGAGAATAATAATAATAATAAGTAGCAATACATCAACATCATCTACTTCTTCTTCTTCCCAATCATCTTTCTAAACATCTTTCCAACGGATTTGAATCCTCCTTGAATTTCTTCATGCATTTGTTGTTGTTGGTTGATAATGGACGTTTGACGAGTGAAGAGAAGTTCATCGGTACGTTCATGAGGAAGAGGAACTTGATACTTGGTATAGTCAAGATCAAGAAGATTATCAACAAAGGTCGTGGGGGATGGAGTACTAACACGTGAGGTGTCTTCCTCCTCATCATCATCATCTTCACGATGAGATGTAGACCCACGAGGCATAGAAAACAAAGGAACACGAGATTTTCCTTTGTCACTTGGAGAACGACGAGTACGAACAAGAGTAAGTTGGTTCAAAGTAGGAAGGATTTGCACGTAGTAATCTCTTTGAAGATGTGGGTAATGTTCCATGACATAACGATAAAGTCGTGTAAGAAACATACCGTAAGGAAGACTGGCATTTGGGGTGTTTTTGGCGGACATGATTCGATGAACAAAAAGATAAGTCAAATTGTAGTTCTCTTCAGCAACTACACAATATAACATGTGGGCAATGCTTGCCGTGACATGATCACGGTGACCACCAGTACCAAACGCATTCTCGCGAATGAGTTCTTTCCACTTTTTCATATTGTGGCTTAGCTCTTTGAGGAGGATTTGATTTGCATGAATATCGACATTCTTCGACTTGATTACTCGACTAGTCGTACGACGTTCTAGTTCAAGCAGTCGACGAATGTCTTCAGGACTAGGAATCTCAGAATAGTATGGGCCATCCTGAGGACGATTTCTTTCAAGAGAGGAAAGATCCCATTCATTTGAGAATACGGCTTGGCCGTTGTATGGGATTCTAAGAATTTGTCCAAATTGAGCAAGAGTAAGAGTGATGAATTGATTTTGGATCATGAAGGAAATAAGGAGATGACCATAGGGATCGGTTTGCACCGTCACTTGGCTATAGAAGTCGAGGATAAAACGACGAATGATTGGTTCGTTGATTTGGTAAAGACATTCAAAACGAATATTGGAGAACATTCGTTCGATTTGATCAGAGTCATAGAAAGATGGATCGACAATTCTTCCTTCGTGAATGTTTCTATTTTCAATGGGACGATAGAAACATGCAACTGAAGGAGACATGCCGGGAGTAGAGGAAACATTTGGAATATATTGTTTGGTTTTGGAGACATCACCAACCGTGGTCTTAGACATTTTCGCCTAAACAATATAACAACAAAAATAAAATTAAGAAAAAAACAACTATCATGCATATGTTATATATATATATATATATATATATATATATATATATATATATATATATATATATATATATATATATATATATATATATATATATATATATATATAATTATATGCAATATATGTGGAACGAAATTCTACTTCGACCAAAAAAATATTCTATGAAGTAGTTTCACAATGTTCCTTGTATTTTGATTTTAAACTCGTTTAGAATATATGATGTCAAAGAGTATGATATCATAATTCATTTCAAAGCAAGGCTAGATATATATTAGATTATATATCTTGCTTTTTCATAAGAGTTTGACTCAGCATAAACATGTTTAAAAGGTTAAAATATGAATTTTGGTTTTCAAAATATCTTTTTCAAGATAAACCAAACGCTCCCTTGACTAGATTAATATAACCTAAAACATCAATATATATATTGATTATATATCTTGATGACATCTATTGACTCTAACAGTTATAACAAATTATATGAGCTAGTTTTAAGTAACTACATATGATCATAATTTGTTCATGAACCAAACGCCCATGTTGTTTTCATGAACCATTTTATAACAAATTGAGAAGTATGTTTTGATTGTTTTCAACATTAAACTAATATAATGTAGTAAGTTTTAACTAGTTCTTAAGAGTTATATCAACAATGTGCTGTTTGAAAAATGAAATTCAACAAGGGTTTATGGGTGATTAAAGATTTTGACAAAATGATGTGTTATACTAAGTTTGAGTTGCAATACATCATTCTAATCCTATGGGGAGCATTTGGTTGTTCAATTCCTAGCTTCTATTTCACTAAAATTCGAATAAAAGTAAATTTTAATAAAATACCTAATTATTGATTAGACACCAAATTGAATGAAATGTGATGAAATTTATGTTGGAAAACTTACAAAAGATGTTGTTATACGTTTGGTTAGCGTTTGCCCCTTGCGAAACCGAATTGGTGATTTGGTGAAGGATTTTGATGGTTTTGGTTGTTTTGGTTCGTACTCAGCAGAGGTGAGGAAGGGAATTATGAACAAATGGAGTGTTTGGCAAAAGATTTAAGGTGGAAATCGGATTTGAAAGTATCAGATGGCCGGCCCCCTTAAACATTAAGGGGACCGCCCCCGATAACAAGCCGATCCCCTTAATTATTAAGGGGGCCGCCCTTTAAATTTTTGAATTTTCGCGGTTTTAATTTCTGGAGCAAACATATTATATGTATATATTTAGATTAATAATATATTAAAAATACGTAAGCTTTTATTGGCACGATGACGAAGTACTTAACAATTTTTAATTAACGTATCGATAATTAAAATGTTCCTTTGACAATTTTGGACAAAATAATCAAGGTGTTAAGTTGATGAATGGTTTGAGGTGTGTTCGGAAATATGTATATGTATATATATATATATATATATATATATATATATATATATATATATATATATATATATATATATATATATATATATAATGTGAGTGAATGATGAGTAGATAGGTGAGGTTTGAGATATGATAACGAAGATAGAATATAGTCGGCGAAAGGAGTTTGTTTCATCCATAGTGTTCACGTGCGAAGGCGTTCTTACATGATAATAGTCCACTTGACTCATATCCCTTCATCATCATGAGTTTTCTAAAAGTGGACATAATAGAATTTCGTGTTGAACGTAAAAGATCAAAAGTAACACGAGGGGGAAGGAAAGGGTTCGATAACGAACAATTTCCTGGAGTTCTGAAAGTCAACTAATGACGTATCTAGGTTATGTGTAAGTATGTATATATATGTATATATATATATAATATAATAAGTATGAGAGTATATATATATATATATATATATATATATATATATATATATATATATATATATATATATATATATATATATATATATATATATATATATATATATATATATATATGATCGAACAAATAGAGGAAAATAGCAAGCTATATCTATACAAACAACGTAATTAAACAAAGCATATTTATCTAAGCATGGCAATGAGTTGTGAAAGAATGGTGTACCCGATGGTCTTCAACAAAAATCTTCAAAATCAATAGGATGACATATAGACTTTGAAAAATTCTCATTTGATGTCTTCGCCATAAGACACTTCTCTTCCTTTGTTGTTTCTTTCTCATCTTCATCGCTATCACTCCAAGCTCCTCCAACAAATGCTCTTTGATTTTGATCTCTTGTCATCATTGGACATTTTCCAATGAGGTGATTTGGATCACCACACTTGAAACATTTCCTTTCATTCTTGTTATTCTTGTCATCCTTACTCTTTTGAAATGCTTTCTTTTCAACATGTGGTTGTCTTACAAATCTTCCTCGCCTTTTGAAGAATTTCTTGAAATCTCTTACGGCTATGGCATATTCTTCGTCATCATTTTCGGAAGATGAGCTATCTTCGATACTAGATTCCTTTCTAGCTTTCAAGGCGATTGACTTGCTTTGCTCTCGTTTTCCTTTGACCATTTCGAAATCTTTTTTTATAACTGCTTCGTAGACTTTTAAATTTCTAATTAATTCATCAAGTTGTAATGTTGACAAATTCTTTGATTCTTCAATAGCCGTCACTTTAGCTCGCCATTTTGGGTGAAGAGCCCTAAGAAACTTCCTGACAAAATTCTTACTAGAAAAATTCTCATCAAGTGCTTTTAAAATTGTGATGATAGTGTTAAATCTAGCAAAAGTATTATCAATTGATTCCTCTTCCGGAATCGTGAATTGCTCATATTGTTGAACAAGTAGATTTATCTTATTATCTTTGACTTGACTATTACCTTGGTGAGTTATTAATAAAGAATTCTAAATTTCTTTTGCGGTTTCACACATAAAGATCCTTTCGTACTCTTTACGTGGTAGCGCATTATAAATAACCATTTTTGCTTCATTATTTTTAGCAAGTTTTCTTTTTAAATCATCATTTTGTTTTTCAAAGAGTACGATTTCATCTTTCATTGTTTCAGGGTTATTTTGAATAGGTAAGAAATCACCATTAGTAATAACATGCCAAAGATCTAGATCTTTTGACTCTACATAAGTTTCGAATCAATTTTTCCAATATAAAAATCCATCACTTTCAAATAGTGGTGGTCTTTGCATAGATTGCCCTTCTAAATATTTTTCAGATTCCATAGATCGTTACAAGTTTTAAAATACAATATATTTTAAAGATCTTGCTAGACGTAGCTCTGATACCAATTGTGAAAAACTAGAAGGGGGGTTGAATAGTTTTACGTCCTTTTTAAATTTATTTCCAAAATATTTTGTAGCTTATAAAAACTTTTGATTCGATCTCAAGTGAGTTCAAGTAACAACCAATATAAGCAAGTCTAATCTAATAATGAAAGTATTGAAATAGAATAAAGAAAAGATAGAGTTAGAAAGATCAAACCACAACACGCGAATTTATAGTGGTTCGGCTACAAGGACACCTTCTTTGCCCTACTCCACTCCCCGAGTACCACACTCGAGAGTTTTCTTCACTATGTCAACAAACTCCTTATGGTGGAGAAACCTTACACACCTTGGCTTACACGAGTTAACGACACTAAGATAAATGTCGAGTTCTAATCGTAGCTAGAACTAATCTCACAACTTCTTCAAGACTTCACACCTTCACAACTTCTTCAAGAAAGCTTCACACCTTTTCTTTTTGTCAACTTCACACCTTCTATGCCCAACTAAACCACAACTACTACACTACTTTACAACATACCTAGTTTCTACAATCAACAAGTTCTCACAACACTTTTACAAATATCTAGCACTACTACAATATGAAAATAGCTAATCACATCATTACTACAATTAAATGGATGTAGAGGAGTGTTCTTCTTCTTGCACTTGAGTGGATGAAGCTTTGGATCACTTGCAAACAAAGACTTATGAATTATATGATCAAAGGATTTTTGAGATAGAAATGGAGGTTAGATCAGAAAGTTTTAATGCTAAAAGGTGAGAAAAATATGTCGAATGATCTAGTATTTAAAGGGCCAGAAAATACTGTTATGGAGCGTGCCGGTCCCCTTAATTAGGGGGTGGTCCCCTTAATGATTAAGGGGGCCGCCTAGTATAATTAAGGGGGCCGCCCTACTGAACGTTGAAAAAGTTTTTCTGGATAAAATTTGCCCTTTTTGGTTGGAAATTTGAAATCATATCTTTGTAGTTTAATACAACAATACCAAAAATGATTTACAAATATATATAAAATGTTATGTCTTAAGATAAGGTTTCCTTTGATCATGTAATGCATAAGATGCTTAGTTTATGCATACCTTAAGTGATATTAAATGTAGAGGTAAATATTTGTTACTAAATACTTGTTTACGTCTTAATCTTGACTTAATTTGATTTGAGTTTTGTGATTATCAAAACATAGATTTATTGAGAAATATTAATAACGTTTTTAAACATTAGTTATATAAACAAGTTGGATATGGTGAAAATATAATACGAGTTAGAGAAAGAAAGATAAAACCATGACACTGGTTCGGTTACAAGGTCACATTCCTTGCCGTACTCCACTCTCCGAGTACCCAACTCGAGAGTTCATAAACACTACACCCACAAGCTCCTTATCTTGGCAGAGAAGCCTTCACAATGTTGCTTACACTTTATCCGGTACAAAGCTAAATACCAAGTTCTAACACAGGTAGAACCAACCCATCGTCACTTACACTTTTCCGGTACAAAGCTAGACACCAAGTTCTAGCTCGAGGTAGAACCAACCTAACATCGCTTACACTTTATCAAGTACAAAGCTAGATATCAGGTTCCTTTATAATGGAGGAACCAAAACCAACAACACCAACTATCACAACACACCTATGACATATTTAAGATGAACCAACTACAAGAAAGACTACATTGATCTTATGATGACAATGAAGCCTAGCAACCCATATCTTCGAGCATTGCAAGTCTTCTATTCAAAATGTCGTGATCTCGCCTTTAAGAGGAACCTAGAGAATCGCTAAAGAAAAACTACATGGATGATCCTTAGATCTAATAGGTAAGAGTATAAAGAGAATATGTATGTAAAAGGGGTGAAGAGAAATAAAGAAATGGCTCACTATTTATAGGCAAAATATCCTCTAATCAGCTGGATCCTGCGAATCCTTGGGAAAAGGAATTCGGGCCAGTGTAATCTAAGGGATCTGGTAACTGGGTAATTTCAGTCTGGATTTTGGGTTACAATTTCGGGTTTTGGGTCATGGGTCATGGACTGTGGATCATGGGTGCCCAACATGATGTCTTACAAGGTGTAATGCATATATTGGGTCATGGGTTATGGACTTTGGGTCATGGGTCATGGACTTTACCCATTTTGATGGCATGCTTGATGTAATGCACATGGACTATGGGTTTTGGGTTAAGGTTCATGGGTCATGGATTATGGGTCAAAAATACCCATTACATTAACTTTCATTTTGTCTAGTTTACACTATGCATTTTATAAAAATGTAAGTTACAAGAGTTACCTAATGTTTTATAAACATGGTTTTGACTTTACAAAAAGTAGAAATATTTGATGGTTTGTTTGCTTAGTGAAATGAGTTAGGAAACTATTTGCTCGAAAACTTACGTATTATATTTTTCTTGTTAAAAGGATTTTATGATTGTTATTAACAAAACATAGAAAGATCACAAAATATAAATAAACAGTTTTATGGTTTATTTGTATTATGAAACTTTTCACTTTGGACTTCCATAACTCGGAACGACATGTGACTTTCCAAAAATCATTTTATATAACATATACTTCATTCTCAAATACAAACTTGGTCTAGAAGACTTGTGAAAACATACTTTACAAAGTGACGGGTGTTGTAATAAATACCCATTTTGACCCATTTACATATACTTTAACACATAACTATAACATAAACTAAACGAATATTTTAAGACACCGTCCCATACATTCCTGTAAAGTTTCCATAATTATTTATAAAGACTCCATACAGCCCATTAGTATTCGAAATTGACCCGTTGCATACACTATAACACAATATTATAACAAATGACCTTTACATTTGACAATAACTTTACAAAACCATTTTTACGACTCTTGGGGGTTCAACATTGATTGAGCTCGGTATCTAGTACTAAGCTGCTAATCATTTTCCAACATACTTCCAAAAATTCTACGTCATATTGATAGATCTTTATCCCAAGACTATATGATACGCATTACCTACAAAAACACCAACAACTATAACAGTAAGCTTTTGCTTAGTAAGTAACAGGATTATAACACATATTATACATCAATCAATCATATTAAAATCATGAAACATCCACATATATTCCAAAGACTATAACCATTTAAATACTTGCATCATCATGCTCTATAACCACAATTATCAAGCCATAACAACATAATCATATCATACTTTAACAACACAATCACATACCCTGGATTATCTATAACCATAGGTTAACACCTAATTTAACCACACGATCTAACTATCCAAATCTCTATCACTTTCATACTCATTAGGCCAAGATTCTTATGTCTTAACACCTTCATTCACAATTACATAACATGATAATATCAATATAACACATGTCATAACTATAGTTACTTACCTTGGCTCCATAGCTATAACCAAGAACATCTTCATCATCATCCTTACTTGGTTCCTAATTAATTATCATCACAACATTTCATACTTCTTAAACCATTGCAATTAAAGGGTTTCTAATGTTACCCATATCAACTATAACACACATATGATCATATATGTAAAACGTCAATTTGATACATAAACCCTAACTTCTTAATTCATCAATTCAACTTAATTAAGGACTACTGACTTGAAAGGAAGATTGATATCAACATACTACTTGAGTTGGAACCATATTGATCATCAACACTTGGTGTTTCCCTCCTTTTTTTTCTTTGCCTCGTCACACCACAAACACGAACATAATTCTAGAAACTTTTGGAAAGACCAGGAAGTGTTTAACTCTTATTTAGTACAATTTTGTTCATTTGGCAAGAATGATCCCTGATGGGAGAATCCTTTCACATTAAGTCCTAATAGGCTAAAATAAGGTGGTTCTAGTACTCGTTTGTAAATGTGGTAGGAATTGTCTCTGCAAGCTATAACAAGGTGGCTCTAGTACTAAAAAAAGTTGGTTCTAAGTTTGGGATTTTGGCAACTTAGGTCCATCAAGTTCTCTTCTCCATGATTTTAGCCACATATTACTTTCTAAAACCATTTACATGATATCTTGATTTACAGTTTGACTAACAAGATTGGCTTTCAACTTAAAACATCGACTAACCATCATATTTGATCTTCAACTTACAAAAGTCATACTTCAACTTACTCAATGCATTCTCGTAATATAATACTTAAAAACCCGGTTTTGGGATGTTACACATCTAGGGGCTGTGATTCCATGTTTGTAATCGTAGATCATTATTCTAAAATGGCACATTTTATCCCTTGCATAAAAATGGAGGATGCTGTAACACCCCCAATTCATGGATGCAGCGGAATTCAAACTGGGTGTTACTCGACGGCGCAATACTCACAATGATAGAAAACGAACTCTAATTGAGTTGTTTTAAAAGATTTATCATTCAAATTATATAAATATCAGAGATTACAAAATGAGGTCCTAGATGGTTCCATGTTTACAATTTACATTAAATGAGTTTTTGAATGATAATAAAATTTATAGCCCTCTTGAATATCCGTGCCCTTCCGTGCCATCCTTGATCATCATGGACCTGAAATACATGCTTAAGAGGTCAACACAAAGGTTGAGTGATATTCATAGAGTTTGTTTAATGGTTGAACACAATATGTTGGTAGTATGAGTTATAGGCTCACAACAATGGTTGGAAAACAAAGATGGGCTACGTTGTTATACGCCCGGAACAATTATTAATTCACTAAGCTTATGACACCAAAATGTTAACGGGTACCAAAAACAATCGGCGGAGTTATCCCGGTAGGTAATTTGCCGTCATACCCAGGTCTCATATATTAATGCATTTGTTTGAACTCGTAGTTGTTCAACACAAATGAGATTCGTCAATCTCAATAGGCCTATTCACAATATTCGCGCTCACTATTACTAGTGATTAAATGGTTCATAATAAGGGATCTTGGTTTGGCAAGGATGTTACTTAGTGATAATAAAACATAGTCGGATAGCATACAGTAGAAAGCATTGTGTTCAAGTAGAAAAATAATAGCATGTATCCCCCCCATGGGTTTGTAAAATAGTTAAACAATAGAAAGTGGGGCTATGAACTCACCTTGAGTTGGATGATGTATAATGAGAATGATGGATATGCCGTAAGAACTTCTACGAGCAACCTAGAATAATTGTTGCAACTTAGGTTTGGAATAATGTCTAAGAATATGAAGAATTTCCTATATATGTTTTGCATTAAGTCCATGATGTGGTACAAAGTGTAGTGTAAGTCTTTGAAAAGAAATGGTTCATGAAACATGTATAGTTTATATATCGTTTACTACCGTTCGGGCCGACATAATTCAGAAGTCATGTAGTAAACGTTCGAGGAGCCAAGACACTTTAATTCGTAAATCCACAACTCATCTCGACGGCTTACATAATGAACTCCTCACATGAGGCTCCCTACTATTGTAGTAGTTGATAAAATATTTATATATAAGTTTTGATCCGAAAAGTTACATGTCCAATATTTGAATAAACTTAGGAAAGTTTATCTTTACATGAAGATTGTTATTAGGGTAAGTTTCTTAAGTCTTGTATGACAATTTCTTGTAATATCTCATGGTTCTTTTAAATGAAGTAGATCCAAATTGTATGTTTAAGTTATCGCCAACTCTTTGGTTCATGTTTTCGCCTAAGTAAGTTTATATGGTCATTTAGTCATGGCATTGCCATGACCTTTGGTCATTGTTCCATGGTCTTAAGACTCAACCTTGGCTCTAGCCATGGTTGTGGTCTTGAATCTAGGTCATAAGACCTCTTGGTCTTTATAAACTATAATCATTATATATATATATATATATATATATATATATATATATATATATATATATATATATATATATATATATATATATATATATATATATATATAACAGCTGTTAAGAAACTGAAGAAAATCTCATTCGTTATTGGTTTTCTGGAGACGTGCCCCTGAGTTTTTGAAGAAAATGTGATTCCGGACAACTTTCGTGTTTTAACTTTTTCATGAAACGGAACAGAAAGGCCTCTTTTTGCGTGTTTTATGTTCTGTCACATAAACTATTTTGGAAGTTTTGGTAACTTCAAATGGTCATAACTTTTGACTCGTGTACGCGTTTTATGTGGTTCAAATTGCTTTGTTTTTCTTCTTAACTCCTCTTTAACAGTAAGTAAGTTTCCAATATCATAGTTATAATATTTTGGTCGTGGTTTTCCATAAAAGTCACTAGTTTTCTTGTTATCTTAACATAAGTTAACATATATATACCATAACTTGTTTTACCAATTTTTTTATACATCATGAACATAATAACAAGACAATATATAGTATGAATGAAATGTAAATAGCATGAAAATGATATTTAGTAAGAAAGTATGTTAGGGTTTGCTTACAACTTTTGTGAAGAAACTAACTAGAATCAAGATCAAAACCAAGAATCACTACTTAATCTTCCAAAAATTTACCAACCGTAGCCATGCTTCCATATCAAAAACCCTATCTTATAATCCCTTGATAAACACTAATCTATCACAAAAACAAGCCTTAGTAAAAAAAAATCTTGAAGAAGAACTCATGGAAATTGGATGAGTTTTTGTGGTGATTTTATAGAGTTTTATGGCTGAAAAGTGTTAAGGATCAACTAGGAACTATGACTTGAACTTGTGATGGATTGAATGAGCAAGATCAATGATCAAAATGGTGTATTTTGATGATGTTTGGTCATTGGTATTGAGAGAGAAAGGAAGAGAATGAGTCTTGATCTTATAAGGAAATGAGGAGGTTAGTTTCATTTAGATATTTTGCATTTAGGCTAGTCATGGTAACACATGGATGAACCAAAACTCATCAAGGCTTATCACATGCCAACAAGGCTTGTGACTAGCCAGAATTTCGTTCATATGCATCTCTTGGATGACTAGATAGGTTTTTGATATTATCTTGCTTTTACGGAGGTAGTTTTGGTTCCGTTAATTGCAAACCGTAAGTTGTTAGGCCACGAAACGTAAAACTGGGTATCGTAAAAATATGAAACTTGAAAGAATGACTAAACTTGTCAATATACTCCATAATAAAATATAAAATGAGTGGTAGGTTCCATTGGGGTGCTAAAACCCTGCTAAAACTGGAAACACGGGTCTAAAATGCGTAATACGTAAAACGTACGAATATTGTGTAAAATTGAGAAAAGTAAAATGTTACTTTTCTAATACGATAATAATAATTTAAAATGACTTATGATTTCTAGACTGGGCTCAGTCTAGTGTCGGTTGGTATTTAATGTCTTTTAGACATAAAACCGTAAGCCTAAAAATCAAGGAATGATTTATAAAATTAAGGAATGATTTTTGGTCAAAGGAGGAGGGAAAAATATGTTTGACTTTTTCCAAAAATGTGAAAACTCAAATCGTCTTAGAAACGCGGTGCAGGTACAGGCTAAGGTTACGGCTGAGTAAAAGCGCTTAAAAATGAAAATTCCTGTTTTCACGGCCGAGGTTTATTTGGTCATATTTTTCTCAGTCATGATTAATTCTCAAATAAATCATGAGTGTATCAAACATTTTTCTGATACGGGGAAAATTAACGCGGTCGAGTTTCGTTGTGCGTAGAATTTTTGAATGACGTTTTACCCTAAAACGTGTAGTTCCTTAATAACTTCGGCGAAAATGATCTGATGAGTGTCAAACTTTTATTTTGTCATGGAAATGATTTATCATACGAGAATATGAAATAAAAATCAAATTTCGGAAAAATGAATAGTAAAAATGAATAGTGAAATTTTCGGGAATAGTAGTTAACCTGAAAATGTGAATTGTTACAGTCTCTACCCCTTACGGGGAACTTCGTCCCGAAGTTCTATGTGTGTTATATGTTGGAGTGGAGTCGATGAAAAGGTGTGGTTACTAATGAGGACTAGAGTCTGTGATTACTAGTGATGTAGTTTGATTTGCCTCAGAATACGGTGTGTCAATAGAGATTGATAACATAGTTGAATATGAGTAGAGATCCATATAATAGTCGAATATCAAAGGAAATTGATATAGCAGTTGAATATTAATAGAAATTGATATAGTAGTTGCAATCATAGTCTAGTAGGTAATCTGTTGTTGTACCTAGTGTTTATTGACTTCATACTTATGTTATTTTTTATACAAATAAGCCCACTTGTTTATAATTCTTTATTTACATAGAGAGGCATCCCAAACAATGTAAATAGGGAAATATAAACTTATGGTTCGGTGATTTACAATTTCTTTATTTAAACGAAAAGGCATCCCAATCCATTCAAATAATTATAAATCATCCTACTTAAGAATTCCCAACACAACATTCATACTTAGCCGGTGAGTTACAAGGTAGTGTATTACGAGATGATACTGGTGTTCCAAAAGTACAAGATGAATATTCAATCTTGTAAAGCTGATGAGGGTGCTTGTGGTGTAACTATGGATGATTTGAGCTTTAAAAGTGCATTAAGATCTGTTAATGAGCTTGTGGTTCCAACGGTTGTGAAGATAATGATGTGATATGTTGATGAACAAAAGTGTGTAGTGTATGCTTAACATTAATATTGGTAGAGATGTCAAGTTTGCTTTAAAATTTTAAAAAATTTTAAAGGTTTATGACGGAATGGTATCCTTAGGACCTAAACAGGATAGTACTTCTATGGGATGAAGAGAGGAATTGATAACTATCCCAAGATAGTAGTTCGGATTATCTCATAAACGAAAACTTTCAAGAATGAAACTAGGTAGTACAAATAAGGTGTTAAGATTTCGCGGAGTGGTAAGACACTATCGTGTCTCTAGATTGTTTTAATGAATTTTGGTGGTTTATCGAGTTCATGTAGGAAATTAATCTGAACATAACCCTAGTACAACTATTCCCAGTATTTGAAAATTTTAAGTCGAACATAGTTAGTCAGACTATGTTCCACTGTCCCTAGGTTAAATATAGGTGACTAGTCTATATTTAGCCGAGGTTCGATAAAATTTTCAAATACCTAAATTAGGCATACTTGTGATATGTCCGTTGCTTTTGAGAAACTGACCACTAAACAAAGGTGATGTCAAACCATTCAGTTGCAAGTCCCGCCCATACAAGACTTGTAACCTATGTTTTCACATTCCATTGCATACTTGGCCAGGATCACGAACTTTTAACAATGAAGGTTTCAGAAGAAAACTTTGATGAATGTAGAAAAAACTTCAGCTTTTGTAGATGATGGATTAGTTTGTCCTTTAGAAATCTCATATTTCTATTTAGAAATCGATAGATTGTGATAGGTTTTTGATATCATATGAAATGATATTGATGATGTGATGGAATAATTCCAGAGACCATTGCGCAAATCACAATGTCTCGGAAGTAGATTAGACCATTATGTGACTTAAAACATTTGAAAAATGATTAAGACCATTGTATCTATACAATGTCTGAGGAAATAGGAAAGACCATTGTAATCAGTTATAATGTCTCGGACATAAAATGTTGGAGTAGGAACATGATTGGGAGAAGTGGGTACGCACATGATTTCTATGAGAAGAATTACTATGTTGAAACAATTCAATGTTTATGGGAAGTGCTCAAAATGTGACAAGTGTGTATAAATCAATATACTAATATGTTCATGTAGTATAAAATGCTTACGGGCAAATGCTCAATTATGCTAAGGGTACATATATCCGTATGCTAACATGTTTGTGTAGTATAAAATGCTTAAGAAGTCCATAATCGTTTAGAGGATGGAAGACACAGAGAGCAGAAGGCTATGAAATATTTTTGCTTGTAAGTGTGGTTATAGTTTAGGTCTCAATTAGACCCGTTTCTCTATAACCATGGCTCTGATACCAACCTGTAACACCCCTAATTCATGGATGCAGCGGAATTCAAACTGGGTGTTATTCGACGGCACAATAGTCACAATGATAAAAAACGAACTCTAATTGAGTCGTTTTAAAAGATTTATCATTCAAATTATATAAATATCAGAGATTACAAAATGAGGTCCCAGATGGTTCCATGTTTACAATTTACATTAAATGAGTTTTTGAATGATAATAAAATTTATAGCCCTCTTGAATATCCGTGCCCTTCCGTGCCATCCTTGATCATCATGGACCTGAAATACATGCTTAAGAGGGCAACACAAAGGTTGAGTGATATTCATAGAGTTTCTTTAATGGTTGAACACAATATGTTGGTAGTATGAGTTATAGGCTCACAACAATGGTTGGAAAACAAAGATGGGCTACGTTGTTATACGCCCGGAACGGTTATTAATTCACTAAGCTATGACACCAAAACGTTAACGGATACCAATATCAATCGGCGGAGTTATCCTGGTAGGTAATTTGCCGACATACCCAGGTCTCAAATATTAATGCATTTGTTTGAACTCGTAGTTGTTCAACACAAATGGGATTCGTCAATCCCAATAGGCCTATTCACAATATCCGCGCTCACTATTACTAGTGATTAAATGGTTCATAATAAGGGATCTTGGTTTGGCAAGGATGTTACTTAGTGATAATAAAACATAGTCGGATAGCATACAGTAGAAAGCATTGTGTTCGAGTAGAAAAATAATAGCATGTATCCCCACCATGGGTTTGTAAAATAGTTAAACAATAGAAAGTGGGGCTATGAACTCACCTTGAGTTGGATGATGTATAATGAGAATGATGGATATGCCGTAAGAACTTCTACGAGCAACCTAGAATAATTGTTGCAACTTAGGTTTGGAATAATGTCTAAGAATATGAAGAATTGCCTATATATGTTTTGTATTAAGTCCATGATGTGGTACAAAGTGTAGTGTAAGTCTTTGAAAAGAAATGGTTCATGAAACATGTATAGTTTATATATCGTTTACTACCGTTCGGGCCGACATAATTCAGAAGTCATGTAGTAAACGTTCGAGGAGCCAGGACACTTTAATTCGTAAATCCTCAACTCATCTCGACGGCTTACATAATGAACTCCTCACAGGAGGCTCCCTACTATTGTAGTAGTTGATAAAATATTTATATATAAGTTTTGATCCGAAAAGTTACATGTCCAATATTTGAATAAACTTAGGAAAGTTTATCTTTACATGAAGATTGTTATTAGGGTAAGTTTCTTAAGTCTTGTATGACAATTCTTGTAATATCTCATGGTTCTTTTAGATGAAGTAGATCCAAATTGTATGTTTAAGTTATCGCCAACTCTTTGGTTCATGTTTTCGCCTAAGTAAGTTTATATGGTCATTTAGTCATGGCCTTTCCATGACCTTTGGTCATTGTTCCATGGTCTTAAGACTCAACCTTGGCTCTAGCCATGGTTGTGGTCTTGAATCTAGGTCATAAGACCTCTTGGTCTTTATTAACCATAATCATTAAATTGTGACATATATATATAAAATAGCTGTTAAGAAACTGAAGAAAATCTCATTCGTTATTGGTTTTCTAGAGATGTGCACCTGAGTTTTTGAAGAAAATGTGATTCCGGACAACTTGCGTGCTTTAACTTTTTCATGAAACGGACCAGAAAGGCTCTTTTTGTGTGTTTTATGTTCTGTCACAGAAACTATTTTGGCAGTTTTGCCGTAAAGTTTTGGTAACTTCAAATGGTCATAACTTTTGACTCGTGTACTCGTTTTAGGTGGTTCAAATTGCTATGTTTTCCTTCTTAAGTCCTCTTTAACAGTAAGTAAGTGTCCAATATCATAGTTATACTATTTTGGTCGTGGTTCTCCATAAAAGTCACTAGTTTTCTTGTTATCTTAACATAAGTTAACATATATATACCATAACTTATTTTACCAATTTTTTTATACATCATGAACATAATAACAAGACAATATATAATATGAATTAAATGTAAATAGCATGAAAATGATATTTAGTAAGAAAGTATATTAGGGTTTGCTTACAACTTTTGTGAAGAAACTAACTAGAACCAAGATCAAAACCAAGAATCACTACTTAATCTTCCAAAAATTTACCAACCGTAGCCATGCTTCCATATCAAAAACCCTATCTTATAATCCCTTGATAAACACTAATCTATCACAAAAACAAGCCTTAGTAAAAAAAATCTTGAAGAAGAACTCATGGAAATTGGATGAGTTTTTGTGGTGATTTTATATAGTTTTATGGCTGAAAAGTGTTAAGGATCAACTAGGAACTATGACTTGAACTTGTGATGGATTGAATGAGCAAGATCAATGATCAAAATGGTGTATTTTGATGATGTTTGGTCGTTGGTATTGAGAGAGAAAGGAAGAGAATGAGTCTTGATCTTATAAGGAAATGAGGAGGTTAGTTTCATTTAGATATTTTGCATTTAGGCTAGTCATGGTAACACATGGATGAACCAAAACTCATCTAGGCTTATCACATGCCAACAAGGCTTGTGACTAGCCAGAATTTCGTTCATATGCATCTCTTGGATGACTAGATAGGTTTTTGATATTATCTTGCTTTTACGGAGGTAGTTTTGGTTCCGTTAATTGCAAACCGTAAGTTGTTAGGCCACGAAACGTAAAACCGGGTATCGTAAAAATATGAAACTTGAAAGAATAACTAATCTTGTCAATATACTCCATAATAAAATATAAAATGAGTGGTAGGTTCCATTGGGGTGCTAAAACCCTGCTAAAACTGGAAACACGGGTCTAAAACGCTTAATACGTAAAACGTACGAATATTGTGTAAAATTGAGAAAAGTAAAATGTTACTTTTCTAATACGATAATAATGATTTAAAATGACTTATGATGTCTAGACTGGGCTCAGTCTAGTGTCGGTTGGTATTTAATGTCTTTTAGACATAAAACCGTAAGCCTAAAAATCAAGGAATGATTTTTGGTCAAAGGAGGAGGGAAAAATATGTTGACTTTTTCCAAAAATGTGAAAACTCAAATCATCTTAGAAACGCGGAGCAGGTATAAGCTAAGGTTACGGCTGAGTAAAAGCGCTTAAAAATGAAAATTCCTGTTTTTCACGGCCGAGGTTTATTTGGTCATATTTTTCTCAGTCATGATTAATTCTCAAATAAATCATGAGTGTATCAAACATTTTTCTGATACGGGGAAAATTAACGCGGTCGAGTTTCGTTGTGCGTAGAATTTTTGAATGACGTTTTACCCTAAAACGTGTAGTTCTTTAATAACTTTCGCGAAAATGATCTGATGAGTGTCAAACTTTTATTTTGTCATGGAAATGATTTATCATACGAGAATGTGAAATAAAAATCAAATTTCGGAAAAATGGATAGTAAAAAGTGAATAGTAAAAATGAATAGTGAAATTTTCGGGAATAGTAGTTAACCTGAAAATGTGAATTGTTACAGATGCTTTGAACGGGGGTCTATTATTGTTTTGAGAAATAGCACGTCTACATAGTATACCTTCTGCAATCACATATGATCATGACACCAAATTTATTAGTCATTTTTGGACGACTCTTAAGCATTTGTTTAAATCTGAGTTGAATTATAGCACATCTTTCCACCCTCTAACAGAAGGTCAGACGGAAGTTGTGAATAAAACGCTTGGAAATCTGATAAGATGTCTTGATTATCCAAAACAGTGGGATCAATTTATTGCACCAACATAATTCGCTTTCAATAATATGGTGAATAGATCCACGGGCAAGACGCCATTCCAAATTGCGTACCAATGTCCACCAAAGCAAGCTATTGATTTAATTTAAACACATGCACTACCAGGTCATAGCATCGTTACACAAAACATGTTTAGGAAAATAGTGGGCATTCAGGCTGAAGTTAAAGAAGGGTTTGAGTTATATAATGCAAAATAAGAAGAAAAGTGTGATAAACATCATCGGGTAAAGACATTTGCTGCTGGAGACCGGGTTATGGTTCACTTACGGAAAGAGAAGTTTCCTGTAGGGACATATAATAAAATCAAGATGCGGAAACTAGGTCATTGCAAAGTGGTTTGGAAAATCAATGATAATGCTTATGTCATTGAATTGCATGAGCACCTATCCATTTCTCGAACATTGAATGTAGCGGACTTGTCCGAGTTTATATCTGATGTCCCTTTATATCCTGAAGACAACTCAAAGACGTGTTCCCTCCAATATGGGGTGAATGGTGCTATGAAGACTTTGCAACCCACTTAAGCCCAAGTTCTAATTATGTGTAATTAGGAGTTGTTTATTTATTGTTATTTTAGTAGTTATCTGATAGGTTATATCATATTAGGAGTAGGATTAAAGAATTAGTATTCTGCAAGGATTATAGTTTCTCTATTATAAATAGGGGTCAAAAGTTATGTTATGTTTTTAGTCTTCATATTAGCTTATAAATAAGTCTAGGGGTTAGAGTGTTAAGCTTAAACTTATAGTAGTCATTAGTCAAGCTTAAAGGGTCGTTGGGTTGGCTTGTGTCCTAAGCCCAACCCGTTATCACAGCCGACATTAGGACTCAGTGTTAGAGTCGGTTTACCCTCCCCCCCCCCCATCTCTATAAAAGGAGGTGAGGGGGGGGGGGGACGAGTCGTGTACGCATTCTTTCATACTTAATCTAACAATCGATTAAGGTTACTTACTTGTGCATCATTCTTATTTTCTGTTGATATCATTATCTGCTGTGCGTGTGTCTTCTTCTACGATCGGGTTTATTCCGCTCTAGTAACCAAGGGTTGTAGGTTGTCGAATACTACACGTGGTATCAAAAGCTTAGGTTCGCGAAGGTTTCTGGTTACTTGGTTGATCGATTGAAGGGTTTTTTGTTGTTCATTCTTCTTGTAGGAACAGGAGGTAATTTCTGTTTGGGCTACAAGGTTCTCAAAAACAAATTACTTGGCGTTCGGGTTCGTGAACGACAAGGGTGCAACAAGGATATCGACATTAAAAGGGTTTCTTCTTGAGGTTTTTGAAGTTGTGGAGGTTATCGAAGATTGGTTTTTTTGATCTGGTTTTCTCTTGTTGACGACGTACAAAGGAATAAGAAGACCTTGTTTTTTTATATAAAAGATAAAAGGTCAACGTTTTTAGATAAATAACAGGTTCAAGTTTTTCTTCAAATTATTTTTAATAATAATATCTAAGCCTTTGTGGGAGTTTGGTATATTATTATTATTATTGAATAATAATAGTTAGATATATTATTATTATTCAATAATGATTATATAATTTGAAGGGGATTGCACAAGAGACTTTATTAGTTTGTGATTGTGAGGGTTTTTCACAAGGTTTAGCAAATTAATAAAGGGATTAAAGAATGACGAGAGCTAAGTTTGAGATCGAGAAATTCGATGGAACTGGTGATTTCGGGTTATGGAGAGTCAAGATGCGTGCTTTATTAATCCAACATGGATGTGAAGCAGCTCTAGAGGTTTTACCCGCGACTATGGATGCTACAGCGAAAGCTGAGCTAAACAAGAAAGCTCATAGTGCCATGATTTTGTGTTTAGGTAACAAGGTTCTAAGAGAGGTTACCGGGGAGACGACTGCAGCGGGGGTTTGGACCAAGCTTGAGAATTTGTACATGACGAAGTCCTTAGCCAATAAGTTGTACCTAAAGAAGAAGTTGTATACATTCTACATTCGGCTGGACGCACGATTTCCGAGCATATAGATGAGTTCAACAAAATCGTTCTTGATTTAGCAAATATTGAGGTAAAATTCGAGGATGAAGATCTTGCTTTATTATTACTTACTTCTTTACCAGCATCATACGAACACTTTGTGGATACCTTGCTTTATGGACGGGAAGCTTTGACTTTGGAGGATGTGATGGCCATACTAAATTTAAAGGAAATCAAAGAAAGATCTAAGGCGAAGGGGGATGATGGTGAAGTGTTATATGTGAGGGGAAGAACTGATCGCAGGAATTCGCATCAGCCTAGGGGAAAGTCAAGATCGAAGTCTCGAGGTGGAAGACTCAAGTGCTTTATTTTCCAATCTGAGCAGCACTTGAAGAGAAACTGTCCAAAGAATAATCGCAAGAAGTCAAATGGTTTCATCAAGAAAGAAGATCAGCCAAGCTCTAGTGGTTCGATTTATGACGGTTTTGAGGTGATGATGGTTATGAGTGCAGAGGCTCTGCTAGATTGGATCATGGATTCAGGAGGTTCATACCACATGACACCGAGGTTAGATATATTTTTTGATTTTCTGGAATGCGATGGGGGCAGTGTACTGTTGGGTGACAACAGGGAGTGCAAGATCAGAGGTATTGGCAAGGTCAAGTTACAACTGAAAGATGGGTCAAGTTTTGTATTAAACAAGGTCAGCTATATTCCTGAATTGAAAAGAAACTTGATATCGCTGGGAACTCTTGAAAAAGAGGGATATACCGTTAAATTGCAGTCGGGTAAAATCAAGGTGATTAATGGTTCTAGGGTTGTTTTATCTGGAACCCGAAGGGATAATTGCGTATACTCTTTGGATGGCCATGCAGTGGCGAGTGAGCTTAATGCTAGTGTTGAAGAAAAAGACAGTCTTGCATAGGTTTGGCACAAAAGACTGGGACATATCAGTGAGGCAGGACTTCAGGTGCTAGAAAAGCAGGAGTTGTTTGGCAAGAAGAGTCTAGGTAAGCTCGAATTTTGTAAGAATTGTGTTCTGGGAAAGTCACATCGAGTCAGTTTTGGTGTAGGAAGGCACACTACTCAGGGAGTGATAGACTATATTCATTCAGACTTATGGGGTCCTTATCAGGTGGAATCATTGGGAGGTAAGAGGTATTTCTTATCTATTGTTGATGATTACTACAGGAGGGTATGGGTTTATATTCTAAGGTTCAAACACGAAGCATTTGGAAAGTTCAAAGAGTGGAAGCAGTTAGTTGAGAATCAGACTGGGAGGACCGTTAAGAAGCTAAGGACAGATAATGGTCTTGAGTTCTGTAACCGAGAGTTTGAGCAGCTATGTACTGAGAGTGGGATTGTTAGACATTTGATAGTTTCTGGGACGCCGCAGCATAATGGATTAGCAGAACGGATGAATAGAACTCTCATGGATAAGGTACGCTGTTTATTAATTCAGTCTGGATTGCCCAAGACCTTATAGGCGGAAGCGACATGTACGGCCGCATATCTTATAAATAGGTCACCATCGACAGCGATTGAGAAAAAGACACCTATGGAGATGTGGTCGGGACATCCAAGTGATTATAGGATGTTGAGGATTTTTGGTTGTGTCACATATTCACACGTTAAACAAGGTAAGCTCGAGCCGAGAGCGGTAAAATGCGTTCTTTTGGGGTATCCTAATGGTGTGAAGGGGTACAGGCTATATAGGCTTGATAATGAATCACCTAAAATAGTCACTAGCAGGAACGTGGTCTTCAATGAAAGTGTCATGTATAAAGACACGTTGAAGGATTCTGGTGCGGGTACTGATAAGTCTGTTGAGGAATTACAGGTTGAGGTGGAACTGCAGAGGTTAAATAATCATTCACTTGAGGAAGATCTGATTGATGGTCAGGAAGATGGCGATGTTGAAGATGCTGGGGATCAGGATCATGATCAAACACCGAATCTCACAAATTATCAGTTGGTTCGGGATACAGAGCCAAGGACAAGAACGAAACCTTTGAGGTTTCGAGATGAAAGTAATATGGCTGCTTACGCGTTTGCTGCAGCAGAGGAAGAAGATACTCATGAACCATTGACATACCAGGAGGCAGTTGCTTGTAAAGATAGATCTAAGTGGAAAGCTGCTATGGATGAAGAGATGGATTCTCTGAAGAAGAATGAGACCTATAAGTTAGAGGATCATCGAGCTGGGCAAAAGCTGGTGAGCTGCAAATGGCTGTTCAAGATAAAGGAAGGGATTGAAGATGTTCAATTCACTCAAAGGGCAGGTATTGACTATAATGAAGTATTTTCACCGGTAGTTTGACACACATCTATTCGGGTTATACTTGCACTGACTGCGTGTAGAGATTATGAGCTAGAGCAGCTTGATGTAAAGACGACATTTTTACATGGGAATCTTGAAGAAGTGATCTACATGAGGCAGCCACCGGGTTATGAACAAGGTAACAAGGTATGTTTGTTAAAGAAATTCCTTTATGGTTTGAAGCAGTCACCTAGGCAATGGTATAAGAGGTTTGATGAGTACATGCTGAGCAACGGGTTCAAGCATTGCAGTTATGACAACTGCGTATATTACAGGAGTTATGCACCAGGTGAGTATATCTATCTACTGTTATATGTAGATGATATGCTGATTGCTTGTAAAAGCAAGGCCGAGATTGGGTCTATCAAGTCTTTGCTTAAAAAGGAGTTCGACATGAAAGAGGTCGGGGAAGCAAAGAAGATTCTTGGTATGGAGATCATCAGGGATCGGAGTCGTAAGATTCTGAGGGTGTCCCAATCCGGGTACGTTTCTAAGATTTTAAATAATTATAGAATAGACAATGGGAAATCGGTTAAGATGTCATTTGGTGGGCACTTCAAGCTGTTCTTGAAGGATTGTCCGGTTAGGGATTGTGATGTTGAAAGGATGAGTAGGGTGCCATATGCAAATGCGGTTGGGAGCTTAATGTACTTGATGGTGTGCACGAGGCTAGACATAGCGTATGTGGTAAGTTTAGTTAGTAGATATTTGGCGAATCCAAGTAAAAATCATTGGGAAGCAGTGAAGTGGATTTTGAAATATTTGCGGGGTACTGCAAACGTGGGTTTGGTGTTTGGGACAAATCGTGGCAACCATGTAGACGTAACAGGTTTTGTTGATTCAGACTATGCAAAGGATCCGGATAAAGGTAGGTCGATCACAGGTTACGCGTTTTTAGTACAGGGATGTGTTGTAAGCTGGAAGGCAACGCTACAACATGTGGTGGCTCTTTCAACTATAGAGGCGGAGTATATGGCCCTTACGGAGGCTGTGAAGGAAGCTATTTGGCTAAGAGGACTCTTGGAAGAGTTGGGTGTTGAGCTTAATAATGTGGCAGTTAATTGTGATAATCAGGGCGCGATTCACTTATCGCGGAATCATGCTTTTCATGAAAGGACTAAGCACATCAATGTGCGTTATCACTTTATCAGATATGTCTTGGAATCAAAGACGGTTGAAGTTCTGAAGGTGGGTACTAAACACAATGCTGCGGATGCCTTGACGAAGGTGGTACCTGGACACAAGTTTCAACACTGCTCAAACACTCATCATTTTTGACGTATTTAAACTGCCAAAACATACAAAAACAATCAAAAAGATATCAGAATACTTAAATTATCCCAGGGATTGTGTTTTATGTGTTTTAAATGCAAAATGTGCAAAAACAAAGGAAAAACGATCAAAGTTTGCAATATTGGTAGTTTCAGTCCCCCAAGTTTCAAAACTTGTCAAATTTAGTCCCTATGGATTTGTTTTGAAAAGTCAACCCAAGGTTTTGAAAGTCAAAAATCATAAAAAATTACACTTGGATAATAAGTTTTCCAAAATTATAAGTTTCGTCCCTAAGAATTCAAAAATGGCAAAATAGGTCCCTGGGAATTTTGAAAAATCAAAAGTGGCAAAATTGGTTCTTGGTTTATTAATGATTGGCATAATTGGTCCTTGGAAGCAACTTGGGAAAATTACACATTCAGTCCTTCAGGTTTGGTACAATTACAAAATTGGTCCTTGTTAAATCACAAACCATCCGGACCCTTATTATAATACCAAACCCCAATCCAAAACCAAACCCAAAAACCAAAACCCTGATGGAGTCCACCACAAGCCCGGCCCATTTCCCTTTTTAATATAAAAACGTACCCCGGTCAAACCTCCCAGTTGACCATCTTCTTCCCCCCCCCCCCCCAACAATACAACGCAAAACCAGGGAGTATTGTCTCCTCTACATACCTCCCCCCTCCTCCATTATCCCCCCAAAATAAATGCTCTCATCTACCACACCAACCCACACCACCACATCTAATATCCCCCACCAGTTCCACTCAATTTTACCCCGATACATTTTTGGCGGGAAATCCTAATCAAGGGTCAATATTGATCAAAACTTAATTGAGTGGTGAGGATTTGGTCAAGGGGTCAACACAAAGCTATTGGGACTCTCAGTTTTCAAGAAAAAGCCATGTGGGAAGACCTAGGGATTAATTTTAGCTCGTTATATATGTTGGAGCTCATATGAGCCTTTGTGTTAGTGTAGTATGTAGTTTAAGTCATTGTAGTATCTATTTGTATTCATGTAATTTATTTTTAAGTTAATGAAGCATCAGTTTTAAGTTTACTCTCTGTTACAATTTTTCAAGTTAACTTAGAAATCTCAAATCATTGTTCAAAGTTTCTTATTGATATATAGTTGTTTGTCTACTCATATAATCCATCTTGTATCTATTTTTCATAAGTTTTCAAGCTGTGAAAAAGGTTTTTACCTAAGTTTAAGAAAAATAGCAAAAATAACAAAAAAATAAAAATAAAATAAAATAAATTGTAAAAGGAAAGAAGAAAGCAAGGAGCACAGTTAATAAAGGATGGCTGTGGGTTAGAGACTTGTGGAAGTCATATAGGATTGGTGTTTGTGGATCTTTGTTACTTAACAGCTAGCTTGGAAGGCTTATGTAAGCCTACTTTTTAATTTGTACTCTCCTAAGTAGTTTAGTTACTTATTATTGTCTTAAGTACTTATTTATTGCTTATTAGAATAGTTGTAATCAGTGGTTTGTAGACTAGAGTTATTCTCATCAAATTTTCATCAAAGTCTGTTTTTAAAGGGGTGTTTGGTTATAGGTTGTTTGTAGTGTTCTACTTGTTTATTTCTGCAACTCTGAGTTTCATTAAGTTGTTTGGCTAGATATAAGGTCAGGGGAACCAATTTCTTGTTTACTAATACCCCCAAAAGTCAAAATCATAAAAAGCTCATCACCACAGTTAACTGTGGTGATCTTTGGACTCAAAACCAATCATACATTTTCATAAATTTGTATTTTAACTTAAATTGGTCATATTACTGTTTAACATATCATTCAAAGTTAGTAAATCAGTGTTTGAAGTTCACATAAGTCAAATCTCAAAGTTTTTCAAAAAGTCAAAAACACAATACTCAGATTTTTCCAAAAATGGGTTGATTTATTGTGAATTTTGTGGGTGGTTTTAGGATCTGAAATTTGTTGGAGTTATTGTCTACCAGTAGGACTTTTGATCCACACACTTGTCTGATTTTTGTGATTTTTTCTGATGGACCTTTTTGCCCCTTGAAAGCACTCGCAGGGCAAGGGTGTGCCCTGTGCACTAGCTGAGTAAGTCACAACCACCACTTTAGTGGTTCATTGTGACCAACTCAGTGGGTCCCACTGACCCAACTTAGTGTCATTCAACCCCCCTCCTACCAGGGTTGGTGTTTTAGCCACTTGTTTGACCATTTGACCTGTGGACCCCACCTGGAATTGCTCCATAAGTTTGTCCCTTTTCTGTCTCCGTAACAAGATAACCAAAGTGCTTATTCTGGATTTGTAGCTTATTCAATTAGCTTATTTGTGTGAAACTTGTTTGGACTTGTTCATAATACTCATTTGCATCAGTTTTTACCAAGGTGGACCCCACATTAATTCATTTGAGCTTATTTTCACTCTTGGTCAAAGAAAGTCAACTGTCAAGGGTTTAAGCACTTGAAGTGCTTACTTTCTTGGTCTCAGTCAAACCCACTTCACAAAAGTTGCTTAAAATCTTATAATAAGCAGTTTTGAAAAAGAAAATTCCAAATAAGCCCAACTTATTAGAAGTGATAGCTTCTATTTAAGCTAATTGGCTTATTCTTCAGCTTATCAATAAGCAATTCCCATTTTTATAATTTTCCTAGGCTTCTGGTGTGTAAAAATAATTTTTGTAATTTTTTCAGATTTTTCTTGCATCATTTAGTATTTTTCTTAATTTAAAATAGTTTTTAGTAATTAATAAATAGTTAATAATTAATAATAATTAATTAGAAAATCAGAAAAATATAAATTAAATTTTAAAATTAGTTTTTAGTTATTTTAGATTTTTCCAAATTTTATTTTTAAATTTTCTAGTATAATTTAATAATTAATTAGAATTTAGGTTAATTTAAATAATTAAAAAGTAATTAATAATTAGTTAATAATTAGTAATAATTAATTAAAAAGTCTTAAAAATATATTTTCATTTTTAAAATTAGTTTTATCGTATTTTAGATTTTTCTAAGTTTAATTTTTATTTTTCCAAGTTAATTTCATATTTATTTATAATTTAGGTTAATTTAGTTAAATAAAAATAATTAGAAAATTAGTATTTAATTAATAGTAATTATAAAATTAGTGTAAAAATTAGTTTTAAATTTCCAAAAATTTTCTCTCATCATTAGGTTTGTAAAAATACCATTTTCATACCAGTAGCCTTTTCAGATCACCTCGTTCACTTTTATTTCTCGTACGTTTGTCCGCGTTTTCAGCAAACGTACGGTTTTTTAGGTTTTAAATAATTTCTTCTTAATCTAAGCTCCAGTAATCATTCACATAGCTTTCCTAAGCTATTTTGTTTAATAATTTCCAAATAATTCTCATAACAAACCTTTTCTGTGAATAAACATCCGATCACAAAGCACGCTCAGTCACATTTCACACCTTGTCGGGATTTAACGACCTGGTGATACCTTATATTACCCGGAGCATTGATCTAGGCTATTTGACTTTGTTGACCATTCTTTGGTCAATATAAGTTGGTGGTTTAGCATCAATAAATTTTTTGCGCCGCTGCCGGGGAGGTGTGCGCGTTTTTGCAGCGTCTTTTAAGATTAGTGTTATCTCACCTCACTCACTGTACAAATACCACCACTTGTGTATATTTTAAAAATCAAAACACAAAAAAGTCATTAACACTTTTCCTAAAGTGTTAAAACACCAAAAAAAATTAAAAACAACAAAACATATCGTAACGTTTTCTGATTCGATTTTCTTTTAAGGTGATTCTTAAAGAAAAATGATTTTAGATCACGGGACGATTCCAAAAATATTATCCAAAAATTTTTTATCCCTAGTGCATGCGCACTCGTTCTTCAAGGTCCACTAGCCCATTACGTGAGCTTGTACGGAAACCTCGAAGACCTCGTAGACGTTCTGCACCAACAGTCGGATCTGAGATCCGTACTGTTGTCACACCCACTGTCACCATGGCGGAAGACCGCCCCATGTGTGAGCTTCTCCAAGCACCCATCGAGGGTTACGGAGATGCCATTGTTGTTCCAGCCATCGTGGCTGATAATTTTGAGCTCAAAACCGGGTTACTCAATCTTGTAACCTCAAGTCAATTCTACGGTTTTGAGAGGGACGATCCTCATGCTCACATTCGATGGTTCAATAACATCACTTCGACCATCAAATACAAAAATGTCCCATGTGAAGCAATCAAACTTCTTCTCTTCCCATTCTCCCTGGAGGGACAAGCCCGGATTTGGCTTGAAAAACAACCTCCACGATCTATTGAGACATGGGAAGATCTTGTGAAAAAAATTGTGAATGAATTCTTCCCACCTTCCAAGACCACGAGTCTCAAGAACGAAATCACCAAGTTCACTCAAAAATACGATGAATCTTTTGGTGAAACGTGGGATCGTTTCAAAGAATTACTTCGCAAGTGTCCACATCATGGTTTCTCCGAGTTGATGCAACTCGATACTTTCTACAATGGCGTGAGCCAAGCTGATCAGGATTCTCTCAATGCCTCCGCGGGAGGTAACTTCTTGAGTAGAACCACAAAAGAAGCTTTACAGATCATAGAAAACAAGTCCAAGGTCCGCTCTACACGAAGCAAACCGATTGTTTCTCAAATCAATGTGGGTCCTTCTTCTTCATCTTCTGTGGGTCAATCTAGCACGGATGCTAAGCTTGACAAGCTCACTGAAGCGATCCAAGCTTTGGTTCTCGCCCAAACAAAGAAAGTTTCATTTCCACAACATCCTCCCCCTGCTGAGGTTAAAAAAGTGGAAGTCTATGTGACTTGTGGTGGGCCGCACGCCTACTGCAATTGCACAGCTACTGATGGTACTCCATATGAAGCTAATGCTGTTGTCGGGTCCCACAATCAAGGAGGCAATCAATACCGCCCTCCTATGGACCCGAACTATCGTCCTCACCATTATCCTGGACCTCCCGGTTTTAATCAAAACCAAAATGTCCAAAACCATGGCCAAAACCAAAATAGAGCGAACCAAGGTTATCAAAACCAAGGTAACTTCAATCAGGGTCATGGTTTCGAAAATCAAAACCAAGGTTTCCAAAATCAAGGTTTCCAACACCAAAATCAAGGAAACTTTAACCGGAACCAAGGTCAGGGTAATTTCAATCCTAGGAACTTTCATGGAAACAATCACCAGAATCAAGGGAATTTCCATCATCAAAACCTAGGAAATTTCAATCAAGGCCCCAACCCGAACAATCGAGCTCCAAATATTCCTAATCCGAATCAAGCCATTGTTCCAACCGGGCCTTCATCTGATGAGTTGTTAAAGCAATTCATGAAGTCCCAAGAAGAGTTGAACAAGTTGCTGGTCAGCTAGATTTCTAACATCAAGAAGTCTTTAAATGATCGACCCTCGGGCTCAGGTACTACTTTACCAAGCAATACGATCGCTAACCCGAGGGGCGATGCTAAGGCGATCACAACACGAAGTGGTGCTTCATATGATGAACCCGCGATTCCTACTACCTCCTCTTCTTCTCCTCCAAAGGTAGTGGATTGTGAGCCTGAGGTGACAAAGGACAAGGTGCAAACTCCTAGCCCACGAAGTACAGCACACGTCCAACCTCAAGTTAATCCTGAAACCAGATGTAAACCTGGAGTTGTCTTTGAACCACCAGAAACTCCAGGGGACAACCTAAAATCCAAAACTTCTATTCCTTATCCATCACGTCTCAATGAACAAAAGCTCCGCGAAAAAGCTAATCACCAAATGGATAAATTTTTCCAAATCTTCCAAGATTTGCACTTTGATATTAGCTTCGCGGATGCTATTCTCTTGATGCCCAAGTTTGCATCGACAATCAAAAATCTGTTGAGTAATAAAGAAAAACTCTTTGAGATGGCAAGAACTCCTCTGAATGAGCATTGCTCAGCAGTTCTCTTGAAAAAGCTTCCTGAAAAGCTTGGAGACCTCGGGAAATTTCTCATTCCTTGTACTTTCCCGGGTATGGTTGAATGCTTCGCCTTAGCTGATTTAGGTGCTAGCATTAACCTAATGCCATATTCTATGTGGAAGAAACTGTCTCTTCCCGAACTCACTCCCACGTGCATGACTTTAGAGCTTGCCGATCTTTTGATTTCTCGTCCTCTTGGCATTGCCGAGGACGTATTCGTTAAAGTGGGAAAGTTCCATTTTCTAGCAGATTTTGTGATTGTTGATTTTGATGCCGATTCTAGGGTCCCTCTCATTCTTGGGAGGGGATTCCTCAGAACTGGGCGCGCTCTTATCGATGTATTTGAGCATGAGATCACATTACGTGTTGGAAAGGAAGCTATTACCTTCAACCTAAATCAAACTTCGTGATACTCCTCCAATTATGACTGTGAATCGGTGAATCAAATTGATGTCATCGATGTTGCTGCTGAGGAGTATGCTCAAGAGATTTTAGATTTCATTGATGATTCTTCGAGTGAAAATCTCACTCAATCTTCTCATCCCATCATAGCCAATTCTTCTCCTTCCCTCACTCCGTTTGAGGGAAGTGACTTCATCTTAGAAGAAATTGAGGCCTTTCTCAAAAGTGATTCGATTCCCGATGGAATCGATAACAAAGAGATTGACCCTGAGAGGGATATTCTCCTGCTTGAGAAGTTATTAAACGAAGATCCCTCTCCTCTTCCTGTTCTACCACAACAACTTCATAAGGAGGAAGTAAAAAATGTTGAGAAAACTGATGACTTTCCCGAGGTTGAACTTAAGGACTTGCCACCTCATCTTGAATATGCATTTCTGGAGGGTGATGATAAATGGCCCGTCATAATTGCTAAAGACTTAAGTGTTGAGGAAAAGGCTGCTCTCATAAAGGTTTTGAAGTCTCATAAACAAGCAATTGCTTGGCGACTCTCCGACATCAAGGGCATTGACCCTGAGTTTTGTACTCACAAAATTTTAATGGAGGACGACTTCAAGCCTGCAGTCCAACAACAAAGAAGGGTGAATCCAAAAATTCACGAGGTTATCAAACAAGAGGTTTTAAAACTTCTTGAGGCCGGATTGATTTACCCTATCTCGGACACTCCTTGGGTCAGCCCAATTCATTGTGTTCCAAAAAAGGGTGGCATTACTGTTGTCACAAATGAGGAGAATGAGTTGATTCCAACTCGTTTGGTTACGGGTTGACGCGTCTGCATTGATTATCGTAATTTAAATGACGCCACCTGTAAATATCATTTTCCTCTGCCCTTTATGGATCAGATGCTCGAGAGATTAGCGGGGAATGAGTACTATTGCTTCCTCGATGGTTTCTCGGGTTACTTTCAGATTCCCATTGATCCGCAAGATCAGGAGAAGACCACTTTTACGTGCCCCTATGGAACTTTCGCATATAAACGTATGCCATTTGGCCTATGTAATGCTCCGGGCATGTTTCAAAGATGTATGATGGCCATATTTTCCGACATGATCGGGAAAACTATGGAGGTCTTTATGGACGATTTTTCGGTCATTGGGGATTCGTTCCAATCATGTCTCTCCCATTTAGACATCATGCTAAAACGTTGTGAAGACACAAAGTTATGTCTAAATTGGGAGAAGAGTCACTTTATGGTCAAAGAGGGCATTGTCCTCGGCCATAAAATTTCAAAAAACGGGATTGAGGTTGACAGAGCCAAAGTGGACGTCATTGCAAAATTACCTCATCCCACAACCGTGAAAGGTGTTAGGAGCTTTTTGGGTCATGTCGGTTTCTATCGTAGGTTTATTCAAGATTTTTCTAAAATCGCCCGGCCTATGACCCATCTCCTCGAGAAGGATGCTCCTTTTATCTTCTCCCCTGAGTGCATCGAAGCCTTTGAAACATTAAAGAAAAGGCTTACCGAGGCACCGATTCTTGTTGCCCCCGATTGGGACTTGCCCTTCGAGCTCATGTGTGATGCTAGTGATTATGCGATAGGGGCAGTCTTGGGGCAACGCAAAACAAAACATTTTCAGCCTATACACTATGCCAGCAAGACTATGACCGAGGCTCAAAGTCATTACACCACCACTGAAAAAGAATTATTAGCTGTGGTGTATGCTTTTGAAAAATTATGGCCATACTTGATTCTGACCAAAAGCATAGTGTATACGGATCACTCGGCTTTGAAGTACCTCTTTGCAAAACAAGATGCAAAGCCGAGACTCCTCCGTTGGGTTCTCCTCCTACAGGAATTTGATATCATTATTCGTGATAAAAAAAGGAGCTGAGAACCTAGCTGCTGATCATCTCTCCCGTCTTGAAAACCCTCACCAAAATGCTTTCGAGAAAAAGGAAATAAATGAAACATTTCCTCTCGAAACCCTCAATGCGGTTTCATTTTGTGGAGACTCGATTACCTCATGGTTTGCCGACTTTGCAAACTATCTTGCGGGTAACTTCATTGTGAAAGGGATGTCGTCCCAAAAAAAAAAAAAAAAAAAAAAAAAAAAAAAAAAAAAAAAAAAAAATCAAAGATGTAAAACATTACTTCTGGGACGACCCCTACTTGTTCAAAATATGCGCGGATCAAGTCATCCGGCGGTGTGTGTATGGTCAGGAAGCCGCTGAAATTTTAAAGGCTTGCCATGCTGGTCCCACTAGGGGCCACCACAATCCCAACTACACCGCCAAAAAGGTGTTTGATTCCGGCTTTTATTGGCCCTCGATCTACAAGGATGCCTAAGAATTGGTCAAGTCCTGTGATGCTTGTCAGCGTCACGAGAATATTTCACAAAAGAATGAAATGCCACAGAATACAATTCAAGTTTGTGAAATCTTTGACATCTGGGGCATCGATTTTATGGGGCCATTTCCATCCTCTCATGGCAACAAATACATACTCGTGGCAGTTGACTACTTGTCAAAATGGGTTGAAGCGAAAGCTTTACCCACAAATGATGCCCGAGTAGTTGTGAAATTCCTAAAAGCTCTTTTTGCCCGATTTGGAACTCCACGTGCTATTATTAGTGATCATGGTACGCACTTCTGTAATGACAAATTTGACAAAGTCATGCAAAAGTACGGTGTGACTCTCCGTCTTTCCACTGCGTATCACCCTCAAACAAGTGGACAAGTCGAGGTTTCTAATTGGGGCATTAAAAGGATTTTAGAAAGAACCGTAGGTGAAAATCGTGCATCGTGGTCGGATAAACTAGATGATGCACTTTGGGCTTTCCGTACGGCTTACAAAACACCCATTGGGTGTACGCCTTACAAACTTGTGTACGGGAAAGCGTACCATCTTCCGAACGAGCTTGAGCACAAAGCCTATTGGGCTCTCAAGCATGCCAATTTTGACCTCAAAACGGCGGGTGATCATAGAAAAGTTCAACTAAATGAATTAAACGAACTTCGTGATCAAGCTTACAAGAACTCTTTGATCTACAAAGAAAAGACAAAGAAGATTCATGACTCAAAAATCAAAAACCGCGTTTTCAACGTTGGTGATCGAGTCCTTCTTTTCAACTCTAGACTCAAGATCTTCTCGGGAAAGCTCAAAACCCGATGGACTGGTCCATTCACTATCGCTAAGGTTTATCCTTATGGCACCGTCGAATTATCTCAAAATGACGGTCCTAATTTCAAAGTGAATGGACATCGTTTAAAGCACTACTTTGGAGAGGACATACCATCCATGGTTGTCCCGGATCTCCAAACTTTCCCCAAGGACAATTGAATTCGGGGATCGAGTCAAGCTAGCGACTCGATGAACAAAAACAATAGCACAATACGGGTTTTCACCCGTATCTCTGATTCTTTCTATTTTCTACCACCTAGTGTGGGGGAATGGCCAACCCCCGCTGTTTGAAAAATGTATATATGTATATAAGTTCAAAAAAAAAATAAAAAAAATTAAAAAAAAATTAAAAAAAAGGTGTATATATAGAAATAAAGTGAAAATTGGTATTTCCACAGTTAGATTCGAATCTTGGCTTTTTACGTTCAAAGAGTCGGCATAATAGCCGGGACTTTGAATATTGAGGACAATATTCATTTCTAAGTGTGGGGGGGGGGGGGGGGGGGGGGGGATTCTAGCGAATTTTATCAAAATATATCTTCTAGTACCCCCGTTTTTGGCCAAAATTTTCAAAATTTTTTTGACTTTATTTCAAAATTTTTGTGGTAATCAGTCCGCCAGGTCTAACCGACAAAGAGATTGGCTAATCCAAGAGCAAACGGCTCTTGGTAAAGATAACTCAAATCCGTTTACGGCTTGCAATTTGCCCAAAATTGTATGGTTCCTCAACTCCTCATATCCCATAAAGCGAATGAGTTGGCTAGCCCACAAGATTATGGCTTGTGATAAAGGCCGTGGAAAATCCATAATTGGTAATCAGCTCACCAAGATGTTGACGTTGTCCATCAAGAGTTGGCTAGTCCAGAAGCAAACGGCTTCTGGTAAAGACTAATCAAATCCGTTGACAGCTGGTGGTTTGCTCAAAATCACACGGCTATCAGGTGTGCCACAGTTCTTACACCTGGCTACCCCAGAAGTGATGGCTTTTGGTAAAGAGTTTAAAATCCATCAAGTTTTCTAAAAAGATTGCTAGGGACTAGCAATAGTTTAGTGTGGGGGATTGATGAGTGCTCAAACACTCATCATTTTTTACGTATTTAAACTGCCAAAACATACAAAAACAATCAAAAAGATATCAAAATACTTAAATTATCCCAGGGATTGTGTTTTATGTATTTTAAATGCAAAATGTGCAAAAACAAAGGAAAAACGATCAAAGTTTGCAATATTGGTAGTTTCAGTCCCCCAAGTTTCAAAACTTGTCAAATTTAGTCCCTATGCATTTGTTTTGAAAAGTCAACCCAAGGTTTTGAAAGTCAAAAATCATAAAAAATTACACTTGGGTAATAAGTTTTCCAAAATTACAAGTTTCGTCCCTAAGAATTCAAAAATGGCAAAATAGGTCCTTGGGAATTTTGAAAAATCAAAAGTGGCAAAATTGGTTCTTGGTTTATTGATGATTGGCATAATTGGTCCTTGGAAGCAAATTGGGAAAATTACACATTCAGTCCTTCAGGTTTGGTACAATTACAAAATTGGTCCTTGTTAAATCACAAACCATACAGACCCTTATTACAATACCAAACCCCAATCCAAAACCAAACCCAAAAACCAAAACCCTGATCCGGTCCACCACAAGCCCGGCCCAATTTCCCTTTTTAATATAAAAACGTACCCTGGTCAAACCTCCCAGTTGACCATCTTCTTCCCCCCCCCCCCCCCAACAATACAACGCAAAGCCAGGGAGTATTGTCTCCTCTACATACCTCCCCCCTCCTCCATTATCCCCCCACAATAAATGCTCTCATCTACCACACCAACCCACACCACCACATTTAATATCCCCCACTAGTTCCACTCAATTTTACCCCGACACGTTTTTGGCGGGAAATCCTAATCAAGGGTCAAGATTGATCAAAACTTAATTGAGTGGTGAGGATTTGGTCAAGGGGTCAACACAAATCTATTTGTATTCATGTAATTTATTTTTAAGTTAATGAAGCATCAATTTTAAGTTTACTCTCTGTTACAATTTTTCAAGTTAACTTAGAAATCTCAAATCATTGTTCAAAGTTTCATATTGATATATAGTTGTTTGTCTACTCATATAATCCATCTTGTATCTGTTTTTCATAAGTTTTCAAGCTGTGAAAAAGGTTTTTACCTAAGTTTAAGAAAAATAGCAAAAATAACAAAAAAATAAAAATAAAATAAAATAAAAATTGTAAAAGGAAAGAAGAAAGCAAGGAGCACAGTTAATAAAGGATGGTTGTGGGTTAGAGACTTGTGGAAGTCATATAAGATTGGTGTTTGTGGATCTTTGTTAATTAACAGCTAGCTTGGAAGGCTTGTGTAAGCCTACTTTTTAATTTGTACTCTCCTAAGTAGTTTAGTTACTTATTATTGTCTTAAGTACTTATTTATTGCTTATTAGAATAGTTGTAATCAGTGGTTTGTAGACTAGAGTTATTCTCATCAAATTTTCATCATAATCTATTTTTAAAGGGGTGTTTGGTTATAGGCTGTTTGTAGTGTTCTACTTGTTTATTTGTGCAACTCTGAGTTTCATTAAATTGTTTGGGTAGATATAAGGTCAGGGGAACCAATTTCTTGTTTACTAATACCCCCAAAAGTCAAAATCATAAAAAGCTCATCACCACAGTTAACTGTGGTGATCTTTGGACTCAAAACCAGTCATACCTTTTCATAAGTTTGTATTTTAACTTAAATTGGTCATATTACTGTTTAACATAACATTATAAGTTAGTAAATCAGTGTTTGAAGTTCACATAAGTAAAATCTCAAAGTTTTTCAAAAAGTCAAAAACACAATACTCAGATTTTTTCAAAAATGGGTTGATTTATTGTGAATTTTGTGGGTGGTTTTAGGATCTGAAATTTGTTGGAGTTATTTTCTACCAGTAGGACTTTTGATTCACACACTTATCTGATTTTTGTGATTTTTTCTGATGGACCTTTTTGCCCCTTGAAAGTACTTGCAGGGCAAGGGTGTGCCCTGTGCACTAGCTGAGTCAGTCACAACCACCACTTTGGTGGTTCATTGTGACCAACTCAGTAGGTCCCACTGACCCAACTTAGTGTCATTCAACCCCCCTCCTACCAGGGTTGGTGTTTTAGCCACTTGTTTGACCATTTGACATGTGGACCCCACCTGGAATTGGTCCATAAGTTTGTCCCTTTTCTGTCTAAGTAACAAGACAACCAAAGTGCTTATTCTGGATTTGTAGCTTATTCAATTAGCTTATTTGTGTGAAACTTGTTTTGAATTGTTCATAATACTCATTTGCATCAGTTTTTACCAAGGTGGACCCCACATTAATTCATTTGAGCTTATTTTCACTCTTGGTCAAAGAAAGTCAACTGTCAAGGGTTTAAGCACCTGAAGTGCTTACTTTCTTGGTCTCAGTCAAACCCACTTCACAAAAGTTGCTTAAAATCTTATAATAAGCAGTTTTGAAAAAGAAAATTCCAAATAAGCCCAACTTATTAGAAGTGATAGCTTCTATTTAAGCCAATTGGCTTATTCTTCAGCTTATTAATAAGCAATTCCCATTTTTATAATTTTCCTAGGCTTCTGGTGTGTAAAAATAATTTTTGTAATTTTTTCAGATTTTTCTTGCATCATTTAGTATTTTTCTTAATTTAAAATAGTTTTTAGTAATTAATAAATAGTTAATAATTAATAATAATTAATTAGAAAATCAGAAAAATATAAATTAAAATTTAAAATTAGTTTTTAGTTATTTTAGATTTTTCCAAATTTTATTTTCAATTTTCTAGTATAATTTAATAATTAATTAGAATTTAGGTTAATTTAAATAATTAAAAAGTAATTAATAATTAGTAATAATTAATTAAAAAGTCTTAAAAATATATTTTCATTTTTAAAATTAGTTTTATCGTATTTTAGATTTTTCTAAGTTTAATTTTTATTTTTCCAAGTTAATTTCATATTTATTTATAATTTAGGTTAATTTAGTTAAATAAAAATAATTAGAAAATTAGTATTTAATTAATAGTAATTATAAAATTAGTGTAAAAATTAGTTTTAAATTTCCAAAAATTTTCTCTCATCATTAGATTTGTAAAAATACCATTTTCATACCAGTAGCCTTTTCAGATCACCTCGTTCACTTTTATTCCTCGTACGTTTGTCCGCGTTTTCAGCAAACGTACGATTTTTTAGGTTTTAAATAATTTCTTCTTAATCTAAGCTCCAGTAATCATTCACATAGCTTTTCTAAGCTATTTTGTTTAATAATTTCCAAATAATTCTCATAACAAACCTTTTCTGTGAATAAACACCCGATTACAAAGCACGCTCAGTCACATTTCACACCTTGTCGGGATTTAACGACCTGGTGATACCTTATATTACCCGGAGCATTGATCTAGGCTATTTGACTTTGTTGACCATTCTTTGGTCAATATAAGTTGGTGGTTTAGCATCAATCATGTCCCAAGCCCAACCCATTATCACAGCCGACATTAGGACTGAGTGTTAAGAGTCGGTTTACCCTCCCCCTCATCTCTATAAAAGGAGGTGAGGGGGGGGGGGGGGGGGGGGGGGGGGGGGACAAGTCGTGTACGCATTCTTTCATACTTAATCTAACAATCGATTAAGGGTACTTACTTGTGCATCGTTCTTCTTTTTTGTTGATATCATTATCTGCTGTGCGTGTGTCTTCTTCTACGATCGGGTTTATTCCGCTCTAGTAACCAGGGGTTGTAGGTTGTCGAATACTACAAGTTAGGAGGTTGAGGTCTTGTTTTGTTTTCTAGATTATTTACTAGTAATAATAAGAGTGCGAATATGTTTTCTCAACCCTTTGGTGTAGTAAACCTTATTACTCTCTCTCAAAGTCTGACAATACTTGATTGTCTAAAACCTATAACATCATCTACGTCACCTTGTTGCGGAATCTCCAAATAACCCACACACGTTACCAACATTGAATTCCTGTATAATGAAACATCTATTAACAGTTTTATTTATAACTTGATAAGTGTTTTAAGAAATATAAATAGTAAAATTGATGATTTTTCCCTTTCAATGTATAAAAAATCCTTTACGAAAAGTTCTATTATGATGAATATATAACGTATTTTGATAATAAGTTAGCTTTCTATTACTTTCTTTTGTCTTGTTTCCCAATTGCATGATGTGTGTTCCCCACAAATTGGAGTCTTTTCTACTTTTTTTCCCATCTTTCACAATAGATGGCTTAAAAGTTTGAATCCATTTTTAGTTGAATTCTCTATTTTCTTCAAAATTACTTTTCCACGTGTATACATACAAATCATATTCATAATAATCTAATACATAACTACTTCTTGTCTTCAATTACACGTGTATTATATATTATATTTTCATGTAAAGTTAGATTATGTGTAGTGGAAGCAAATATCTTATCTTAGCTTCCTAACGAAACAAACCATCAAAGGTTTCTCATATTTTCCATAACCTTCCCAAATGAAAATTAAATCCCTTTAACATGTTAGTTTTTCTATATTATATTATCTCATCATATAGAACACATAAGTGTGTAATTCTGTTATCAATAGAAGAATCGACAGTCTATATACAGTTTTTACTTATCCTAGCGGTTACCGAAACCCATATAACAATAAGTTTTGTATTCGATCATTATAAGACTAATTACATTGAAGATAACGATCACGCGCGAGAGTCATGTGGTGCGTTGTTACAACAACATTACCATAACCATGCGTCAAGTGAAAAGTAAACACTCTTTAGTGATTGTTACAGAAGCAAAGGTGGTGAAATATGATGATTAAAAAGAGTACATGACGATGAGACGACGGTAATTTATAATTTTCTTAAAAACTGTGTGATTGTTTTAAACTATCTGTTTATTAGATGATTAAATTAAGACCAAATATATTGATTATGAGTGAAGGAACACAACCTATGGAGTCAAAAGACAAGACAACAGCCTCTTTTTCTCCAAACTGTTTCTCCTTATTCGTTTATCCAACGACCCCCACCTATTACTACTTACCTATATATCTGTCTCGTCTCTATAAAAATGTAGGCTGTTAGTTATGATATTTATCATATTGAACACTACAAGGATAACCAAAGATATTTATAAAATATCCGCTAAACTCGCCAAAAAAAGTTAATTAAGATTTACTCGGTTTAAGTTTGTGTGACAATGAGTTTTAATCAAGTAGATTAGTCACACAAATTTTATGTTAAACTGCTTTAGTATATATCCGTGTGTGAAACGTATATGCATATATGTATAATGTATATAAATGCATGCATGCATGAATAAGAAGAAATTTTATGTAACCGTTCAAAATGTTGCTTCATGAAAGATTAGTTCGATATTTGGTTATATGGGATCTTGTTGATGGTGACAAAATGTGTATTTAGATCGGATTCTGTTAACAGAAATTATACGAGTATAGTAGTTCGTTTATGTATCTATATCCGATCGGCACATTAAATACAGCTACATTATGTATTTATATGCTTGACGTACAACATCAGCATTGATTTTGTTCGATTTAAAATTAAGAGGGATGCTACATCCACTCATAAAATCCACATAAATCACCCACATGCTGAGGTGGCGTACAATAATTGGTGGAATGAGAGAGGAGAGAGAAAAACTATAATAAAGTTCACAAATCAGTGAGTGGCACCTCAGCGTGTGGGTAATTTGTGTGGATTTTGTGAGTGGATGTAGCATTCCTCTAAAATTAAACACATGCAAAAAGTTTTTAAGGCAAAGTTTTTTCTAAAATAACTAAGTAATTGCTTATTATATAAGTAACTAATAAGCTTTTCTTTCATTTTGTTAAGTTAATAAATTATATCATTATCAAACCTGCATGTTTAATATACTTTGAGAAATAACTAAACTAATTAATTAACCTATGATATAAAGCATGTACTTGGTAGTGATGAATTATTTTCAGTATATTCAGACACTAAAATATAATCATTTGTTATCTAGAAACAGAATAATCTAATAATTATGTTAGAAATGTATACCAAAATACCATGTTAAAGATTCAATAAAGGAAAAGACGTTGCTGGTGACATATTATTCGCTTAATTATGATACCATGTATATATCACTCATTTTTCAAATCTATTCATGCATATTCTACCAAAATTGAAGCGTAAGCATTTAGTTTTGGTTTTGTTTTTTTTTTTCCCATAAACCCTAATCTATCTCTCTCTCTAGATTTCAAAATTTCATGACCCCATTTCTAAGCAAACCCCACTGCCGTCATTATCATCATCATAACCAATCCCATTCATTTCTCTCTTCCTCAAACAAACAAACACAGGTACATTTGGCTGTTTATAAAGTAAACACATTCTCAAACTCACAACTACTTTGAACAAGCTTATAAGATTCACACATATCATAACATCCTTCTCTCAACTCTTATTACTTCACACACATTACATAAAGAGTACACATATTGTGTGCTTGCGTGTGTGTGTGTGTGCCTGTTTGTGTGTTAGCTTGTTCAATTCATATATATTTGAAATGAGGAAGCCCATAGGAGGTAACGGCACAAATAACTTGATGCCGGGTGGGAATAGTACTACGATGGCAATGAAAATGAGGAAAGGATTGTGGTCTCCAGAAGAAGATGAGAAGCTAATGAATTACATGATCACCAATGGCCAAGGTTGTTGGAGTGACATTGCCCGTAATGCCGGTTTGCAAAGATGTGGTAAAAGTTGTAGGCTACGGTGGATTAATTACTTGAGGCCGGACCTTAAACGTGGTGCCTTTTCTCCTCAAGAAGAAGAACTCATTGTTCATCTTCATTCCCTTCTTGGCAATAGGTAAGATTCATTCCCAACATTTTTTTTAATCAATTGAGACAACGAACCAGCATGAACACGAGTGAATTTACGCTAACTATCTTATCTCATTACCACCAAAAAATATATGCTATCTTAGCTTAAGAGTTGAATTAATTCAAGCTTCTTCGTGCATATATATATAGTTTCTAAGTTTGTTATAAAATTTTGATAAATTGTTAAAAAGTCCATATAAGGGGTGGTTTTTTAATAAATATATGACCTTTTATAAATTTTATTGTTGAAATTATGAGTATCAAACAAGTATTGTATTCTACATTTTGATGATAAGAGTACAAGATACATATCTCAGCTCTTTTCCTGGCTACATATTTTACATAGAGATTCATAACTTTGTTTTAAGTTATTAAGTAATAAGTTGTATAATTATCTAACAAAATAACTATTTATAATACAAAAGAGAAATTGTTATCCAACTTTATTCAAAATTTACCCTTTTCATATATGTGTTTGTTTATTTAAACATAAAAAACGTGAGGTCTTATACCTTACAAATCGAGATTAGTCACGTTGTGGTAATTTTTATGAAAAGTGTTTTTGCACTTTGAAGCTAAAAAGAAAAAAATATATACTACCTCTGTCCCATATTAAATGTCCACTTTGAATTTTCAAAGTCTTGTTTTAATAACTTTGACCATAAATATTTTTATATATATGATATATAATACATGTTGCAAAATATATGAATGAATTGGGTTTTAAATGTACTTTTCATTGACATAATTTTTATCAAGTATCATAAAATATAAACAAAAATATTTAAGGTCAAAGTTAAAGAAAAAAGACTTGAAAAGTCAAAACTGGACATTTAATAAGGGACGGAGGGAGTACACGATGACACGTATGCATGTCATAAATATTTAAACTTAATATTAAAGGATTGATAAATTATAATTAGCATGATTAGTAGATGAAAACTTCGTATGTAATAAAACATGATCAATTCCACTGAGAAATATTGCAAATTAGTTATCAAAAAAACAATTTAATAATGAATACTCTAATTATTAATTGGTGGAACTTAGAAAAAGTTTATTAGAACCACATCTACAACTTTTGTCATAGCTTATACATAGATATGATTCCATGCATGTATATATGAAACGTTAATATATGTAGTAGGTGCATGGACTATAATACGCATTGCTATATATATAATCTAGTTAGTATAATGTCAAAATCATGGTCACATGATGATATAGGCAACTTATGATGTCAAATTTAATCCTTGTGCTTTTTGACCTCAACGGGTTAACAACAAAACACTAATGGAGATAACAATAATTATCTTCCATAATTGGATCGAAGAAAGAGTTACAAGACATAATTATCATATATAAAGATGCATTAGACACATCTATAATTTTACACCACACACAGAAAATCAATATATATTACTATTACATGCATTTAACAATACAAGATGTATACAACTTTAACCAACTTGATAAGCATATTGATCACAACAACCAACATATATGAGAAATTAGCAATCTAGCATACATACGCAATTTCAGATAATTAGTTATGAAACTAATGCTTGTTGAACTAGACACGTGTAGTTAATGATGTTTGTATCTCACTAGCTTTGGTGTATTATCTCACTTGCTTCTAGCTTGTTTATTTAATGAAATTTATCTGCCGTTCAAAATAAAATTTGATGTTTGTTTCTATAGTTAATCTACTAAAAACTTGTAGTAATCAAGATTTGAGAAAATTGTATTATACACAAGTTGTACTGTTGTAGTATGCAAATGGTACTGGGCTAAAAGTGAAAGGGGTGATTGATCGAGGTGTGTGTCCACATATACCTTTGAGTTGAAGACACTCCACTGTCTATTTCAGTAGTTTGTTTAAAACTGAAGCCAACCTCCATGCATTACATGCATTCATACAGTATTTTACGTGTAATACAATTATGCATATGTCTGTTAACTAAACTATGTTTTGAATTCCTATAGGTGGTCCCAGATTGCCGCACGATTACCAGGTCGTACAGATAATGAGATCAAGAACTTTTGGAACTCGACGGTAAAAAAGAGATTGAAAAAGTCCTCATCTGACTCTTCGTCACCAAATACAAGTCATGATTCATCATCTTCCGAGCATAGGGACATTATGGGTGGATTGATATCCATGCATGATTCTAGCAACATCATGGCTATGTACATGGATGCAGCACGACGATCATCATCATCATCGTCGTCCTTGCAAGCCATGAACATGAACCAAATGATGGAACAACTACCCTTGACTAGCGATCATCATGGCCAAAACATGCCCATCATGCATGCATCATGTTATGGTACTACACAAGTTGGCATGGATGGTAATGGGATTAGTTATCATGGATGTTATGAGATCTTTGGGGGAAATTTAGGGTTAGAAGATGAGATGTTTAATATCCCACCATTCGATAACATGCCTAACAAGAATCAAGATATGAAAATACAAAATCTTGATGATAGAAACACCATGATCATGACTAACAACATGAACAACATTATCATGAACCAATGTTATAACAATAGCAAGCACAAGGTACAAGCCATAGCCGCAGGGTTCGAAAATTGTTGGGAAGGAGGAGATGAACTAAAGGTTGAAGAATGGGACTTTGAAGAACTAATGAGGGAAGCTTCTTCGTTTCCTTCACTTGATTAAATCTTACAAAACATAGATTTTTACCTAAAATTTCTTTTGCCATTTTTGAAAAGTGGAGTATCTTTTAATTACCATATATTGTAGTAGTAAAATGATGAAGATTGTAGAATAAAATGGCACCTAAACGTACGTAGATGTAAAGGAGCCATTGTGCAAATCCTGTGTATAGATATATCAAAGTGTACATGTACATCATCTGTAATAACAGTTTGGCCATCTCAAATTGATCATCATTATGTGTGGTTTAGAGAATTAAAACATATATGTGAATGGTGAAATTTTTGGCCTTTGAATTGTTTAATGAAATTTTTGGCATTTGATATATATGTTAGTAACTCCATTATGCTTGAGGACCTGAGGTCACTATCTTAATCTCAATCTATGTTCTTTGTCAACGTAGACCATCAATGTGAAGTGATCAATCCTCAGAGTTATGTTGTATAGAGTATTGTTATACAACATGATATATAGCTTTGTTTTAACTGCAATTTATTAGAACCTAGCAAATGCTAGGATAACGAGATTACAAGCAAGAGGGGAGGTTGTTGTGAGGGTTTGAGAACCATTCTATCCAATTACAAAGGGCCTTCCAGCCTATATATATATATATATATATATATATATATATATATATATATATATATATATATATATATATATATATATATATATATTAGATATTCACATGAATGAAAGGATCTTTAAGTAGATAGTTAAGGATATGATCCTTTGTGATAACATAGCTATATTCACACACCGTCTGTGTTTATCACTAGCGGTACGTGCTAGTGAGCTACCCTTCGCAAATCATAACAAAATGTTACTTTATGTTGAATATGAAAATTATAAAGTACGTGACCTTCAACCATTTGTGACGAGATGTGTCATGACAAAGAGGTTTTGAATTCAGAATAAGTGCGAGAAAGTAAAAGGATCTATCTCTGTACGTACAAGAAAAACTGATTGAATCGTCGCATGTACATATATAGTTAACATTCTTGTGTGCGTGTTCGTACGTATGATGAAAATTGCATTTCTTCACGTTGCAAGTATTTTTAGCATTCGAAGATTGAAAAGCTAATTATTAAAGGGAAAATTACTCTTGTGGATGATGATGGTAGGTTAATTCTTCAAATAAGGTAGATAACTCATTCTCTAAGGTGAGCAATGTAATAGTTTCTAACAGCGATGATGATGAAGATTTTGATGATCACACTGGGACGTTGTATTCTGAAAGTGGAGATAAAGAGCAGAAACTTTATAGGCAATGAAAAGCGGATAAGGGTGACGGCAACAATTATAATGATGATGATGATTTTGGCCTCTTTCCTGCACAATTGAAGGCTGCTGAAATTCAAGATTTTTGTCTTAACTGGGTTGTTTTATATCTTTTGCATAAAATTTCGGATGTATCTTACTTTATGCTAGTTTTCGTTTGGTGGTCTTGTTGGTTGTAGTTAGTTGTCATTTATGGTCTGTCATAAATAATTTAGTGGTTGTGTCAAGCGATTGCTTGCGGTTAATGTGGTACTTCAGTCACATTCCATTATACTTAAACATTTTTTGAAGTAATATTTTACCGGGTAGATTACCCTTTACCTATAATAGAATAGTTATGCTAGTGAAATGATAGTTTAAGTTGAAAAATGATGAACTAGTGAGAAATTATCCTTGGTACTTGAACTCCATGATTAGAAGGAAAGACTAATGGTGTTAATTTAACAAATGACATGACAACAACTAATTAACCAAAGTCCATACATGTAACTCCATGTTTATCTTGTACAAATGATTGTGCTTTTCCAAAGTTGCAATATGATTATGTTCTCTCGTGAAAATATAGCATTGTTGATTTGTAAAAAGGGGGACTATTAAGAGACAAAACAATGTTGTTGATTTGGTGAAATATTTTATAAGTGGCAAGTAATTAGAGGTGGTCTTGTTCTTGAGCATTACCCAATTTGTATGGAGTTTGGTTAATTAGTTGTTGTCTTGTCATTTGTCTCAAGTAGTAATTAACACCATTAATCTTTCCTCATAATCATGGATTTCAAGTACCAACGAAAGTTTTTCACTAGTTCATTCTTTCAACTTTGACTACCATTTCATTTGCATAAGAAATTTATTACTTCATTTGCTAATAAAATACTTTATGACATTAAATTTAATTGCATATGTTTGATTTCGTTGTAAATTCAAATATTAATTTACCTTTCATATAATTAGTTAAACTACATAATACGATAAATTTGAAAACTTTATTTTGTTTAATTGATGTGGAACGCCTTGTATTGTATTATGGTTTCTTTTCGGGCTTCTCAATTATATGTTGCATTTCTACTTTAAAAAAAAAAAAAAAAAAAAAAAAAAAAAAAAAAAAAACTTAATCTATGTATCTAATGTAAGCTATTAGATATAAAAACTTACGTTTGGGGTACATATCAACAAACAATAAAAACGTGAAATAACCTGACATCCCAAAATTGTTTCATTGCGAAATACAAAATTAAGATTCACGAAAAGGTATAGCAACTCAAGATATTAATGTTGACTTAAACTTTAGAAGGTTAATTTCATTAAAACCTGCTAGCAAAAAGGTAGAGGGAAAAAGAGAAGAACATTACAACGGCTTGAAACAAGCCAAAATAAATTAAAGGGGGTAATAGTTTATCTTGTCTTCTTCAAGCGTATCTTTTCGCGAAAGCATCGAATCAAAGCAAACAAGGTTTATATAGTTCTCTCCTCTAACTAACTTCCATCCATATTTCTACCATTAGAAAACCTTCAAAAATTGTGATCCTGGTCTCATTTCAAAGCAAATTCAAAAAGTAATCCATTCATTGTGTTCAGATTTGAATTCCGCATATTTTACCAGTGTTTTTTAGAGATTTTCCACGGTTATTTTTGTTTGTTTTTAATAATGGGGATTTGGCGCCAAAATTCAATTTTGGGCATAATTGGATATTAGTTAATTGTAGCCATTTGAGTACTTAGTATTACATTCCTGTGTGTTAATTGTCAACTGGTGATGATTAATTGAAAATTTCACTTCTAATTTTCATTTTCCCCAAATTGTATAAACCCTAGCTTAAATATGAGAAATAAGAGACAAACTAGACCACCTAAAAGCTTGCTAATTCAGATTACTCTGTCAATAATACTAAATCTAAAAGTCAAAAAACTGTATCAAAAAAAGGAGTTGATAAAGATGTTGTGGATAAATTGGGAATTGTGGGTGAAGGGGCTAAATGTGAAGGAAGTAACAGGAATTTAGAGGATTCTGGGGCTATTATGAATGGGAAAGAGGAAGGAGACAAGTGTGAGGGTACTGAGATGTGGTTACTAAGGTTGTGGATAATACAGATGTGAATGAGGAAGGAGACAAGTGTGGGGGTACTGAGAATGTGGATACTGAGTTTGTGGATAATCCAGTTGTGAACGAGAAGGTTCAAGAAGAGAATGCAGTTCAAAAGGAAGATATGAATGGTGAAAAGCTTGAAAACAAGGTGCAGAATAGTGCAGTGAGGAATAAGTCATATGTTGCTGCTACAGGTAATTTGAATGGGTTGAGTAAAAAGTTTTTTGCTGTTCCTACTAAGGTTGATGAAGATGGTAAGGAATATGTGATTTTTGATGATATAATGATTCATGAGGGATGTAAAAAATTGGGAATTAACTCTATGTGGCTATTTTGTTGGGCATAATATGACTATTCATGAGCTAAGATACAATTTAAGAAGAATGTGGGGGAGGATGGGGTTTAAGGATATAGTTGATGTTAATAATGGTGTTTATTACATGAAGTTTTATAATAAAGAAGGGATAGATGTTGTGGTTAATAGTGGTCCCTGGATGGTAAGTAATACACCATTCTTTGTTCAGAAATAGAATTTACATATGTGCTTAGATAAAAGAGAACCTGATGTGTTACCTGTGTGGATTGAACTTTGTGATGTTCCTCTTGAGGCCTGGACTACACATGGCATTAGTGCACTAGCTAGTAGACTTGGGAACCCTCTAGTAATGGATAGTGTTACATCTTATATGTGTAGGTTAGGAGTGGGCAAAATTGGGTATGCTAGGGTGTTAGTGGAAGTGTCTGCAAAGAAATGCTTACCTGAATTGATTGAGGTTGTGTACACAGACAGAGATAAGGCAGAAATTTGCAGGAAGGTTGTTAAGGTAGTCACATAATGGGTTCCACCAAGATGTTCTGAATGTTGTGTGTTTGGGTACTCAGATAAGAGTTGTGGTAAAATTGTTAGCAATGAGAAGCAAGAAATGGGGGAGCAGCCTAAAGAACCAGAAAAATAAAGGAACAAGGTGAATGTTGGGAATGATAATGAAAGATATGAAGATGTTAGGTATACGAGAAATTATGGGGGTTGGAACAATAACAGAAAATAAAATTTAAACAAAATGCTTAGTTTCAAAAAAAATGGGAGTATATGAATAAAAATAAAACAACTCATCAAGTTATGTATCAGAAGAAGAAACAGGATGTGAAGCAAGATGATACAAGTAAAAATCAACTACCAGTGAAGGATAAAACTCCTGTTAAGGAAACTGGAAGTGCAAGTAATAAGGAGGAGAACAACAATAAAGATAATGGAAGCAATAATAGTAGGGGAGCATGGAATGTAAGGGGTGAAATTTTGGATGCTTTTAAAAGATCTGCTAATAAGTATGCTATGTTAGATCTTGATGGTAGATAATGCAACAACAAGTGGTTCTAAGGATGCAAAAGATGGATGTTCTAATGAAGAAAGTGATGTGTATAATGAAGAGAATGGTATTGCTCAATGTATGGGAAGTGATGATATTGAAGGAAGAGATAAAGGTGTCCTGAATTAGATCTTATATGGAGTTCAAAATTGGATGCTAGAATATTAGAGGGACGAGTACCTCTGATAAGCAAAAAGAAGTGAGGAATTTTATTGAGAATGAACATTTGGGTATTTGTGCTATTATTGAAACACAACTTAAAAGGAAAAAGTTGTTTAAGATAGGTGATAGTATTTTCAGGAATTGGAATTGGGTTCATAATATGAATCACTGTGATAAAGGGTGTAGAATTATGATTGGATGGAATGCTGATCTAGTGAATGTGAATGTGGTGCATTACTGCAAACAAGCTGTTATGTGTAAAATTGAAACTAGTAAAGGTAATTTGACTTGGTTTTGTACCTTTGTATATGCTGCAAATGAGGGTATTAAAAGGAAGGAGTTATGGAGGGAGTTAAGTATGTACCAGAGGTTGGTTAGAGTCAATCCATGGGTTATGATGGGAGATTTTAATGTTACTCTTGAGCCTTGTGAACACTCTGCTGGAAGTTCTAATATGACAAAGGATATGTATGAGTTTAGGGACTGAATCAATTTGATTGAAATGGAGGAGATTGCAAGTACTGCTCTGTTCTTCACATGGACTAAGAATCTTTATAAAACCAATATTGGGGACAAAACTGGTGTACTTAAGAAGCTGGATAGAGTGATGGGCAATGAAGATTTTGTTAGTAAGTATCCTTAAGCACATGTTATGTTTCTTCCTTATATAATATCATATCATAGTCCTGTTGTTTTGGTTATGCCTAATATAGTGCAGGTCAGGAAAAAAGCTTTTAAATATGCTAATTTTGTGGCTGAGAAGAATGGTTTTATGGAGGTGATTCATGAAAATTAGGGTGATAGGATTCATATGTTTTCTCTAGTTAAAAAGTTAAAAATGCTTAGAAGTCCTCTGAAGAAACTTACTTGGGAAAATGGTGATGTTTTTGACAATGTGAAAAAGATTAGAAAAGAATTGGAAGATATTCAAGGTAAGATTGATAAAAATCCTAATGACAAGATGCTAAGAGAAGAATAAAGTATAATTATATTGAAGTGTAGTGATGCTATGAGAATAGAAGAGCAACTATTATTTCAGAAGGCAAAAGTAAAATGGCTAAGTTTGGGTGATAAGAATAATGCCTTTTTTTCATAGAACTTTAAAAAGTAGAAGTCATAAGAAGATGATAAGTGCAGTGCATGATGAATTGGGGAATATATTTGAAGGAGATAAAGTGGCTGCTCAATTTGTTAAACACTTTCAACAGTTCTTGGGCAATAATACAAATGTTTCTAATCTTCCTGATCTTGAGGCTCTGTTCATCAACAAGCTTAATCATGATGAGGCAGAACATATGGTTAGGACTGTGAGTGGTGCTAAGGTCAAGAAAGCTATGTTCCTTATTGATGATAATAAGGCTCCTGGGCCAGATGGCTTCTCTTCATTGTTTTATAAAAAAGCTTGGGATGTAATTGGGAATGAAGTTTGCTTAGCAGTTAGAGAGTTTTTTTTTACACTCGGAAGATTTTGGGTGAGATTAATTCAACCTTAATTGCTCTGGTTCCTAAACTCCAAACAGCATCTAAAGTGTCGGATTATAGGCCTATAACTTGTTGTAATGTTATATACAAATGTATTAGCAAGATTATCACTGAAAGAATGAAGAAGAGTCTTGGGAAGCTGGTTAGCAACAATCACAGTGCATTTATCCCAAATAGATAGATACAAGACAATATTATGATCTCACAAGAATTATTGAAGGGGTATGGAAGGAATGATGGTCCAAAAAGAGTTGCTATGAAGATTGACTTACAGAAAGCATATGATACTGTAAATTGGAGATTTTTGGGTAATATCTTAAAAGGATTTGGGTTTCATGAAAAAAATGATAACATGAATAATGAGTTGTGTGACCTCTACGTCATTTTCTATATGTGTAAATGGGGAAAGTTGTGGGTACTTTAAAGGTGGAAGAGGACTTAGACAAGGGGATCCTGTGTCCCCTTATCTGTTTACTCTTGTCATGAAAATACTTAACCTGATAATGCTTAGGAAGATAGAGGGTAACAACTTGTTTCATTACCATTTTGGGTGTAAGAAGCTCAAAATTACACATGTATGTTTTGCTGATGACCTATTGATGTTTTGCCATGGAGATAAACAGTCAGTTCAGATTATTAAAGAGGTTATTGTAGAATTTGGAGCTATTTCTGGGCTGCTTCCTAATTACAATAAAAGTACTGTTATTTTTGGGAGTGTGAAGACTAAAGATCAGCAAGAATTGTTAAGTGTGTTGCCTTTCAAAGTGGAAAAGCTTCCAGTTAAGTATCTTGGGGTTCCTTTAGTTACTAAGAGAATTGTTATAAAGGAATGTAAGAGTTTAATTAATAAAGTAAGGAGCAGAGTATTGAGTTGGAAGAATAAATGTTTGTCATATGCAGGAAGACTCCAACTTGTGGCTTCTGTTTTGGAATCTATACATGTATACTGGGCTACTGTATTTCTGTTACCTCAGTTAGTTATTGATGGCATTAATAGCCTTCTTAAAGGGTTCTTATGGAATCAAAGTGATAAAACAAATGGGAGAGCAAGGGTGGCATGGAAGAAGTTGTGTAAACCCAAATCTCAAGGTGGTCTTGGCTTGAAAAATTTGAGTATTTGGAACAGGGCAATGATTGTTAAACATTTGTGGCATGTGGCGGTGGATAAAGATTCTTTGTGGGTGAAATGGATCAATACTTATAAGCTTAAGGGTAGGAAAGTGTGGAAAATTAATGAAGAAATCAATGACAGCTGGGGGTGGAAGAATGTGCTTAGAATGAAGGTTAAGGTGAAAAAACATATGATTGTCAAACTGGGTGATGGTGCTAATACTTCCATGTGGTTTGATTCCTGGTCTCCAATTGGTGCTCTAAGTGAATTCATTACATACAAAGATCTTTATGATGCTAGGTTCAATGCCAAAATGACTGTGAAAGAGTTTGTGATGGATGAAGAAGATAGATGGCCTGAGGAGTGGTATTCTAAATTTCCTATAGTCACACAGTTACAGCAAATTGAGATTGATTTGGGTAACAAGGATAGATTTGTTTGGAAAAGTAATGAATGGACTATATGCAAATTTTCAATCAGGCAGACATATTGTGATTCGTGTGAGATTGGTGAGATAGCTATTTGGTACAAACTAATATGGTTCTCTCAGAATGTACCAAAGCATGCTTTCATATTATGGTTAGCTGCCCAGGAGAAACTCCCTACTCAAGATAAAATTAGGAAATGGGGGAATTATGATCTTATGGTATGTTTATTATGCTATAGTGATATTGACTCCCATGACCATTTATTTTTCAAATGCCCTTACTCAAGTCAGTTATGGAGTAGAGTGTTGCAGAAGATTAAAATGTCAGACACATGTACTAGTTGGGGAGGTGTGATTGAAAGATTTGCTGGTTGTTATAATGGTAATTCTATTGCAAGTGTTGTTAGAAGATTGTGTTTGGCAACTTGTATGTACTTAGTTTGGCAAGAAAGAAATAACAGATTATTTGGAGATATAAAAAGAAGTGTGGATGACCTATTCAAGATATTTTGTGACATTGTGAAAATGAGATTGGCAAGCTTGAAGATGAGAAAATCCAATGTTGTTAGTGAAACTGAAAGAGTATGGGAAGTAAAGCTTAATTTGGTTTCTGAGAATGGTAATGGTATTATACGAATACAATGAGTGTGGTATAAAGGGTGGTAGTATGGTTCTGGTGTGTATTACTAATGATTAAGGGGTGTTTGGTTGTGTGGTTTATTATGGCAGTATGCAATTCTACTTAAGTTTCTTTCTATCAGGCCATTACAAGTGTGAAGTACCTTGTAACTTGGAGTCTTATCTGAATGACTGTACCTATTTTAGCCTATTCTAGTTTGGCCTTGGGAGGAAACTAGATAGCTATGGTTGGATGAATAGGAGGTCTATTAGTAAAGATGTACTATAAATTAGGGCTTCCCTTGTGAAGGGTAAATGGTCTTGGAGGGGAGTGCAAGAAGTATAGAATTGAGAGTGATGAAAGATGGCACTTCATGTTCTATACTTTGCATTCCCATAGGAGGCAATGGTTGGTCATCATGGAGGGAGTGTGTTCATGTGCAACTGAAGCCTTCCTTAGAGAGGGAAATGTAGGTTGTATGGCAGAGCCCCCCCCCCCCCCCCCAATGGATGGGTTATGGGTACCTAATGATGCCATCTTCCATTTTCACCAAGTCTACTGTGGTGGCAGGATGAGTGGATTGGTGGATTAGAGGGTGGAAATGTAGCTAGATGATAGGTGCATTCAAAGGTAAACTGAATCTATGAATAGATGTGGATGATGGTTAATGGTGTATTGGTTTACTGTTCTGGAATGGAAACTCTATGCAGTCCTCTGGTGTGATATTGAAGTGAGCATTTATGTTAGATATATGTGATGTATTGTCTGTTATCAGATAGTGTAGTATTAGCTCTTTTGCATTGGTTTCATAGATGCTGCAGTATTGTAATAGATTTGGATATGTCCAAATCTTTTGTGTTTATTCTCTTGATGTAAATCTTTTGAAAGTTAATATAAGTTCACCCTGCACCAAAAGGTTTATATATTTCTGAATGATCTAAGCCGTCTTTTGAATCACCACATCAAGACAAAAAAAATTCCACATTATTATGGGTTAATCGAGTCACTCCATGTAAGCAAGCTATTTAGGTCTCCCGGGCAGTCACTTAATCTCCAGCAATACTTAAGCAGACCAAAATTTATTGCAACTTAACTGAGCAATCAACGAAAAAGTGTGTGTCATCACAAACCGCGCACGTCAAGATTGTTATGGGTGTGAAGCCAATCGAGACTTAGATGCCAAGCGTAAATGTTAACCTTAAGTGGAATCTTTTATTCCAATGAATTAAATAACCTTGAGAATATTAGTTGATAGATAATTGACTCAAGTCTGTTTGTGAGTTTAGGGTCAAGTAAAGTTATGATTAGAGTCTCTTGTATATGTGTACTCTTTAAATAGTTGTTGAATAAATAATGTGACATGCGATGAATTCTATAATTCAATTTGATACCACGGCATGTCTGATATTTTTGGGCTATTTTAACATTCAGCAGTCTCTGAATAAATTTTAACATTAGGTAAATGGGTTATCCTCGGTAAAATATTATTACTCCAAAAAAATAAAATTAAGTACAATGGGTGTTGGTAAATCCCATACCTCAGGCCAAAAAAGGCAAACCAAACACACCTACAGTGCTTAATGCCTAAACTAGGATAAAAAAGACAAACCATTCTTGTGAGCAACTTCTATAAGGCCAAGAAATAAATCTAATGTTTAAACAGACCATGAAGATTTATATCCATCGAATCACAAAATGAGCGTTGTTCCGGAGTTAAACCTTGAAGGTCATAAGTGTCATATAGATCATAATCTTCATCCTCATGTAAACTAGCATCATATGCACCTCCACTCGTCATAAAATGAGAAGTCACATCATAAACATCTTCGAATTCATCATCACTATCACTATCACTATCACTATCACTATCTGAAATAACCAAATTCCCAATCTTAGAAAATGGATTACCTACCTTTTTTTCCTCATTAACCATAACAGGTGTACTATTAGAAATAACACAGGGAGCAGCATTGGATGGGCTAGGGATATCTTCATTGTTACCCATGTGTCCCACATTATCCTCCTTTTATATAGGAAGTGGCTTCCCATCATCACCTAGAAGCACAAGCTTCCCTTCAATATTTGACTTTCAAGCTTATTAATCTTTTCAGCAAGAGGTGTAGTACTTGGACTGTCAAATGAATCAATAATAACGCTTGCCTGTTTATCCATGTTCCCAAATCTATTATCAAAATTCGAATCTTTACTAACAATAGGATCCTCATCCAAATCACCAAGAGCATCAAAAGCATTAAACATGTTAACCACTTCAGCATCCTTACTTGGTTGTTTAGACGTAGACGCCTCCTTAGTAGAGTCTTTAGGAGGAGAAGCGTATGATCTTTAAAACTGCTCAAAAAGGTTTTTAAATCAAGATCCTACTATGTCAACATATAATGTTCCTCAACTTCTAGACTCAAAGGGCAGTGATTATATCACTGTTGCTCCTAAAATAAAAGATGATAAACTTACCAAGTGAAAGTAAATGTTTTTATGTCACATTGATGGTATGGAATCTAACTTCATTAAGGTTCTTAATGATGGCCACTATGTTCCTAAAACAGGTGTTGGTCTTAACAAACCCAAAGATCAATGGAACAATGATGAAAGAAGGGAGGTCAATCATGACCAATGCCACAAGAGTATCATCATCATGCTTGCCAGATGATGTGATGCAATTAGTTATTAATTGTCCCACAGCTAAAAAAGCATAGGAATACGTGATTTTAAACTTTGATGGTCCTTATGAAGTCAAATAAAATAGAGTCATGGACCTAAAACTTGATTACAATACCTTTAAACACTTTGAATATGAAACAGTCTCTCAAACATTCACTATACAAAGTTCTCATAAATGAACTGGTGAATGATGATGTTATCCTTTCAAATCATGAAATTAACACTTGTTTTGTTAACTACCTTCTAAAGAAATGTTTGAGCTTTGGCCAAGGCCTAAGGAACTCTAACTATGTTAGAGACCTGGATTTAGCCATACTTTTTTGGAAAAATCAAATATGAAGAATGGTTAATAGACAAAATCTATGCAAGTGAGACCAAGAAAGCCCTGACCACTATCGCTTATGGGTTAATGTTTTGCTAAACATGGAAGGCACTTAACTTAGTTGCATCAAGGTGATTAGTTAACAGGTTAATTGTGGCTTAGAAAAGTGTATAACATTTGAATTTGAATTGGGAATCTCCTTTGCACTCTATTATCCATAAGTTTTCCCCCACTCAATGAACACTCCATCGATTACTCATTCCTTGCTCCCCACTTAATGGACACTTCCCTATTATCCTTACCTTTGTTCCCACTTAAAGTATTATCCTTCTCATTTACTCACCTTTCCTTGATTTAAGCCACATTCATCCTATTCACATTTGAATCTTAATTTGAAATTTGAATTTCAAATTAGGAGACAAGACTTTGTCCATTGCTTGGTCACCAATTAAAGATAAACCATTTGCCCATCATTCTCTTCTCATCTCTCAAATAGATAAAAATAATTTATCCACTTTTAAACATTTCTCTAAGCTTATTTAACCTTCACTTAAACATGGCTAATGAGTTGGTTTAACATAACCCTACTTGGGGATTTGAAATGGACTTGGGAATGTCCAAAGTGAAGAGCATATGGGGACTAGTTATAGGCAAGAGTGTAGGATTATGTACATGATATAACGGGAATTAAATATTGCTACATAATAGTTCGAGATTGTAGTTTATATATTTATTGTGAATACATAAGTAATCCATTAAACAAAAGAGAGTTGGCTTAATTAATTGGGTTAATTAAGTTTAAGGGAGAACGGGCCAGGAAGTAGTGCTGTAAATGAACCGGACGAACACAAACGAAGACTTGTTCATGTTCATTCATCTAATTTTAACCGGACAAGTAAACAGACAAGAACACTTAAATGGACGATTTTTCTTGTTCATGTTCGTTTATTAAGAAAATGAGTTTTTCATGTTCGTTTATGTTAATTCATTAAGACACTAAATGAACATAAATGAACGTAGAAAAACAAACATAAATTTTATTAAATTATGTACATTATTAAGAAAATGAGTTTTTCTTAATAATGTACGTTTATTAATAAAATGAGTTCATGTTCGTTTATTAAGAAAATGAGTTTTTCATGTTCGTTTATGTTAATTCATTAAGACACTACATTATTTTGCTTTATAAGGGCTATTTTGTTTAAACAAACAAATTTTAAGAATAGAAAATTAAAAGATATGGTATACGAACATAAGTAAATAAAGAAACATAAACGAGCGTTAATAAACACATAATCGGTCGTTCATGAACAAAAATGAGCGGACACAACCTTTGTTCATGTTCGTTCATTTAACTAAACAAACATAAAATATTGTTCATGTTCGGTCATTTAATAAATAAATGCACATAAAAGAACTTTTTAGCGAACGATTCATGAAACGTTCGCTAAACGTTCAATTCGTTACAGCCCTACCAGGAAGCCCAACACCTTGTGATCCCACATGGAAGCCGGCCACCATAGAGGTGGATTAGGTCGGGCTTTGGTCTTTGGCTTGATTAAAAAGATAAGTATCGTTTTAAATCAAGTAATTATCTTGTTATTTATATTTGGTAATTATTACATTGTAAATTTGGTAATTATCTCTTTAGTCCTATAAACATCAAGATAATTCTATAGTTCATTACTAATTACAATTCTATAGGTCTAAGTCCGTTAGTTTATTTATTTGCGATTTCATGTGTTAAAAAAAATCTCGGCCCTCCCATCTAATGTTTTTCTGGAAAAAATGTTGTTTTGGCCCTCCTACGAAAATTTTTGTGGCTTAGCCACTGACTCTCCCCTCCTCTGTCTCTGCTCGTGTCTGGCCACACATACGATTAGTTTTTGTTCGTGTGATATTTGATCAGATCTCTTGTTGTTGATGTTGTTTGGATCATCCACTAGCATCGTAGTATAGTCACTTAAGGACTAATGTGCATAATCGTGAGAAGTTTAGTGACGAACGGTGTATCTTTGCTTCGGTTTAACTAAATTTCTTTAGTCTATATCCTTTTACTAGCTAGAAAAGCCTAACTTCATGTGTACTAAGATTAACTGCTTTTCTCCTCTTGCCACAGCTTGACTACCCCTTTACTACTTGAACTATCAAGCTTGACTACCCCTTTACTATCAAGCCAAGCCTCCTTTACTATTTGAACTATCAAGCCTCCTTTACTTTACTACTTGAACTATCAAGCCTTCATCGTATCTTTTAGCAGGAAACTAAGACAGGCAAGTCTCCTAACTCTTGTATCTATGTACTCATTAAGTAGTTTTAATAAACAAACAATGTGACCTAACATAAAATTCTACTCCGTATAATTTAACAGAGAAGAGGAGGGATTCATCTAATGTGTAATGTAGGCTGTACATATAATTTTACATTACATAACATATTAGCATCCTAGAATAATGCTCGGTAGTATAATTTTATGGACGTATGAAATGATAATCAAATTAACCAACAATTTAAAGTTGCAACTTGTAAAGCACACATTTTCATAGCTAGTCATCAACTCATCATTTGTATTTATTACAAAACTCACAAATATTTTTTCCATTTGTGTTCAGTTACAAAGATGTTTGTCACTCAAAACTTCAAAAGTTACAAATGTCAGTTCATCTTTATAGTAAAGTAAATGTCTGGATAAAGAAGTTTTGAGTTATCTAAATATTTTTAAAATTCATTTTGAAAAATGTGTTATATAATAATTGTTGACCACATGAAATGCAATAAATTCTTAACTTTATATATGTAACTTTAGATTCAAAGACTTTAATAACAAATATTTGTATTCAATAATTCAATTAAGCAACAAATAGTAAATAGTTTTGCCACACATTGTAATGTTTTTTACTACCAAAAGTTAGATGTGCAACTTTTTGAGCATTGACTTTTACAGTTGTTTATCCGACACTTACTTTTCCCCCAATTAGAATAACATAATTTTAGTTAATATAATCACTTTAAGGATTCATAAAAGTGTTACATTCTTGCACCTCGATAAACTAAACCTATACTTTACACTATACATGAAATTCTCCCTTTTTTATTGTGCAGAATATATATTTGGTAAGTAATGTAACATCAAAATGAGTTGAAATGTAAATAATAATAATAATAATAATAATAATAATAATAATAATAATAATAATAATGGATACAAGTTCATCCCTTTCGCTTTCTCCACGTTTGGGGAACTCGATGTAGAAGCTTTGAATACACTCTCACGTGTAAAGGCTATTGCCAGCAGCCACTCTAACAATGTTAAGAGCGGTGCTTTTATTTTTCATCGAATTAGTTTGTGTATTCAAAAAGGAGTGGGAGCACAGATTGTGTCTAGACTCCCTTCCAACTTCATGTAATTTCCTTGGTCTCAATGAAATTATTATTATTATAATAATAATAATAATAATAATAATAATAATAATAATAATAATAATAATAATAATAATAATAATATACCAATAACATATAGGTAAAATACATGAACTCCTAACAAGATGTTTACTCTTTAATACTAGATACTTATTTGTTGATGGTCAATCAATGAGTTGAAAATTATCATAAAAATATTTTGCTAGACTGTGTAAAACCGAGTTAAACTTACCTTTTCCAACTGATATAGACATGAAAATCATCATCTGTTTAAATAGTACAACACAATATAAATGTAGAATATTTAGCGACTTACATAAAACATGGTTTTTGTACCTTTAGGGGTGTTTGAATCGCAAAATATTTTTGAAAGAATTGTATATGTCAAGAAATTGTAATGTAAATGAATTGTAATTTGTCAAAAGAATTGTAATTGTAAAGTAAATTAGTTGGATTGTGAATGAATCGTAATATATAGTCATAATAATAATAATAATAATAATAATAATAATAATAATAATAATAATAAGAGTTAACTACATTTTCGGTCCTTGTGGATTGATGTGGATTTCATTTTTGGTCCATTTTTTCAAAAAGTTGTGGTTTTTCTCCAAAAGTGATAGTTTGATTTCACTTTCAGTCCAATTTTAACGATTCTGTTACCAAAGTATGTCACGTGAGAAACACATGAGGGATTGATTAATTTATTATAATTACACAAGGGTATGTTCGTCCTTTTACCTTTCCTGCTAAATGAAAGTCTATTAGTACCAAAAAAAGGAAACAAAATAGTGATTTCACTTCTCATCCTCATAGTTGAACCGATCATTGAGAAGATTCGGGTTGAATACGAGTGGAAACCACCGCGTTGTGATAAGTGTAAGATTTTTGGTCATACTCTTATTGATTGTCCTAAAGTTGTGTTACCTCCTGTCCAGCCAACTATGATTGTTAATGATGGTTTCAAGACTGTCAATAATAAGAAGAAAGGAAAACAAGGAGGTTATATTATTCAAGGAGGTTCTATTATTCTGGGACAAGGAGGGGTTCCTAAACCTATTGTGGGTAAGCAGTTTCAGTATCGACCCAAAAAGACTCCTCCTGAACCTAAGAAAGTGGATGGCAATAAGAAGAATGCTTGTGCTGTGGCTAGTTTGAGTGGAATGAATATCTTTACATCTAACCAGTTTGATGCTCTTAATATGAAAGATACGGATGCTTTTGGCATTCCTAATAATGATACCAATAAGGATGTGGATTCTGGTCGTACAATGGAAGTTAATGAAGATGAGTCTACTACGACAGGACCAGCATCACAAGAACCCCTTGTGAGTGATTTGAAAGAGAAGGAGTCGGTTGTAGCTCCTAAAACTAGTGATTCTTGTACTCCGCCCGCCTTTTCTAATAAGAGAGTTAACCCTTTTTCTAAGGTGGGAGAGATTGTGGTTTCTGATTCTGAAGATGAGGTGGTTGCTAACCCGTTTGATGAGTCTGCTAATCTATTCGGTGGTGGTCAAAAGTTTGAAGATGATTATGATGGATATGACTACGATGACTATGCGAACCAGGTTTATGATCTTCCAAGGAATTTGGATGCTTTTAATGCCATGTTAGGCACCAAGCTTCAAGGTCTTAGGAAGTAATTTTTCTCGTTATGTCATATGTTATCATTTGAGTAGTGGTTTATTTTCTTGTTTAGAAAATAGGAAGTATCTTGTTATGTAAGCTTTTTGCCTATATAACGGGCTGAGATATAGGATTTCACCTATATCTATTGTACTTAAACGTTTTGGTTAATATACTTACCAGGGTGCAGGATTACTCCCCTTAAAAAAAAAAAAAAAAAAAAAAAAAAAAAAAAAAAAAAAAAATTAATTGCAAGCTGAGAAGAATGCCTAAGGCAATCAAGGTGAGTAAGTTTAGTTTTAGCCATGTTAGGTGATTATAGCTTGTTTTGGAGCAAGCATAGCATGTATATGTTTATTTGCAGAAGTAATAGACTTATCATACACTGAAATTCAGTAGTTCATAGCATAGAAAGTTTCAGATAATTAGTAGTGTATCTCACGGGTGCTTTAGCCATGCACCATTGATTATGTTTAACTTAAAATCACGGAGTTAAGCTTCATAAATCATGATGTTAGAATTAACATGAATTCGGAATATATATATGTGTGTGTGTCTATATATATATGTATATATATATATATATATATATATATATATATATATATATATATATATATATATATATATATATATCTTCGGATATACCCAAAGGTTTCCATGTTCATAGACTCGGGAATAGCCGAGTATTATATATTACAATATGATTCAGATATAGCCGAAAACAAGCCAAGTGAAGGATGCTCACAAGAAGCATCATTAGCCATGATATAGGTGCAGAGGAAATGCATCATTAGTTACTTAGCGTGCCTAAAAAGTGCACAATGTGGAACTCTTACAGTTGCATCCTTTGTGGGTGACAGGTGCTTAACATAAAAGCATCCTAAGTAGATGACTCGTGCACGTACTCATGACATCCTTGGTGGATGGCCCTAGTTAGAAACGCACATATAACAAGTCAGAGCTCCAGGAAGAGTACTCATTAGCTAGGGAATTCCAACTTAGCTCGATATCGCATATTCAGTTGCCTAGTTTCAACTATAGCTTGGATTCATAACCATGCTGATGCACCTATGCAGAAACCCAAATTCTTAATTGTATAATAAAGTAATATTCCATATTCAGATATAGAAATATATTCAGTTTAAGATTCAGTTTCAAATACAGATTCAGATTAAGTCTTAGATTCAGTTTCCATATACATAACCAAATGCAGTTTCAGACCCAGTTATTAGTTAATCTAGTACAGTTCAGTTATTAATCAGAAAATCACTACAGTTTAGCCACCACGCCAAATTTATTGTAGCTCACGTTATAGATTCAGACTCAGACCCGTTTACTCACTAAGTCATCAGGACTTACCATTCTCAATTTTCATGTTTTGCTGGTTAGGTCATAAAGATGTTGGGGCTTATAGATTAAGGAGATAACTTAAAAGATCAGTAATGCTCGGGTATATAGGTGATAAGCATCTCAACCATTCTTTGTTATTCAGTTTGTTAACACACCAAATTTTATAATTATGTATCAGATTTGTAACAATCAAGTTTTGACATTAATGTATAGATATTAAGAACAACTATTTAAAAATGTGTCAAACTAAGGGTGTTTGGGTTAACACCCGCACTCTTAGTATTTTACGCTTCTGCTTATGAAATACATGTACGGTATTCATGTTTTATGGTAATAAAATGTGTTTTCAGAGTTCACAAATTTTTTCATAATCATATTTCAATTTATGCAATTTTCGTATTGCAAGTCTATACGGCGTATATGGCAGATCATATACTGTGTATGACTGTATACGGAGTATATGTTTCAGGCCTATACGGTGTATTCAATATAATAAAATAAAAATTTACAAACGTTTCAATTAATTATACATATCATAAGTTGTTATTTTTTGTTTATAAACACTCTTTTTGGGACGAAAAGATTAGCAAAGTAAAACTCCTTTGGGGTGAGAGTAGTTGACAAAGTTTGTTACCAATGATGAGTATATCTACTACAAATTCGTTATAACCGAAAATCAAACCATCAATAATGATTTTAGTTAGCCATTACCTTTCAGTTGGGCATATATCAACCGTATAGAGTCCAATACAAGTTCCCATTACTCTTTTTGTCGGCATTTTCACTATTTTGTCCATATTAAATTTTGCATATGACATATACCTATTGATCACATCAATATAAGAATTATTTTTAAATATAAGGATTTAAAAATGATTAAAAACGTATAATTATGGAATATAGAATTTCATTATATATGAATGCAAATCCCATAAATATATACGTAATTGGCATTTTTGTCACTAGATCTCTGTAAGAACATAATCATTATGTTCAAGATAGTATTTCCTTGAGGAAAATATAAGTTAAGATATAGCTAAATCATGACATTTTGAGTAAAGAAGGTGTTCTAGAAAACTTCTAAATAACTATAGATAGTGAATAAGATTAGACATTCATTAATCATCTAAAGCTTTACGGCTATCCAAATGGGTAGTCGTCTTGGGATCAGTCGGTTCGCAATGTCGAGTCGGACACCAAGATAAATTGGCTATGAATATTTTGACGCGAGTCATTTTGAAACGTTTAGCATTTAGCATTTTAGCTACAAATCTTGTTTGGCAACTAAAAGTTGTTAACGTTTACTTAAGAAACGTTCAAATTCAAATGTCACTTACACATTACAGGTACAATTCCGACCAATACTTTTTATAACACAAACAACTGCTATCAATCGTTAAGACTTACAGCCGTACGTCCATATTTAGCCAAGTCTATTTATGTTAATGGCTTACAACTTTACAAGAAGTTTACAAACATGCATGCATCACGTGATATCTCCAAGACTCCAAACCAAGTGAAAAGTTATTAGCCTCTTGAACACAACCTCTCTTTATTGATACTCACACAAAAGTTGATGTTTAACCAGATAATTTTGTACAAAAAAAAAAGTTGATTAGTTCTAAAAGAAGAGCATCAATCACCTTTAGTTGAATGAGATATGAAAGTGGAGGATGTGAAATGTGAATCATTCATGTTCAAAAAAAAAAAGAAAAAAAGAAACGTGCATCATTTGAACGTAAGAAATTAGAAGCATCTATAACAAACCCAAAGTTTATTAAAGTTATTTCAAGGTGGTTGTTTCGATAGTGATATGGTGACCGATTGTTTACGTAAGTATCCCGTAAAACTTTCAACTATATGATATATGTTTTTTATTTTACTCCTTTTATTTATGTTCTTTCTACCTTAATTCCTTTTAAATTTGTCAACCACGTTTCAGTAATAATGTTTGATTTAATCACCCCTCTACCACAAACTTTCATTTGAGAGCTTTTGGGGAAAAAAGTCAAGCCTTCAGTCCAACTCCTAGGTAAAATGTTACTGAAATAAATGCTCATTGCATGTGATTAGGTCGTTGAGGAAGGTAAGTCGGCACTCAAAAAGGATGCATAATTAAGATTTCTCCGTTCTATAATAATAATAATAATAATAATAATAATAATAATAATAATAATAATAATAATAATAATGGAAAATATTAATGTTTAATTTTAATTATAAAGCATCGTTATAAAAAAATCAAGTTTATATTTTTAAACGATAAATATTGCAATATATATACTGCAAAGAAATGCATTAGTAAGTTAGTGTGAAAGAATTGTGGTAGGAATTGAATGTAAAGTACTAAATGAAAATCATTTAAAGTTGGCCTAATAAATAAATTTTTAATGTATGAATATAATTATATATTATTTCTAGGTAAAAGAATTTAGTAAATCATTTAAAGTTGGCCTAATAAACAACTTTTTAATGTATGAATATATAATTATATATTATCTCTAGGTAAAAGAATCTAGCAAATCAGTAAAGTAGCAATAATATGTTACTAAGAGCACAAGGTGGAAAGGCAAGGCATTGCCTCCCCATTCGGGCCCCACCATGTCACATAATCAAAACACCTCAACTTCAACTAACAACAACAAACCCTCATCACCAAACAACAAACCTCAACTTCTCCATTCGGGCCTTACCTCTTACACACTTATTTTTTTATTCATTTCTTTAAATAAATTAAATTATTTCACAAATGCTAAAAAATAAAAAAAACATACTAATTTTATTTCATCAAATAAAAAAGTTACAATACGGAAAAAAAATACGATACGGGAAAAAAAATACAACACATACGACACTAAAAACCGAACCTAATTATTATTATTTCGTTGAAATTCTTCCCATTGTTGTTGTTGCCAAACATGCTCGATGAGACATAGTTGAAGCATTGAGTGTGTGCGTTTATCATGTAGTTCTTAGGTTTTTCTTTTTTGCATTGCGCAACGTTCGACCCATGACTGTTGTATATTTAGTGTCGGCGGAATATACATTTCGGCAGCGTCGGCTATATGAAAATGTTGATCTTTCAAAATCATGTTATGCATTATGATGCACGAGTACATGATTCTCCGTAACTTGCCCACAGTATATGCACACGCCGGTTGGGCAATAATATGCCAACGTCCTTGTAGGACACCAAAAGCTCTTTCGATATCTTTTTGCGCACTTTCTTGTTTCGCTTTCCATGCGGCGTGTTTTGGGTCGTTTGCAACAGTAAAGGACTTGACAAACGATGCCCACTGTGGGTAAATTCCATCTGCTAGATAATAGCCATTTTTAAATGTACGTCCGTGTACTTCAAACGGAACTTGAGGGCCAATATCGTCAATCAGATCGTCGAATAAAGGAGAATTATATAAAACGGTCAGATCGTTATTCGCACCTGCCACACCAAAAAACGCATGCCAAATCCACAAATCATAAGACGCAACAACTTCAAGCATTATAGTTGGATATTTTTTATCACCTCTGTGAAATTGCCCTTGCCATTCTTTTGGGCAATTCTTCCATTCCCAGTGCATACAATCGATGCTTCCCAACATTCCCGGAATCTTATGAACCTGGCTATGTGCGTCGTATAAGTTACGAACGTCGTCCTCAGTTGGTTTTCTTAAAAACTCCTTCCCAAACAAATGGATTATGCACATAGTAAAAAAAATCTAGACAATCACGTGCACAATGTTCACCTATTTGTAAATACTCATCTAATGAATCAGGTGCTACCCCGTACGCCAATTGGCGTAGGGCACATGTGCATTTCATAATCACACTAAAACTCATTACACCCGCAGCATTGGGTCATTGTCTAAAGAAATCAAAATGAGCAGGAAGAGGATCATGAGTGTCAATATATGTTTCAATACCGTCGACTATTTCTAAGAATAGTTTACGGCTCATACGGTAACGACGTCGAAAATTCTCTTCAGGATATTTTGGTTGCTCACCAAAATAGTCGGCCCGTAGACGTGCTTCAGCAACATCACATTCACGCCAAATGTATGTACGGCGATTTGAAGGACCGGCTTCTTGATTTTGCAACTCTTGCTCGTTTTCGAACTCTTGTATAATCAGCTCTAGCTCATGTAGCTCTTCAAAGTCACTAACTTCGGAATAAGATGATTCACTCATTGTTTTGCTTTGGAATGAAACGAGTTAGGTTTTTTAGAATGAAATGTTTTGGGTTTTTGGGAATGAAATATGTGTGAAATATGTAAATATATATAGGGATAGTGTATAATGGTTTTAGGGGTTATTAAAAAAAAAAAAAAAAAAAGGACGAACTTTGTATTTTAAACGTTACACAACGTTTACACACCAAAAGCTGCTAATTGTCAGATTTTACCTTCGCCATGGCCACGGGGAGGTGACCATCTGCGAGCAACGGCGAGCCTATGTTGGTGTGGCGGCGAGCAACGGCTCGCCGTTGCCTATGCCAACTCGGACGGCGAGGTAGCAAAATTCATCTGCACCTTGTGCTCTAAAGATGATGGTAACTTTACTTATTATATATATATATATATATATATATATATATATATATATATATATATATATATATATATATATATATATATATATATATATATATATATATATATATATATATATAGGGGAGCTTTATTTTCAGAACCCTGTTAAGTACGGAAACTGCGAGAACTCCAATTTTGCATTAGAAAACATGCATGTTCATATAAAACATGTATGTTTTCTTACATACACCTTAATACAAATACATGTGTAACATAGATGTTCATATAAAACCATGTTGCATTGATATGTTGCACTTAATAGGGTTTTACATGAACATTTATGTTATGCAGGTATGTGTATTAAGGTGTATGTAAGAAAACATACATGTTTTATAAGAACATGCATGTTTTCTAATGTAAAATTGGAGTTCTCGCAGTTCCCGCACTTAACAGGGTTCTGAAAATAAAGATACACTATATATATATATATATATATATATATATATATATATATATATATATATATATATATATATATATATATATATATATATATATATATATATATATATTGTCTGTAATATATATTAACAACAATGCCTTACTATAATCATTTTGTTTCTTAAAATTTTGTAAGTTTATTTGAATTCAGTTTTGAAAGAAAAATAATAATAATACATAATTTAAGTTTAAAAAAATCGATAAGACCTGGTAAAAAATGTAATTATTAAAATAAATATACCCTCTAATTTTTACTTTTTTTTTTTTGTAAGTTATACCGATGGCAACACGTTTTGGCAAACCGTTACTTTTATCTTGTTAAAAATGTTTTAATGCTTAATCATTAACTAACAATTATTAATAACTTTATATTACATTCTTTTGTAAAAGAAAAGTATTTTACTTTAAATAGCCTAAAAAGAATCATTACGTTTTAAGATGGGAAAAAAAAAAAACTTTTAGGGGTTTCCAATTTACAGGGAAAAGATTGATTGTTGATTTTGCTTTCGAGTGGTCGGAATTATGTTTTAATCATCTTTCAAAAAATTATATTTGCTAGATTGTGAGTTCGAAAAATAAGCTAGTTACAATTTACCATAGTTGTCAAAATCGCGATCCTGATCGTAGGATCGTACGATCCTACACACAAAAAACGATCAGGATCTTAACAAGATCGTAATTCGAGTAGGATCGTATCAGGATCGTAGGATCGCACGTAGGATCGTGGGATCGGATCGTAGGATCGTAGGATCGCCGAGTTATTTATTTTTTTGTTTTTAAATTTTTTTTTTCTATATTAACTTATTAAGCATAAGTCCATGTCTTAAAGCCCAATGATTAAGAATTCTTCATGAAAGCTATTATTTTGATGTTGTTAATTGACTGTCTTTTTGCAAGATTAATGAGTGACAAATCATTATGTTTTTACGAATTATTTAGAAATATTTTACATGTGTCTTTTTTGGTTTCGTGCTTTATAACATGTCAGAAGCTTGTTATCAAAGTAAACCATATGGATACTTGGTCCAATTTTGTTCATAATTTATTTTATGTTTCATATAAAAGTATGAACTATATGTTAAAATTTTTGAGTAATATTATCAGAATATCCTAATTTAATTTATTTGATTATCAAAAAAAAATATTGTGTTGTCCACTGTTATAAAATTATGTGGCTTCATTTTCAGATATAATCCATTTATCTTTTTGCACATTCTATATACTGTAATAAAAAAAGTCACAGAATCACGTACCAATAAATTAACACTATATTTTTGCATTAATCTAAATGTTATTACAAAAAACCTATAATAAAAAACATTAAATAAGAAGTAGGTGCACTTATGTTGTAACTTTGTGCAAGTGAGCATTGCAATATATCTAATATTCTACTACTACGGTACTTAAACATATAACTTTTTCTTTTATCTCCAATTAGATTTGTTTATCATATGAAATATTATATAGGAATGTAAAACTACAACCCCAACACAAAAATATATACATTTTCATAGGATCTTACGATCCCGATCCGATCCTACGATCCCGATCTTGCAAAGCCGAAAACGATCCTAGGTAGGATCCCGATCCTGACAACCTTGCAATTTACATTGACAATATCAGCTATAGAGCTACACAAACATTTGTAGTTCAAGAATAACAACTTTCTTAGTGGTGCAATATTTTTTAAAACAAAGTTGATTTGCACACATTTATTGTTACTTATATAGAAAAGTGTATAAACAGAAAAAAGTTAAATGTATAGTTATGCAACTATTTAAGACATGATGAGGCTTTAGCCGGTCACAACTAAAGTACTAAATGCAAATTATTTGACGTTGGCCGAATAAATAACTTTTTAATGTATGAATATATAATTGTATATTATCTATAGGTAAAAGAATCTAGTAAATCATATATATTGGTAAAGTAGCAATAATATGTTACTAATGATGATGGTAACTTTATTTGATTATATGTTTTTTTTTGCTATTATATATATTAACGACAATGCATTGTAATCATTGTGTTTTTTTTAAATTCTGTAAGTTTATTGGAATTCAGTTTTAAAACTCAGTTTTAAAACGAAGAAAAAATAATACTTAATTTTAGCTAAAAAAAGTTTGATAAGACCTAGTAGAAAATGTAAATTATAAATTCAACATGCCTTCTAATTTTACTTTTCTTTGTAAATTATACCTCTGGTAACACGTTATGGCAAATCGTTAGTTTTATCTTGTTAATAATGTTTTTAATGCTTACGGTATGTTTGGTAAAAGTAGCAATGTGTAGTAGCAGTGAGCAGTAACAATAGCTCACTGCATTGTTATCATTTTGCTGTTATATATTAACAAAAATGCATTGTAATCATTTTGTTTTTTCTAAATTCTGTAAATTTATTGGAATTCAGTTTTGAAACAAAGAAAAAATAATACTTAATTTCAGCTAAAAAAGTTCAATAAGACCTAGTAGAAAATGTAATTATAAAATCAACATGCCTTCTAATTTTAGTTTTCTTTGTAAATTATATCCCTGGTAACACGTTATGGCAGACCGTTAGTTTTATCTTGTTAAAAATGTGTTTGATGCTTAGGGTGTGTTTGGTAAAAGTAGCAGTAAGCAGTAGCCACAACTTACAGCTCACCGCTCACAGGTTGTTAATGAAGAATTGAAAAAATGAGTTTTCCTAAAAATAGCAAAGTTCGCCGCTACTTTGCCAAACAAACAATAAAAATAAAAAAAGTTCATTGTTCACCGCTCACCACCCCAAAAAGCTCTACGCCAAATATAGCCTTAATCATTGAGTTAGGATCAAATGAGAATAAAAAATTAAATGAGAAAAGTGAGAAAAAACTACAATCATACATTTTATATGCACCTACAAATGTAGATGTATCTCTCTTTTAAATTTTCTTTCTTATTTGAAGTGTGTGGTATAAATTATTCTCATTTTTCTCATTAACTAACAATTGTTAATAACTTTATATTACACTCTTTTGTAAAAGAAAAGTATTTTACTTTGAATTGCCTAGAAATAATCATTATGTTTTAAGATGGGAAAAAAATAACTTTTAGGATTTTCCAATTTATGGTCAAAAGATTGATGGTTGATTTTGCTTTCGAGTGGTCGGAATTATGTTTTTAATCATGTTTCAAAAATTTATATTTACTAGATTGTAAGTGTGGAAAATATGAATAACAGTAAAAATGTACGACTATTTGTCAAGATCAATGAAGATGATTTATAATGTATGAAACTCGTTACGCCAGAACTGGTAATAATACGTTTTTACATTAAGTTATCCATGTGATAGGTTTTACGTTTATTGCTTTTCATGTGTAGAGCGAAACAACTTGTTGCTTGTGAGTCTTTATATTTTATTATGAAAGTAGTTTGCTTAATAAGATAGAAACTATAAAAATTTGTTTTAAGAATTCCATTTATTGAAGTCAAATAATTAACTAGTTCATTGTTTATCTGCATGCATGAAATTTTTACGATCAAGTTTATATACGGTAATATGTAGTGAAGATTATGTATGACACCTTTGGTTACGTTACGTTGTCAAATAAAGTTCTTTTCCCTTATATTTGCAGTTGTTTATAAAATGAAAAGTATAAACCAGAAAACAAGAAGACCACCAATAAATTATATGCAAGAATGTAATTACATGATTATAAGTTCTAGAGTAAATTACACTGCTCGTCTCTAAGGTTGTACCAATTTGCACGTTCAGTCTCAATTTCAAAATAAATTCACCAAGTGTCCCTAACGTCTCCATTTTACTTCTCTGGTGGTCTTTTTGACTAACAGACATTAGTCAACGCTGGTTAAAAGCCTCATGTGCCTTTCACGTGAGGGCAAAATGGTCATCTTGTGGCTTGTCTTCTTCCACCTTCCCCCCCCCCCCCCTCCTCATATAATTTCCTTGGCATGTCCATCCACCTTTTTCAACCACCACCATCATCTTGTCATCTCCAAAATTTATTAACAAACACAAAACCCATTTTCAAATCTCATCATTTAAGAACATAAACTCAAGAACACAAATCAAAACCCATTAAAATCATAATGCATTGTAACAAATTCCTATATAATGTCATTAATATGACAAATTATCCCTCTAAATCAATAAGCTAACTCTATAGTTCTGGTTTAAAGTTTAAAATGTATAGCTAGAACAATCCCATAATACAGATAAACAATCACTAGTGAACAAATACTCCTAAGTCCTAATTTCATTTTCAGTTTAACAAAAAAAGTAGAACTTGTTATCCAACATAAAATCAAGCAACAAATCATATATATAAACACATTAATTACTCGTATGAGAAGCAAGCATATATTCCTACAAAAAGGGTTTAACCATCGATGTAGTGACTTCCATATCATGAATAACCATCATTGTCAACCTTTATTCTAAGGGCAGTTTTGTAGTTTGGAGCCTTTGTGTAAAAAAAATGCTTATGTCTATATGCTCACCTTAGTGGAATCAAATCACAAGTTTTCCTTTACAACTAAAAGCTAATTATTTGGTTCTACTTATAAAGATAACCTATTTAGATGGATTATCCCGAACAACCTTAAAAATACAGTCGTTGTAAACCAAAAGAGCTACCAATCACATTTTCAGTTAATCAAGATATATAACTTGCTATTCAACAAAGAACTAAACCCATGATTCAAATTTATATACAAGTATGCATTTCCATATAAGCACTAACACTCAAACCATTATTTGTTACAAGATACGAATGATATCAAATATATCTACCAGATATATAATAACCAAAAGATACCCCAAGATCAGTTACATCATCAAAACATTCAAACCCGAAAATCAAATTATAGGTAACCAAAACATTCCTGATCAGTTACATCATCAAGCCTTTAAACCCGAAAAATTAATTATTCAAACCCTTTATTCCAGATTTATTTATCATTAAAACTTAAAACCGAAAGAGGGCTATTCGATTTCAACTTTGTGAAACCATAGAACACTAACAAGTGTCTGTGATGGTGTGTTGTGTTGTGGGTGTAGTGGTGGCAGGCGGCGGCGATGGCGGCAACAGGCGACGACGATAGTATGTTTGGTATGAAAAAATAATTGATGATGGGAATGGTAATGGTGATGATGGTTTGTGGAGTTGAGAGAAGAAAAAATGAAAAGAGAAATAAAAAAAGGAAAAGATAAACTAAAATGACGAGCCATAAAATGACCATTTTGCCCTCACAAAAAGGCACGTGATGCTTCTAACTAGCATTGACTAACGTCTGTTAGTTAAAAGTGGAGGTGGAAACGAGTCGAGCCGTTCGTGAAAATCTCATGATCAGATCAGTAAAAAGTTCGAACCAGCCGAGCATAAACGAGCCCGAGCCCAAGTTCAAGCCTAAATTTGGGCTCGTTTAATAATCGAGCTCGAGCTCGAGCTTTATATATAAAGCTCGATTAGGCTCGCGAGCCTAAACGAGCACTAAAAATATATTTATATATATATTTTCTATACATATAACCATGTATAAACGAGCTTAAAAAATAAACGACCTCGAGCCTAGAGTGATTAACTAGCTTTCGAGCTTTATTTCATTCAACACATTGCATAAGTTAGTCGAGCCCAAGCCGAGCTTGAGCTTTTGAAAATTTCACGAGCCGAGCTCGAGCTCAAAATATGAGGCTTGAAACGAACTCGATCCCAAGCTCGAGCCTTATATATACAAACTAGCCGAGCTCGAGCTCTGACAGACTCGGGCTCGGCTCGTTTCTACCCATAGTTAAAAGGATCATCATAGAAGCAAAATGGAGACATTGGGGATGCCTGGTGCATTTATTTTAAAAATGCGACCAAACATGCGAATTTGATACAACATTAAAACAAATGGAGTAATTTACTCTAAAGTTATTTGTTTCAGATAGAGTGATGATTTGCACACTCAAGAAATTTATTTGCACACTCTAATTAATGATGTCTTAACAATTATACCCTTAAAAGGATGACAATGAGTAAAAATAAGGGAATTGATTTGCACACTCAAACTTTTGATTGGGACACTCCATTGTATGCATTTGATACTTGTACAAGGTTGACAGTGTGCTTTAACTGTCTGTACAGTTGAGTGTCTCAATCACAAAGTTGAGTTTACAAATCATCTCTCTAAAAATAATGTAAAGGTATAAATATCAAAACATCATAAATTAGGAGGTGAGTTATTTTACATATTAAGTTTTTGTTACAAACTAAGGGACAAATCCCCACCATCCATCTAGTTTGATCTAATGGTGGGGATTAACCTAAGATTTAATAAGACAACTTAAGTCCATGTTTTTTTTCTTGTCCTTTTTGTCTATCTTATTTATTCATTTTTTTTACTTTTTTCTTTTCTTTCTTTTGTTATTCTTTTTTTTTTTTCTTTTTTTTTCTAGCTTCACGTTTTTTCTATAATTTTTTTTTTTTTTTTTTTTTTTTTTTTTTTTTTTTTTTTTACGTTTTTTTCGTTTTTCATACATATTCGTCGGTTTTTTACGTTTTCGTCAGTTTTCTTACATTTTCGTTCGTTTTCATACATTTTCGTCCGTTTTCATACGTTTTCGTCTGTTTTCTTACGTTTTCGCTCGTTTTCATACGTTTTCGTCTATTTTCATACGTTTTCACCCGTTTCGTCCATTCTAATACGTTTTCATCCGTTTTTATACGTTTTCGTCCGTTTTCTTACGTTTTCATCTGTTTTCGAATTTTTTTCATACGTTTTCGTCTGTTTTCTTACGTTTTCGCCCGTTTTCATACGTTTTCGTCCATTTTCATATATATATATTCGTCCATTTTCTTACGTCTTCATCTGTTTTTGAATTTTTTTCATACGTTTTCGCCCGTTTTCATACGTTTTCGTCCGTTTTCATATATATTCGTCCATTTTCTTACGTTTTTGTCTATTTTCATACGTTTTCGTTCGTTTTCATATGTTTTCGTCCGTTTTCATACGCTTTCGTCCATTTTTATACGTTTTCGTCCATTTTTATACGTTTTCATATGGTTTCAATCTGTTTTCATTCATTTTCGTCCGTTTTTATACGTTTTCGTCCGTTTTCATTCATTTTAGTTCGTTTTTAAATGTTTTCAAACATTTTCATACCTTTCTGAATATCACAAGTGATATACTGTGATTATCAGAATATCACTTGTGATATTCAGAATATCGTGAGTGATATTGAATATCACTCGCGATATTCTGAATATCACAAGTGATTTTTAAAATTTTGTAACATGAAAATCACAAGTGATATTCAGAATATCGCAAGTGATATTCAAAATATTGCAAGTGATATCTGAATATCGCAAGTGATATTCTGAATATCACAAGTGATTTTCAACAAATGTTCTGTGACATGAAAATCGCAAGTGATATTCAGAATATCGTAAGTGATATTCTGAATATCAAAAGTGATATTTTGAATATAAATCACAAGTGATATTCAGAATATTACAAGTGATTTCACGCTTTTTTTAATTCACGTTTTTTCAAAAGTGATATTTTGAATATCACTCTGAATATCACAAGTGATATTCTGAATATCACAAGTGATTTTCAACAATTGTTCTGTAACATGTAATTCACAAGTGATATTCAGAAAATCACAAGTGATATTCTAAATATTACAAGTGATATTCCGAATATCACAAGTGATATTCCGAATATCACAAGTGATTTTCAACTAATATTTTGTAACATGAAAATCAAGTGATATTCTAAATATCACACGTGATTTTCAACTAACGTTTTTTTAACATGAATATCACTTGTAATTTTCTGAATATCACTTGTGATATTCATATTATCACTTGTGATTTTCATGTTACAAAACATTAGTTGAAAATCACTTGTGATATTCAGAAAATCACAAGTGATATTCAGAAAATCACAAATGGTATTCCGAATATCACAAGTGATGTTCAACTAATGTTTTGTAACATGAAAATCACAAGTGATATTCTGAATATCAAAAGTGATATTCAGATAATTACAAGTGTTATTCAGAATATTATAAGTGATTTTCACATTTTTTTAATTCACGTTTTTTTCAATTTCTTACGTTTTCTTCTGTTTTTGTTCGTTTTCATACGTTTTCTTTTGTTTTCATGCATTTCTGAATATCACAATTGATATTATTAATATCACAAGTGATATTTTAAATATCAAAGAAAATCACTTGTGATATTAAGAATATCAATTGTGATATTCAGAAACGTATGAAAACGGACGAAAACATATGAAAACGAATGAATACGTATGAAAGCGTAAAAACACGTCTGGAAAGGGACAAAAACGTATGAAAAAATGATGAAAACGGACGAAAACGTATAAAAACTGCTGAAAAGTATGAAAATAGACGAAAGCGTCTGAAAACAGACAAAAATACATAAAAACGGACGAAAATGCTTATAAACGTATGAAAACAGATAAAAATGGATGAAAGCATATAAAAACAGACGAAAACGTCTGAAAACAGACGATAATGTAAAAAATTGATGAAAACGTTGAAAGCAGATAAAAACGTCTGAAAACGTATAAATACTGCCGAAACGTATGAAAATAGACGAAAACGTTTGAAAACAGACAAAAATGTACAAAAATGGATGAAAACAGACAAAAACGTATGAGTATCACCGAATATCACTTGTGATATTCAGAAACGTATGAAAACGTCTAAAATTGGCCAAAAAAAATTGAAAAACGGACGAAAACCTATGAAAATGAACAAAAATGTAAGAAAACAGACGAATATGTAGGAAAAAGGATGAAAACGTCTAAAAATGGACGAAAACATAAAATGATAGAGGAAAACGTATGAAATCAGACGGAAACATATGTAAACATATGAAACCGGACGAAAACATATAAAAACGGATGAAGTCGTGTAAAAACGGATGAAAACATATGAAAACTGACGAAAACGTATATAAACGTATGAAAACGGACAAAAACGGACAAAAACGTATAAAAACGGACGAAAACGTCTGAAAACGGAAAAAAAAACGTATAAAAACGGATGAAAACGTATGAAAATAGACAAAAATGTCTGCAAACATATAAAAATGACGAAAACGGATAAAAACGTCTGAAAACAGACGAAAACGTAAAAAAACGGACGAAAACGTATAATAACGAACAAAAAAGTCTGAAACAGACAAAAACGTAAAAAAACGGACGAAAACGTATAAAAACGGACAAAAACGTCTGAAAACGTATATAATCATGTGAAAACAGACAAAAACGGACGAAAACGTAATAAAATGATAAAAAATCGTGAATTTATTTAAAAAAGAAAAACTTGACTTATTTTTTTTTAAAAAAATCGTGAATTGAAAAAAAAAAAAAAAAAAAAAAAAAAAAAAAAAAAAAAAAAAAAAAAAAAAGTGTAACGTTAATTGGAAAAAAGAGCAAAAAAAAGAAAAAAAAAGAAAAAAAATAAGAAAGAAATAAATAAAGAAAGTGAATAATAAAAAAGACAAAGAAAAAGGAAAGAAAAAGACATGGACTTAGGTTTCCATGTTTAATCTTAGGTTAATCCTCACCATTAGATCAAAATAAATGGATGGTGGGGATTTGTCCCTTGGTATGTACAAAAAAACTAGTCCCTAAATGAACTTTTCTCCATAAATTAGAATGAAAATAAATTTGTGGAGTATGCAAATTATCACTCTTTGAGATACCAAAGGAGAAAAAAAAAAGGTTATGATTAAAAGACAAGAAAGCCAAATACATTCAAAAACACAAATTGGCCCACGTTAAGGGAAATGAAACCTCAGTTGGGTTTATGTTTTGGGCCTCTGTTTAAAGATATTTGGACCACATGAGTCCAACAATTTGCATTTTTGAAAAAGCTATTTCTTACATTTTCTTTTTTATTAATCATCTAATAATAAGTGTTTACTATAGTTGTTACACAGTTTTAAAAATCACTATTAACCAGTAAAATTACAGCTTCAGCTAAAGCTCATTTAACTAAAAATAATTCAGTTTTTAGCTCATGAAGTAAATTCTACAATTTACCCAGAAATAAACATTTGTGTTTCATCTAATATGTTAGAAATTGTATATCAGATGGTGAGTAAAAACTTCTTTTTCGTCCATTATAGGGTGTTCGTACTTGTGTTCTAAGACAATATTAACAATACCAGATACTTGATAACCAGAAAACGGCTACAAAATGAATGACCATATATCCTTTTATCATAACATGTTAATCAATGTTAAATAATTGTTAAGTCCACTAAATAGAAACGGACTTTACAATTTTTTTCGTTTTAGTAAACGAACTTTTGTACTACACATCCTAGTATACGAAACTTTCAAATTTGTTACAATATAAGAAATATAACGGCTTGCTACCACTTCAACAGGTAAAACTAATTACCACCTACGATATATTTAAACTTTTGCTTACTTGAATATTTATTTGAATATTTTTATATACTAAATAATAAGTTTTTATGCTTATTATTATACGAAGTACTTGTATCTTTATCACTTTAAATTTTTACATTATTATATGACTATATTTTTGTTAGGGAATGGATCCGGTAATAATAATAATAATAATAATAATAATAATAATAATAATAATAATAATAATAATAATAATTTCTAGCCACACATTTTAAGTAAGGGAGAGAATTTTAAAGGAAGATGCATCTACTTTTGTAGGTGCATTTGAAATATGTGGTTGTGGTTTCTTCTTACACTTCTTATTTTAATTATTCTTCTTATTTGATCGTAACTAATTTTTGTTAATATTCATATACATGATATATTCTTTCCAAAAAAAAAAGAAACAAATAATAATAATAATAATAATAATAATAATAATAATAATAATAATAATAATAATAAATAAATAAATAAATAAATAATAAAAAAATACAACTGTTATCATCACCTTCCACAAACCACCCCAACCACCACCATACATATACCGTCCTATCCCCTTACACATAAACCCAACACCTCTGCACCATCACACGATGAATGATTGTGATTGATTTATGTTTTTATTTTGATATTGAGTTGGTTTTGATAGATTTTTATTTTGATATAGGTTAGTGTTGTCGGACTGATTATTAATTTTATAATGGCAATAATTTTGGGGGATTAGTGTTCTTGAAGTGGGAGATGTGCTTTTTTGGTTGAAGATGAGGAAGGAACTAAATAATGAAGAAGCTCGGGTTTTGATTTGGGGAAGAAAGTGGCTTTGATAAACTGGTTTTAATTGAAATGGGTAAAAATTAGGTCAAATACATAAAACGAGTATAAAAAGTCTACATGAACAATATAGAGAAATCAACGTGGAATTTCGAGACACGCGTGTAATTCAAATTAAAGACGTGAAAAATCAACTGGTCGTATTTACCATTTTATCACAAAACAACAAGTTTCCTATTCTATAATGTGTAGTAAAGCAATTCATTTGCTAAAACCAAAAAAATGTAAAATTTCATTTCTATCTAATGGACTTAACGCTAAAATAATCTCATAGTCAAACTCATTTAAATTATATAGTACTACAGCAAAACTAATTTTTCAAACACAAAACTAATAGTAAACATCCGAAAAACCTACTAACTACCGAAAAAGGGGAAATATGATAAATCATACTAATACCTGAATTTTACCTTCTGCTATTTGAAAACGATAAATCCGATAATCACTTTCAAAACGTGTACCAAACACAATTATTTAATAGAAATAAATAAATAAATATAATGACTAATAGAAATTATAGTTTTGTGTAGCCATTTGGCATTTTTTTTTCTTAAGCATGTAACACATTTTTGAATTCGGTCTTTTTGATGTAATGATGTGATCAATTGTGTGTATTATTCGACTGTTTTACCTTTTTATTTATACACTCCTATTTAATCGGAGAAGTGATAAATCGGTCAGATAATACACAAAACTAGTCACATGTTACGCAAAAAAGACGAAATTGAAAAGTATGCTACATAAAAAAAATATAATAATAATAATAAGAAAAAAAAAAAAAAAAAAAAAAAAAAAAAAAAAAAAAAAAAAAAAGGCTAGTAAGCTGCATTTTGGTATATAATTGATCTTAATAAAAATAAATAATTTAGTTAATTCTGTTACACTTACCCGCCAAAAAACAACTACTTTTCAAAAAATGGATATCCCTCTATCCTTAACCTTAAAAAAACATCCTTTTATCCCAACACAAACCCATGAATCACAACACTATAACTCATTAATCAAACACCATGCTATACGAAAAAACGATCGCGCTATACTCGAAACATATACCCATATGAAATCTTTAAACATTTCACCCGATAACGCCACTTTACCTCTCGTCCTCAAGGCGTGTAGCCGGTTACACGCCGTTGAGATTGGTAAAAAGTTACATAATGATGTGTTGGGTATGGGGGTGGTTTCGGATATTCGTGTTCAGACGGCTTTTGTGGATTTTTACGCGAAATGTGGGATGTTGTGGGACGCGCGTAAGGTGTTTGATGAAATGTCGGAGAGAGATGTTGTGTCGTGGAACGCTATGATTTCTGGGTGTGTTGGTTGTGGTGAGTATTGGGAAGGGGTGGGTTTGTTTATGGAGATGCAAAAGGGGGGTTTGAAGGCGAATGGGGTTACTGTTGTGGAGTTGCTTAAGGCGTGTGGGGAGTTGAAGGAGTGGAAGTGTGGGAGGGAGATACACGCGTATTGTTTGAGAAATGGTTTTTTTGGTTCGAATTATTATGTGGGTGCGTCTTTGATGGGGTTTTATATGAAGTTTGATCCGTCGATTGCATGGCTTGTTTTTGAAATGTTGGATTTGAGAAATACGATTAGTTGGAATACTATGATAAGTGGGTATGTGAACAATGGGGATTGTTTAAAAGCTCTAGAGCTTTTCGTTTTAATGCTTAAAGATGGATTCGAGTGTGATTCAGTCACAATGTTAGTTGTCATACAAGCGTGTACTGAATTTGGTGATCTTGAATTAGGACGGCAAGTTCATCAACTGGTTATTAAATTTGGCTACACCAATATGCGTATAATTAATACCTTAATGAACATGTACACCAAGTTTGCAGATTCAAGATCTTCTTATGAGCTATTTAACTCGATACCAACAAAAGATGTTGCTTTATGGAATTCTATGTTATCTTGTTTTATCGAGAGTGGGTACATTGAAGAAACAATAAATCTGTTAAATGATATGCAGTTAGTGGGATTTCAGTTAAATGAACGGACCATAGTCATTATCCTGCCTCTATGTGCTCAACTGTCCGATGGTTTGGTAAATGGTAAAAGCTTACATGCTTATGCTATTAAGATTGGCAAGGAAAGGAACAAACATATTGGAAATAGTTTGATTAATATGTACGCATTGTTAAACTGTATTGAAGATGCCACGAGGATTTTTATAAAGTTGGAGGACTTGGATGTAATTTCATACAACGTTTTCATCTCTGCTTTGATCCATAATGAATTAAAGGTACAAGCTTGCGAGCTTTTTATTCAGATGCTTCAGTTGGAAATTAAACCAAGTTCACAGACGGTAACCTCAATTCTTGCGGCTTTTGATAGTGGTGAACTTTTAAATATTGGTAGATCCGTTCATGGTTACGTGATGAAAAGTGGGGTCCAAGTTGACGCGTCTTTAAACACTGCATTGACAGAAATGTATATAAACTGTGAAGATGAAGAAACTGGTAGGAGCTTGTTTGAGAATTTTTCTGATAAAGATTTGATATCTTGGAACTCGTTAATTTCCACTTATATTAAGAATGGTCAAGAACACGAAGCTTTGCTTCTCTTCCATCATATGATCTCGAGGGTCAAACCGACATTTGTCACTATCATAAATGTTCTGTCTTTATACACTCATCTTTCTAATCTTCCTCAAGGTCGATGCTTACATGCTTATACGTTAAGAAGGTTTTCATCATTGGATGTTGACCTATCGCTTGTGAATGCCTTCATAACTATGTATGCAAGATGTGGTAGTTTGGAATATGCTGAAAAGATTTTCCGTGTTTTACCAGAAAAAGATATTGTTTCTTGGAATGCTATGATTGCTGGTTATGGAATGCATGGACGTGGGGATGATGCTATGTTGACTTTTTCAAAAATGGTCAAAGAAGGGTTTAAACCAACTCGAGTAACATTTGTCTCTGCTTTATCGGCTTGCAGCCATTCAGGGATGGTACATAAAGGTTTAAACCTTTTTCATTCAATGGTTCGAGATTATGGCATAACCCCTGAACTTGTACATTATGCTTGTTTGGTTGATCTTCTTGCTCGTGGTGGGTTGTTAGATGAAGCCAAGGATGTTATCGACACAATGCCTATGGAACCAGATGCGTCCATTTGGCGGGCTCTGATTGGTGCTTGTCGGATCTATTCTAATACCCACATGGCTAAAACTGCCTTTGAAAAGCTTATAGAATTAGAACCAACAAATGCCGGGAATTACGTGTTATTATCCAACATTTATGCAGCTTCCGGTCTTTGGTCCGAGGTAAAAACCTTGAGATTAATTGTCGAAAGCAAGGGTTTAAAGAAGCCAGCTGGTAGAAGTTGGATTGTTATCAAAAGTAAACTCCATTTGTTTGCAGCAGGAGATAAATCACACCCAAAGTCCAAAAATATTTACGAAAAGTTGACTTTTTTGTTGACTTCTGTTAAGGAAATGGGGTATGTTCCTGATTTGAGGTGGGTTCTGCATAATGAAGATGATGAGAGAAAAATGGCAAGGCTTTCGAGTCATAGTGAGAAACTAGCTATCGCTTTCGGATTGATTTGTGTTAGTAGTGGTTCACCAATCTTGATTACTAAGAATTTAAGGATTTGCGGTGATTGCCATGAATTCAGTAAGTATATTTCAAAGCTTTCCAGGAGGACAATAATTATTAGAGATGCGAGTCGGTTTCACCATTTTGTAGATGGATCTTGCTCTTGTAAGGACTACTGGTGAGGTTTGTTACTGTTGATCATTAGTAATTCACTACATATGTAAGTTCGTAATTTAGTATACATGTCTATATAATGCATACACTTGTTAATTATCTATTTATCCACGTTTTCTGGTTTCGTGTTTATGTATCACTTATACTAGATAGTAACTTCTTCAATCTTTCCCCACTATTGCACTTCACATGGCTTAGAGTAGGAATAAGAAACAAGTATGATAGATGCACATTCCAAATATTAGGTGGCAATATGTGTGGGTCGGACTCATGTAGTTTTTGTGCAGGTTGATTCGGGAGTACTTATTTTGTAGGGGTGGCAATTGGGGTCTGAGTTTGGTTTGGCAGGTCTGGATAACCAAACCCAAACGCAACGTGTTTAAGTAATTGGAAATTTGGAACATACTTGAGACGTGTAAACAACCCGAATACGACCCACCCATGCTGACCCGTTGTTTATCTTAACGGGTTGACGTGTTAACCCGTTTATCCCTTTTTAAGTTTAGATTTTACTTTTTAGTTTTTTTTAGCTAAGCATTATAAGTTTTATGCTTTTAAAGTTAAATGGTTTACCGGATTGACTAGAACACACGGCATTTTTAATAAACAGATTAAATGGTAAGAATCTTGACATCAAAAAGGTAAGATCGATAACTAAATACGAAATGCTGGTGGAACCAAATGTTGCACACAAACTATTTCATTCATCGCATAAAAGAACCATGTACAATGTAAATTTTGAATATTTCCTTCTTAAGTTATTTAGTTGGAAAATGGCAAAATGCTACAGTATATGGTATTAAAAAGGTAATAATGTGTAAGAGAGAAAGTTAAAGGGATTAAAAATATAAATTTACTGTTATCACCTTATGAAACTCCCTCAATTTCGTAACTGGTTTTCAATTCTGCTGGGATCTCAAAGGCAGAATATGTTCCTCGTACCATTTTGCAGATACTCCTAGATTCGGTGTGAGGGATCTGATGCGGTACAAGAGCGTGTGTAAGTCATGGCAATCTTTAATCTCTGACCCTCGTTTCGTTATAGCTCATCTAAACAATAGTTATTGCAAAGATCACAACAATAACGAAAAATGGTCATAGGTGGATGGTCATGTATAGGGCAGGCCATCACTATTGTTATCATCTCGTTTTTTAGCCTGCATTGAATATGTAATCTTGCTAGTTCTGTTGGAAATTCCTGATGAGGGTTTGCAAGTTTTTTCCACAGTTAAAGCAAAATGTAAAAGTAGTCTACGTGGTGACTTGTAGTACAACTTATGGAGCGTGTGGTACAAGCTTATGAAGCTGGAACTACCCAATTTTAAGTGCTACTACACGCAATCATCAAGAGCTAATATTCATATATGGTCGCAATGGTACTGGAAAAACTTTCCTCTGGAAGATGATAATAAGTACATTACGGTCCAAAGGGAAAATTGTCTTGGCAGTGGCATCGTCTGCCTTCTGGCATTGCTTGACTGCTTCTTCCATCCGGTCAAACAGCACATTCTCGATTCAAGCTGCCAATTGATCTCACAGATGAATCAATGTGTAAGATCGAAGAGGTCACACATAAGGGAAATCTATTGTCTAAATCTGATCTTATAATTTTGGATGAGGCTCCAATGATTAACCATCGATGCTTTGAAACATCAGACAGGACCTTAGAGATATCCTTGATGCCCCCAACATTTTTTTTGGAGGAAAATCAGTTATGTTAGGTGGAAATTTGTGCAGACTCTTCCAGTGAAAAAGAAGGTGCCTCCAAAAAAGAAATAACACATGCTACACAATTGCTACTATGTCTAAATCGGATTTATGGTCACATTTTAAAATTTGCATCCTCAGTGAAAATATGCGACTTTTAGAAACAGAATTAAATGGACAAACACATGATAGCCACATTTTTTTCCTGGCTTATCAGATGCTCAAGACATCTCATGGATCAAAATCCTAGATGAATATTGTATCCCAAATGAGAAAAATGGCATATCAAAACTTATAAGATTCATTTATGATGAAGAAACACTACAAAGACCAAATGCTGAGCGATCACAACAAAAGGCGATAGTCTGCCTAAAAAAGCTGAAACAACTGATCTCATAAATTCAGAAGTTTTATCAATGGTGCAGAGTGAGGCCACGACTTATTATAGTTCTGATGGTGCAATCCCTTATGGAAATGATGGAGGATAAGCATAAATGTTGTATCCTACCTACGCCCCACAGACTATTCCAATACATTCAACTTTCCAGGTTTGTCACCTCATCGTCTTGAACTCAAAATCAGAGAACCAATCATGCTTTTAAGAAATCTCAACTTGGTAAATGGATTGTGCAATGGCACAAGAATGATTGTCACCCAATTGTTCACCAAAACCATTGTAGCACAAGTTATTACAGGAACAAGAGTAGGAGCAAAAGTATTTCTAATTCTAATCGACAAAGACCCGAAGCTGCCATTTATTTTTAGGAGGAGCAATTCCGAGTGAGAATTTGTTACACAATGACCATAAACAAGTCAAGGACAAAATCTAAACAAAATAGGGATATAGTTGTTGGAGCCTATATTCAGACATTGGCAGGTGGATTTATCTAGAGCAACATCACCTTATGGCTTAAAACTACTGATCAATTGGCAAGATGGCCAACCGGAAAATACTACCAAAAATATAGTTTATGAAGATTTTTTTAACAGAAATTGAGAACATACAGGTTATCAATTCTTCATTGGTACTGTACCATTCTATTTTGTGTGTATGATCTTATGAGTTAATCATGTATTCGCTCTAACTAATATTTTTTTTGCTGATGTAGAACAAGGTCAGAGAATCCTCTAGACACGACAACAAGCTACTGTTGTATGCTACTTGACAAACATGTATAACTCAAATATCATTATAGAAAAACCATCAATGAATTGTGAATGATTATAGAGACTTTATCAGAATAGGGTACCTTTATTAGGATAAAAAGAAGGAAAACGATAACCCACAACAGAAATTACATGAATGAAAAATAATAATGATCGTATAAAAGTAGAGAAAACATCATTTGGCGCTTACAACCAAGGAAATCCTCACAGCTTAGAATTTTTCTGAAACTAGTTTTCTTGTTCCCTGTTTTCCAGTAGAACCCGTAGAATCGGCTGAACTTTCGTATGGAACGGGAATATCGATAAAAAACTTCATATTACCATCCCTACAGTGATGTCCATCTTTAACGCTGCAAATGAAATATCTTTTACCTGGGGACTTTATGGCTATCAAATCATCCCCACTAGTGAGAGGTTTTGCACCAGAAGGCACAGTACATTTTTTAAAGTTCTCTTCATCGACTTCAACCACGTCATGTTGTCCAGGAGGATATTTAAATTCTACATCCACAACCAAAATCTCATATGATATGTACGACAAACCATTATAGTTTATACATAAGAGTGAGTTATGGAACCTTTCTCTCTAGCCGGCCTAATAATATGCAATAGTACGCTCCAGATAAAAAAAAAAAAATAGATAAAGAAGCAATTAATAATAGTGAATTTGTATACATAAGATTGAAGACACATACGTAGTGCATCGCCAGGCCATAAATCATAGTTCTTAATGAATGTTTGATAGTCGGCGCCATAGTGCCAGTCGATCTCAACCGTTACTGGTGTGGATGTTTTCAATTGAGCCGCAGCCGAAATAGCTAGAGCCATTATCGTTGCTATAACAACTTTGATCATGTTTAAGTTTGTCGTAGCCATTTGCGTTATGTCCAACCTTTGAGTAAAATATCGTCAACTTTCGTATTCATTAATCTAATATCAAATTTGAGCTTCTTAATTCGTGCAAGAATATCTATCAACCATGAATTAAAACTGATGAAGAACCTAAGTCATCGCCTAATGAATCGATCAATTATTCCAAATTTGAACAACAGGTACGGCTCTATTATTAGTAACTTAAATTGAATATTATGCGGTCGAATATTATGGTGACCTAAGATACCAATTTTTTTTAATGTGTTTCTCAAAAGTGTTATATTGATCACTTCACTTGTAGAGATATCACTTTAAACAATTCACAAATTAATTATAACTTACTAGCATATATTTATTTTCCAACTAAAATCTCAAAATAGATATCAAATAAAAAGCGTAAAATAACTTTAGTTGGATGGTTTTTAGTAACTTATGCTTGCCCACATGACAAAATTGCTTCTGAAATTATGTGTTTTCTGTGTTGTATATTTAAGGTAGTATTGTCAATTTAAAATTTAGTCGTGGAAGTTTTAGCTCTAAAACCGGCTTAGGAAGACATTTGATAGTTCTTCTGATATGGAGTCATACTCTAAATAGAATCATGATCTTGTATATATTTAGATGTTATTCTGTTTTGAAATATAGTTTTAGATATATATACACCTTATACACAAAAGAATGAATGATACACTAACTACTTGAGAAGTTGGATCACACAAAGTGATAATACTTCTTGTCTTGAAGGATAGAAGTATTCTTCTTTAGCACTTGAATAGATGAAGCTTGGATCACTTGGAAACAAAAGCTTATGATTAAATGATCAAAAGATTTAGGAAGATAGAAATGGAGATTTAGAACAGAAAGTTTGGAGTACAAAATGTGAGGAAAAAGTCCAGGAATAGTCCACTATTTATAAGCAAAGCTGAGCACAAATGGAGTATGGTCGGTCCCCTTAAATAGAGGTCGCCCCCTTAAATATTAAGGGGGACCGCCTTTATAATTAATGGGGCCGCCCCTTCAGACCGTTGCTCATCTTTGTCTTTTAGTGAGGACGATTTTTATGGAACATTTTTGCCATTTTCGGTTGAGAATTTGAATTCATGTATTTATGGTGAATTAAACATATCTATTTAATACCAAAAATAATTTTCTAAAAATTATAAAATATTTATGAGATTTTATAAAAAATCTAGTGATTAAGAAAATATTTTTTTGATCATAAAATGTATTAGGTATTTTGTTTATTCATACCTTAAGTGATTATTTTATTAAAGTGAATATTTACTACTAAATACGTGTTTACGTCATAATCTTTAGTTTAATAAGTTTACATTTTGTGATTATCAAAACGCAGAGATATCGAAAAATATTAATAACGTTTTTAGACATTATTTATATCAACAACTTTGATAACATGTGTCTAGTTGTGGCTTGCTTGGGCTGCCATACCCCTCCCACGTCTTCTTCACTAGCATTATAAGTTAGTGTAAGCCCTTAAAAAAAGTTAAATAGAATAGACATAAGTAATCATTAAAAGTTTACTCACCTATAGTCAAGATATCAATGAGAGAGAATAGATTACGACACTCATCTTATAAAACTAGCAATAAAACAAGTGACAAGCTACTTAATCATTAGTCAAGCCTCTTATCTGTATCTGTTATTTATCTGTGTTCGTGTTTGCCATTCGTTGCATTCTATCTCAATAGTTTTATTATTTTACTAATCAACTCAAATCGTGTTAGTCTCTCAAACTGAAAACCCCATCGCGTTAGATTAGATTGTAAAACTAACTTAGGAATTAAAATACTGATAGACATTCTAGGTGTTAACGTTCCACTTTTAGTGATCGACACTCAACTTACCAACTACGCTACATTGATCGGGTACACTCCTGGTTAGCGTGTGTGTTATAGGATAAGTTGGCTAAATATAAATTTAAAACTTGATAAAGATAATCCTATTCTACAACGATATACGCACGCATCAAGTTTTTGGCGACGCTGCCGGGGAGTGAATTGTTTAATATCTTTTTATCTATTAGTATTTTAATTAGGTTTTTAACTTGTTTAGATTTTGATTTTTAGATTTTTAACTTTTAACTTTGTTGTGTATTAGTATAATTGCATTCATTGTATTATTCTGCATATTTAGTATATATTAGTTTGTTTATTTTCTGTAATTTTTGTATTTTTAGGTTTCTTATTTTTTTTGCATTGTTTGCTAATTGCTGTATTTTCCAGATACAAACGGTACGGTGCATCTGTTTTCACAGATACGGCATATTGCGGTTTAATTTTATATACAGCGTAATTATTTAATAATTTAAATACGGCTCATCTATCCCCTAGATACGGCGTATTCTGTTTTTAATTTGAAAATTCTCAAAACCCAAAACGCCATACGACGCATCTGTTTTACAGATACGACATATTAATTATTTATTAAAAACAGTTTTCGAATTTTTTAAATTAACTAGAAGCGGCATATCAGTTTATGAAGATACGGCGCCTTGAAATAAAAAATCTTGTATTTGAAATGTAACGAACATACGGCGTATTAGCTTTTGCTCATACGGCGCATTTATTTTTAATAAGTATAAGTAATTTTTGATAATTATGAACGCACGACGTATTTACTTCTTTAATACGGCGTATTGATCTTCTGAAATAAAAGTTTGATTAATTTTTAATGTTTGAAGATACGGCACATCCTTTTTATAGGATACGGCGCATCATCTGTAGATATCAACAACTTTTATTTTTCGTATTCCGTTTTTGTTATTAATTTTCTGATATTTTACTTTATCAAACCTATCCTAGCTACTAATGCTTTTTGTGCTGATTTCAGGAAGTGCATGAGCAGGAGTTCAACTAAGAACTTAACCATACCTTTCGAAGATCCTGAAAGAGCTTTCCACTCAATTAAGAAGCTTTTCAGCCAAACAAGCCTTGAATGTTCGAGTTCGGTAGAGCTCGATTACTTTTCTGATCAAGAATCTCATAACGAAGAAGAAAAAGTAACAGAAACAATGACGGATCCAACTATGGAGGAGTACATGAACAAGACTTGAGCGGACTATGGTTCCGGAGTTGCTAGGCCAAAGTTTGATGAAAAGGCCAAGTTTGAATTGAAGGGTCAATTTCTCAAAGAGCTACGAGAGAATGCTTTAAGTGGATCAGAAAATGAAGATGCTAATAAACATGTGGAAAAGATTCTTGAGCTCGCAGATCTTTTTGTGATTAAGAACATGACCTTTGACCAATTGATGCTTATTATCTTTCCCCTTTTTCTTTTGAGAACTGCAAGAAGATGGTTGAATGATGAACCTATGGAATCAATAACTAATTGGAGTGAGCTATAAGCACGATTCCTAGGTAAGTTTGGTCCTATTGAGCGTGATCTTGAATTTACCTACTGGTTGAAGTCTAAATTTCGTAACCCTGATAAGATGAGCATATCTCTAAAAAACAAACTTTGGACTTACTAGAAAAAGGGGAACGATGAGAAAGAGCTAAATGAAGAGGTGGGTGAAATGTTTAGAATTGAAACAAACTTGTTTGAGTACGAGACACCTCTGTGCAAGGAATTTAAAGAATTCAATTATCTCTTAAAGATCGACGAAGATGTTCTAACTGGTGATTTACTCGGTTTTAAAACTTACAAGGTATTTAAGAACACTTGGTTATATGAATGGAACGATCAAATACCATGGGTTTATAATAAACCATTGTATGAAGATGAATTGAAACATACAAGTGAGCCCATTCTATTAAAAGACGGGTATGAAGAATGGCCAACTTGTAATTGGAAAGAAGATAGAATTTGTACTGGAGGAAATTTACCCTAAAAAACACAAGTTGGGGATAAAATTTATTTCGCCAGTTATGATTGGCATTACTCGATCAATCGTGGATTGCAAAAGAAAACATGAAGCCCTAAAAGAAAAATCAAGACTTGACTCTGATAGGGATGAATGTGACGCTAAAAAGGTGTCATTCTGGGACTGGGTGCACCTGAACTTCGATGACTACACGAAGCTAGATCAAAGATTACAATGGAGGCTTCAGAAAGAATGGGACGAACTGCAAGACGATTATGAGTCTCGCGATAACGAGTCAAGTGATCATCAATATTTGGATACAATGGAAGGACCTTTGGAGTCAAACGATGAAAAAGATGATGATTAAACTGATGGATTTAAAGATTATTTAATTTGTAATCAAGAACCTAACTTTGATAATGAGAAAGCATAAGCATTCAAGAAACAAAAATGTCAACTTCTTGGGATTCCTTACCAAAAGCCGCCAACATTTACAGCTGAAAAATTCGAGGTTATTAAATACTCATTTGGGCCACTTGAAGAATACGCAACTATAAAGATTACCGAGTTTAATGAGCCAACTCGTACTGAAGATAATGTGACGCAAGTATATCACGACATCTTTCGCATCAAGGATGAGGGATGGTACGTGACAAGAACAAAATAGGAGCTGAAGATGAGTCTAACTTGAAGACTCTGGAATACAGAAAAGTGCTATCCGGGAGACAACCCGGATTATCTTTTTCTGTTTTTTTGTCGAGTCTGTCAGACCTGCACTTGATGCGGCGCATCTCCTTCAATGGATGCGGCGTATCAACTGTACAAGTCATATCTATCATTTATTTTTCTGCATTTTATTTTTCTGAACTATAAACTTTCTGTCAGTTTCTTTAATGCGGCGTATCCCTGGTTAAGGATATGACACATCTATTTTCTGACTTGTACTAATTCCAAGCTCGATACGGCGTATCCCTTTCCATGGATACGGCGCATCGACTGACCTGATGAAATTTTCATATTTTTAATTTTTAATTTTTAATTTTTAGGTTTTATTTTTACTAACCACTAATAGATTTTGCACAAGCTTTGATTTTCTTAACACATGTGTTTATAAATGGTGGTATTTATATATTTCTGTACTTTTTGTGGAGACATCATTCATGGAGGTTTGAACGCCTTCTACTCACAGAAAATAAAAATTTGCTCACAAACGCATAATGGAGGATCATACCGAGCAAATCTCAGGGGAGTTTTCCGTTCTAATTCTTTTTATTCAAACAACGAGGACGTTGTTTAACTTAAGTGGGGGGGGGGGGGGGTGGAAAATTAGAACGTTACTTGTCCTTAATTTTTCAAAAATATGCGTTAATATGTGATTAATATGTGTAAATTTAAAATTTTTCTAGCATGTTTTTGTTAAATCTAAGTTGCATAACCGCACACATAACTACTATTATATAAAATTGTGATAATTGAGCGTATCCGTTTCCTATTATTTACCCCAAATTCCACAAATATATGAGTGTGCCAGTGACTTGTAAACTTTAGAACTTGACTTTTATACTATTCGAGACCAGCATAATGAGTATTATTGATATAATTGGAGTGACTTGTCTAACTTGGTAAATTTCTAGGATTACACCCAAATAACCTTTATATGTTATGTGTTATTAACTAACTACACTGGTTAGTTAACCCCCGTATAAACCCTTTTGTTACTCTCATTTTTAGAGTAAGATACCCCTAGAAAAACCCTCAGAGCCATTCCTTTCGTTTCTTACACCAATAAAAATATTTCGTTACACCTTTACACCTTAGCCTACCATGTAGATTTAAGTCTGTGGTTAGTTGCATTTGGTAAAAGTGTGTTTCCCCGCATTTTCTGTGTTCATATGCTTAATTTATTATCTTTGGTTAAGTCGGGAAATTGTACAATGCAATTTGAGTGAAAATAGATAATGTATTTTTAATTTTTGTGTGTTTACTACTTTCACTATTATTTTTATATCTAAAGTTATGAAGAATATGGAAAAATCATCCAGATTTGTTACTATAGTGAAGTGGTGAAATTTTACACTATTAGTTATAAAAAAAATGAAAAAAAAAAAAAAAAAAAAAACAAAAACAAAAAAAGTGAAAAGAAAAAGAAGTAAGAAGTTGGAAGTTTGAAAAATCAACGATGTAAAGTTCTGTATAAGTGGTAGATATCGCCACTATTTGTTGTACTATATTTATGGATTGCAAATGACCATTATAGGAACGCCAACTAAGATTTATTCTTTAATTAAGATATTTTTGAGTCTGATTCATGTCTACCTTGTAAAGCGTGAGTTTCCGTGTTAAAACGTGAGTTAGTCAATGATATGTGTCTTATCCGTGGGATGGTTGGGAATGTAATTAACCACACATAGGACTTAGTCTATTTTGTTTTGTTTATTTTTTGTTTGACACCAATTTATGTATTTCCCAAATATTATCCATACCCTATACCGTATTGTTGTATTCGTTGTTAGCTTTCGAGCATCCGGATATAATGATGGCTAAGTGAGAATGGTCAAGTGTGTGAATAAGGTAATAACCATCCGAGTATTAGATTAATCAAATGACGTGCCAACGAGTTGGTGTGTGACTTGGTGACCATCCGTTATGAAAATAACGCGCCAACGATCCAAGAAACACATTAGTGACCATCCGTCGTTTGAAGCGTCAAGGACTCGCGCCAACGATCTACTAAGTTTATGCATGATGTTTGAACGAAACTAGGTTTAACCCTAAGCCATATCAACCCTTTTTACTGCTTTAGACTTGTTACTCCTTAGCTTTAGCAGGGGAGATATGTATACTTGCCAAGCCTATGATAGAATATTCGTCATGACCGAACAATTGAGCGAATTAGATTAATTGAGAGATTGAGAGAAATATTTTATCTCTAGTTCGTTAAGTGTTTGGTTGTGCAATTATGATAAAACGAATAAGTGTTTAATTATAAAAATACATGCTAATATCTTTTAGGATACATTTTCATAAGTTTAATCTAAGGTTTACTTGGGGACAAGTAAAGTTAAAGTGGGGGGATATTTGATGACATAAAATAAGTACGTATTATTGTCATCATTTGTCCTATATATTTTACTTGTTTTATATTATTATCTATGAGAATTGATACTTAATCGTTTATTTTAGTAATTCTCAGGTAAAAACAAGCATTTGGTGAAAGTTAGTGATTTTGGACGAAATATGGAGATAAATGAACAAGATGGAAAAAGTCTACTGAACTCAAGGAGATATACCATATCATTCTAGACAGATACGTCGTATGACTATACTTAGATGATTTCGAAGACCATTGCCTGACTTTGAAACCTAGGATCGGATCGGGATTGTAAGATCCTATGAATACCGCAAGATACCGTCGAATTTCGTGTGCCAAAAAGAACCAATCGTTACAAAAACCCTAAGGAGAAGAATAGCAACGGAAAAGGCAACACAAGACACACCCAATTGAAGATTTCAAGAGCAGTAAGAAGGTCCTGCTTGTGTTTTAATTCTATTAAGTAGTTTTGTTTTATTATAAATTTATAATAGTACACTTTAATCCATCAGGGTTGATGGGCTTGTGACCGCCATATTACCCTCTTAAAATTGCTTTCCCATCGATTAAAGTTTATTTGATTCTTGTTATATGTGCTTTGATAACCTCTCTGTTTAGTTGTGGCTTACTTGGGCTGCCATACCCCTCCCACGTCTTCTTCACTAGCATTATAAGTTAGTGTAAGCCCTTAAAAAAGGTTAAATAGAATAGACATAAGTAATTATTAAGAGTTTACTCGCCTATAGTCAAGATACCAACGAGAGAGAATAGATTACGACACTCATCATATAAAACTAGCAATAAAAAAGTGACAAGCTACCTAATCATTAGTCAGGCCTCTTATCTGTATCTGTTATCTATCAGTGTACGTGTTCGCCATTTGTTTTATTCTATCTCAATAGTTTTATTATTTTACTAATCAACTCAAATCGTGGCAGTCTCTCAGACTGAAAACCCCCTCACGTTAGATTAGATTGTAAAACTAACTTAGGAATTAAAATATTGATAGACATTCTAGGTGTTAACGTTCCACTCTTAGTGATCGACACTCTACTTACCAACTACGCTACACTGATCGGGTACACTGCTCGTTAGTGTGTGTTATAGGATAAGTCGGCTAAATATAAATTTAAAACTTGACAAAGAATAATCCTATTCTACAACGATATACGCACGTATCACTGGTGTAGTTGGAGTTACTGATCCAGTAAAACCAAAAGCAATGTTGTCAGGATCAGGATCCTACATAGGATCATTTTCGGCTTAGCAAGATCGTAATCCTAGGATCGGATCGGGATTGTAAGATCCTATGAAAATGTATATATTTTTGTATAGGGGTTGTAGTTTTATATTTTTATATAATATTTCATATGATAAACGAATCTAAATGGATTATAAAAGAAAAAGTAATATTTTCAAGTACCGCAGTAGTAGATATTAGATATATTGCAATGCATACTTGCACAAAGTTACTACATACGTGCACCAACTTTTTGTTTAAATGTTTTTTATTATAGGTTTTTCGTAAAAACATTTAGATTAATGGGAAAGGATAGTGTTAATTTATTTGTACGTGATTCTGTGATTTTTTTATTACAATATATAGATTAATGCAAAAAGATAAATGGATTGTATCTGAAAATGAAACGACATAATTTATAATACAGGGTAACACAACATTTTTTTATGGCCAAATAATTTAAATTAGGATATTCTTATAATATTAGTGAAAATTTTTAATATATAGTTTATGTTTTGTAACAATTCGCATTTTCAGGTTAATTACTATTCCCGAAAATTTCACTATTCATTTTTACTATTCACTTTTTACTATTCATTTTTCCGAAATTTGATTTTTATTTCATATTCTCGTATGATAAATTATTTCCATGCCAAAATAAAAGTTTGACACTCATCAGATCATTTTCGCGAAAGTTATTAAGGAATTACACGTTTTAGGGTAAAACGTCATTAAAAAATTCTACGCACAACGAAACTCGACCGCGTTAATTTTCCCCGTATCAGAAAAATGTTTGATACACTCATGATTTATTTGAGAATTAATCATGACTGAGAAAAATATGACCAAATAAACCTCGGCCGTGAAAAACAGGAATTTTCATTTTTAAGTGTTTTTACTCAGCCGTAACCTTAGCCTATACCTGCACCGCGTTTCTAAAACGATTTGAGTTTTCACATTTTTGGAAAAAGTCAACATATTTTTCCCTCCTCCTTTGACCAAAAATCATTCCTTGATTTTATAAATCATTCCTTGATTTTTAGGCTTACGGTTTTATGTCTAAAAGACATTTAATACCAACCGACACTAGACTGAGCCCAGTCTAGACATTATAAATCATTTTAAATCATTTTTATCATATTAGAAAAGTAACATTTTACTTTTCTCAATTTTACACAATATTCGTACGTTTTACGTATTACGCGTTTTAGACCCGTGTTTCCAGTTTTAGCAGGGTTTTAGCACCCCAATGGAACCTACCACTCACTTTATATTTTATTATGGAATATTTTGACAAGTTTAATCATTCTTCCAAGTTTCGTATTTTTACGATACCCGGTTTTACGTATTATGGCTTAATCGTTTAAGGTTAGCATTTTACGGAGTCAAAACTAGCTCCATAAGTAGGATAATATCAACAAGACCAACTTATCCTTCCTATCTTCATATGAACCGACTTAGGGGGGGGGGGGGGGGAGTCACCCCTCATGTGGCTTGATCTCAAGCTTAAGGTCTTAAGATGTTTACATGTGTTCAACTTGGTCTCCAAGGTTTGACAAGTCAAGGTTTGTAACCTCCTTAAGACCCTATAAAAGCCCCCCTTCCCCCCTTGTTGCCGTCCACCATCACACATCAAACCATCTCACACTTAGCTAAATTCCTTCTAGTTACAAGCAAGATTCAAGTACTTCATCAACATAGAAACCCTAGCTTGGTTTTAGGTAATCAAAATACTTCCAAACCTTATGAACTTTGGTGATTCTCTTGAGTTTGAATCCACTCAAGTCACCTCAACTTTCATCATCTCTCTTTCAAGAATACAAGGGTAGAAAGATTTCTTGAAGTAAAATAGGGTGAAGCTTAAGTCTATCAAAGTCCTTACCTTACATGTTAACTTCCTTTCTTAATTGAAAGCCAAAAGTTGTAAGCAAAACCTTAACATACTTCTTGTTAAATATCATATTCATGTTATTTACATATCATTCATGCTATATTTTGTCTTGTGATCATGTCCATGATGTATAAAAATGAGTAAAACAAGTATTGGTATATATATGTTAACTTAAGTTATTTAAACAAGTAAACTAGTGACTTTCTTGGTGAAATCTGATCAAAATGATAAAATTATGTATAACACCCCCAAAATCGATCAATACAGCGGAAGACTTAAAATGTCAGCGGAAGACTTTTGGGGTATTATATTGTGGATCTTTCGTCACAATTATAGAAAACGATTCAAGTGATCGTTTTAAGTTTTATTTAAAATACCAAATATTCATAATTCCAAGAGAATTCGTTATTCAACAACAAGTTTTATTTAAAGAGAAATAAACGTTTCTTTATTTGCCCACTTCGTGCCGTTGCCATCCATTTCTTTTAATTACCTGAGATAAACATGCTAAAAGTCAACAAAAGTTGAGTGAAATTCATAGGTTTATAATTAAGAGTTTGAACACAAGAGATAGATGTTTATTGTAATATCGATACAAATAAACAAGTTAGAAATCACATTCATTATTGCATTAAGCTCATGACACTCAACGATTCAACAGACATCAATATTTTCATAATAATGATGTAAAATATATAGCCCCCAAGATAGGTATTTGCCAGTAACCTATTATATTCAAATAACGTGCATTTGGTGACTTTCCTCTAGCAACCAAATGGGGATTGTCAATCCCTAATAGATCTATTCACAATTATTTACGTTCACCTTTCAAGTGATTAAGGTTCATGATCGAGGGACTTTTGGCAATAGCTACTTAAGCAATAATAAGATCAGGAAAAGACTTGTGTTCGGTTTTTGAGCATGTATCCCCCCCCCCCCCCCCCCCCCACAGAAATCAGTTAAGTGTGGGCTATGAACTCACCTTAGCAGGATAATAGAACAATTGTAATCTCAACGATGCAAGGCAACGACTTCACACACAACCTAAAAGATATGGCACGTTTCAGTTCTTAAGTCTCGTTTTATTGCGAACGTTTATTATTAATTATGAGAAATCGATAAAGTGCATACGTGATGTGTTACGTCGTATAAAAATAAATAATGGTTACGTATTGTTTTATTCGTCTAAATTTATTTATCGTTATATAAGTTTCATCCGTATTATATATATATATATATATATATATATATATATATATATATATAAGTTAAGTTTATTATTTATCGTTTTAATATATATTCAATTATAAAATTTTTATAAAAATCAATATTATTATTCAATCCCTCATGTTTCTCAATTTTTCACTTTTTACCCTTAACGGAAAACATTTACGCCGTTAGTTCAAAAATTATATATATTTACATTTTTAGTCCAAATATCAAATATTTACATTCATTATCCCTAAGTTTCAATATTTACAGTTTATACCCTTAGAAAAACAGTTTTATACTTTTCACCCTAAGTTTTACAAACTTTACATTTTTAGTCCTTAACTTTCGAACATTTGCAAAAATAGTCCAAACTTTACCAAATTCAAAACTTAGCATTTTTATTGTTTCAATAAGCTCAGAACATTTAGAAAAGCTTAATTCGACAGCTTATTAGCTTATTATTAGCTTATTTCATTTAGTGGGCTTAACGAGTCCAAAATAAGGGCCCGTTATGGTTTTAAGATCCAAGGGGTTTGGGGGAACACTAGGTTTATAGAAATCCATTATTTTAAGTTACAAATTCATTTCAAAACAGCTTATACGCTCAGCTTATTGTAATAAGCTAAAATGAGCTTTTTGGGCTTTACGGCCCACTTAAGGCTTTTAAGTTTTCTGAAAACAGTTTTCAATCTGATTTACTTTGGGTCTCGTTAGGTGATTAAACGAAGTTATTAGCTCTAAGTATTCATCATTCCCGTTTCTTTATAAGCTAGGCTAATAGATCGTACAAAAATATTAGGTGGTCGTATGTCGAAATTAGACATGGCGAGGCTAAAGTGTTGCCACAAAACTCAAGCGTAAAATCTATATAGGTTGAAAAATAAACTAAGTCTTTTAGTATTTTACGTGCATGTTCATTACAACATAGAAACGTATGATTTTTAGTGTGTATACGTTATTATTAGTCTTAATCTTTTATAGGTACTCGTTAATGGCTTAGTAGACATACAATACGATATATAATAATAGCATGTTACGTTTTAGTTTCTCATTTTATTTAGGTTAAGTGTTCGTGCAAAATAAGTGATACGTGTATATATATAAATAGAAATAAGGCTCCAAGGTCTCACCTCACCTCTAGAAGGTGGAGTAAAACGTAGCGTATGGTTCGTAGAATGGTTCAAAAGCTCCGTGGTTCACTTCACGTCTCTCCAAGGTTCAAGTAGCTCCAAGCTTGCTTCCTAGGTTCGTCTTGAAACGTGGTAAACTTGAGAATCCTTTCGTCCCTCTTTAGCTTCTCCTCGTTAATATTTTTAGTGGTATGGTTCGTTTAGGTGCATGTAACAACTAGGGTTGCATGGGAGGCTTATATAGGCTGTTTTTGAAAGGGTAGAAACAAGCAAAGATCACAAGAATGAAGGTTGCATGTTAGGCGAATAGTGTTGCCACAAACAATGGCCAATCGAGAGTTTACATTGCCAAGATCTTGTGTGATTTGTTCCTGCTCATTCCTGACGCTTCTTACATTCACATTGTTCATTTAGATGGGATTGGAGAGCATGGGTGGTGCTAAGGAATAATATGCCACGTGTTTGTGTTATCTATCAAGGTTGAGTTTGGTGGTTTGCTTAGGCGTTTTCTAGGGTAGTAAACGAGTAAGAATAAGTGTAACTTGTATTGTTTCTGTTTCTTTGGTACTAGGTGAGACGAGACAAGCAAAAATATATGTAAGTTGTGTGTAGAAATCGTGAGATAGGAGGGTGGTTTTGGGCGTGGTCGCGACATAAAGAAAGAAAAGAAAACAAAGAAAAATAATATAAGGGTGCGTTTGGGCTTAAAGCCTGTGGGCTGCTGGTGGTGTCAGCCCAAGCAAAAGAAAGAAAATTAAAGGAGTCCGTTTGGTTTAGTAATTGGATTCGTGGCCCAAAGGGTGTTGGGGGCCCACCTGGGGTGGCTCGATTATCGTTTCAAAGTTCAAAAATATTAGTGAGCGTTCTCGGGAAGTTTCGTAGGTTCGGGGAATATATAAATAGTATACGTTATTTAGACGAAACGTATTATTAAATATAAACGCGTTATATAATTATTTATCGTTCGCAATAATTATAGGCAACCTAGGTTGTGTGTAAGCATCGTTCCTGGGTAAACGATCAATCACAGTTATCGTAGTGGTTCAATATCAAGCCATATCATAAAAAAAAAATTTGTTACCCGTAAAATGGTGTTAGTTCCTTGTAACATCGTTTTATTTATTTGTATGCATTTACTAATCGTAAGGGAAATTTACGAGAGGTTACATTACCTACCTCTTACAGGGAATTCCGTCCCGGAATTGTAGTCTAAGATAGTTTTCAAGGGTGTCTTAGGTGAAGAGATGTGGGTACTTGGAGCGAATATGATCCTCGCGCTCCCAGGTATATTCCGGTCCTCGCTTGGAGTCCCAACAAACTTTGACAATAGGGATACAGTTCTGTTTTAGTTGTTTGACTTCTCTATCCATGATTTCAATGGGTTCCTCGGTAAAGATAAGGTTATCGTCTAGTCGAATCTCTTTCAATGGAATCACGAGAGATTCATCGGATAAACACTTCTTAAGGTTTGACACATGAAAGATGTCGTGAATCCGACTAAGTTCTTCGGGTAGTTCTAGTTTATAAGCCACGGGTCCTATCCTTTCCAGGATTTCGAATGGACCGATGTATCTGGGGTTCAACTTTCCATGCTTTCCAAATCGTACCATTCCCTTCCAGGGAGATACTTTCAATAAAACTCTGTCTCCTATTTGAAATTCCATGGGTTTCCTTTTTAGGTCTGCGTAGCTTTTCTGTCGGTCTCGGGCTGCTTGTAATCGTTGCTTAATCTTAACAATTTTCTCAGTTGTTTCCCGAACAAGGTCTGGTCCTATAAGTTGTCTTTCTCTGACTTCTGCCCAACAGACGGGCGATCGGCATTTTCTACCATACAGTGCTTCGAAGGGTGCTGCTTTTATACTGGCGTGGTAACTATTGTTGTATGAAAACTCTGCTAATGGTAAGTGCTTATCCCAACCTTTTCCAAAATCGATAACGCATGCTCGGAGCATATCTTCCAAGGTTTGGATAGTTCTTTCACTTTGACCATCAGTTTGAGGGTGGTATGCGGTGCTCATATCTTGTTTAGTTCCTAAGGCTTTCTGTAATGATTTCCAAAAGTGAGAGGTGAAACGACTATCTCGATCTGAGATAATTGAAATTGGCACTCCATGTCGAGTGACAATTTCCTTCACATATATCTGAGCTAGTGTATTCATCTCATCGGTTTCTTTGATGGGTATAAAATGAGCGGATTTTGTTAGACAATCCACAATAACCCATATTGTGTCGTGTCCGGATGAGGTTCTTGGGAGTTTGGTGATGAAGTCCATAGTGATTCGTTCCCATTTCCACATAGGAAGTTCTGGTTGTACAAGTAAGCCTGAAGGTTTCTGATGTTCTGCCTTTACCCTTGAACATGTCAAACATTTATTGACATATTCTGTGATGTCAGCCTTCATGTTTGGCCACCAATATAGTCTCTGTAAATCCTGATACATCTTGTCGGAACCTGGATGAATGGAGTATTTTGACTTGTGGGACTCATACATGATGAGTTCACGAATACCTCCGATCATAGGGATCCAACTTCTGTCCTTGAAACACAGTGTTCCATCGGATTTCTTCACGAAACCATTCTTATTCTCGGGCATACCGTAAATCTTTTCTTTGGGTCGGTTTTCTTCTTTAAGTGCTTCGTTCTGCGCGGTAAGGATTTGGGATGGAAGGGGTGAGTGGATAGTCATTCCTAGTGATCTAACTCGAAGGGGTTTCAATCGTTCTTTTCGGCTTAACGCATCTGCTACTACATTAGCCTTTCCTGGGTGGTAACGGATCTCACAATCATAATCGCTGAGCAACTCTAGCCAGCGACGTTGCCTCATATTCAAATCCTTCTGATCCAAAATGTGTTGAAGACTCTTGTGGTCGGTGTATACGGTACATTTGGTGCCATATAAGTAGTGTCTCCATAACTTGAGCGCAAACACTACAGCTCCTAACTCTAAGTCATGAGTCGTGTAGTTTTCCTCATGTTTCTTCAGTTGCCGAGATGCATAAGCTATCACTTTGCTTCTTTGCATCAAGACCGCTCCTAGTCCATGATAAGATGCGTCGCAATATACTATAAAGTCCTCGTTTCCTTCTGGGAGGGCTAATATTGGAGCTTCACAAAGCTTTTGTTTTAACAACTGGAAGGCTGCTTCTTCCTTTTCTTCCCAGATGTATTTCTCATTCTTTTGGGTCAGTTTAGTCAAAGGTTTTGCAATCTTGGAGAATCCTTCTATAAATCTTCGGTAGTAACCTGCGAGACCTAAAAATTGACGAATCTCCGTGGGGTTTGTAGGAGATGACCAACCTTTAACAGCCTCAATCTTTGCAGGGTCCACGTGAATGCCTTGACTATCGATGATGTGTCCTAAAAACTGTACGGTGTGAATCCAAAAGTCGCATTTAGAGAACTTAGCGTACAATTCTTCCTTCTTGAGCAGTTCTAGAATGATTCGTAAATGTCCCGCGTGTTCTTCTTCGTTGTGAGAGTAGATCAAAATATCGTCGATGAATACTATTACAAACTTATCCAAGTAAGGTTTGCATACTCGATTCATTAAATCCATGAAAACTGCTGGTGCATTGGTCAGGCCGAACGGCATTACTTGAAATTCGTAGTGACCATAGCACGTTCTGAATGCAGTTTTCGGAATATCTTCTTCTCGAACTCTTAGCTGATGATATCCTGATCTCAGATCAATTTTTGAGTACACACTTGATCCTTGCAATTGATCAAACAGATCATCAATTCGAGGTAATGGGTATTGATTCTTTACCGTAAGTTTATTCAACTCCCGGTAATCGATGCACATTCGAAAGGATCCATCCTTTTTCTTAACGAATAAAATTGGAGCTCCCCAAGGTGATGAGCTTGGTCGAATAAATCCTTTATCCGATAATTCCTTTAGTTGTTCTGACAACTCTTCCATTTCAGATGGTGCTAGTCTATAAGGTGCTTTAGCTACTGGTGCCGCTCCAGGCACTAGTTCAATCTGAAATTCTACTTGACGTATGGGTGGAATGCCAGGTAATTCTTCAGGGAATACTTCAGGAAAATCCCTAACGATAGGAACGTCATCAAGCTGCTTTTCGGATGACTTACTTTCCGTAACTTGAACCATGAATACTTGACATCCTTCTTTCATGTATTTTATTACTCGCATACATGAGATAATTCCATATCGAGATTTGCTTTTGTCGCCCTGGACAATGAGTGTTTCATCCTTGAGTGGTATATGGACGGCCTTTTCGTCACAGTGAATCCTAGCACGATGGTGGGATAGCCAATCCATGCCGACGATAGCGTCGAAACTACCAAGTTGAACCGGCATAAGATCAATGGCAAAAGGTTTTTCGGATAAGGTTAGGGTGCAATCTTTCATGATAGTATTGGTATCTATTAAATTTCCGTCAGCCATTTCGACTTCGTAGGTGGTGTTTAGCTTAGAGGGGGTAACATTAAGTAAAGGGGCAAACGTATCTGATATAAAACTCTTATCGGCGCCCGAATCAAACAATACTCTAGCATTATGATGGTTTAGTAGAAACGTACCGGTGGCTACATCGGGTCCGTTTCCATCTCCGAGTAGGTATACTCTAGCTTGGGCGTTGGCTGGTTCGTTTCCTTTTGGGCAGTTTCTCTGGATGTGTCTTACTTCTCCGCATCCGAAACAAGTGGGTGATACAGCTAATGTGTTGCTTCCCGTACCAGGAATCCTACAGTTTCTGGTTTGATGCCCGATTTTATGACATTTGTCACATCGGACGGTACAACGACCCTCGTGATGAAGTTTGCATCGCTGGCACAGGGGTTTCTATCCGTTGTACCCTACACCTTCCGTAGCGGTGTAGACTCGGGGTTTTTCTTGTCTTTGATTCTGCTGCTGAGTGCTTCGAGTGTTGTGATATGGTTGGTGGTTCTGATTATTGTTGCGGTGATGACTGTTGTAGTTTTGCTGGTTGTTGTTGTGATGGTGAGTGGTTCTTTTATCGTCCAATTTCCTTTTAAGTTCATTGCATTTCACTTCTCGATCTAGAAGTTTTTGAGCAAGTTCCATTGCTGCTTCCAAGGTTGGCGGGTTTGCTGAGGTGACATTTCCTTCAATACTCCTAGGGAGTCCTTCGACATATTTTTCTAATGTCTTCTCATGATCGGGCACCATGGTAGGGCATAGTATCCTAAGTTCTTGGAATCTCCGGTTGTAACTTCTCAAATCAACTCCTTTCACTATTAAGGCATGGAACTCATCCTCGAGTTTTCGCAGTTCGGAACGGGGACAATACTTCTTTAGTATTTTAGCCTTGAATTCAATCCATGTAAGCTGATGTGCTGCTTCTGCTCCTAGTGTTTGAACGGTAGAGTTCGACCAGGATAGAGCGTCTTGCATTAGTGTTCCCGTTGCGAAGCTTACCTTGTTGTTTTCCGAGCATCCACTTCTTTGGAAAACAGTTTCACTTCTTTCAAACCATTGAGCTAATTCCGACACTCCTTCAGTTCCTTTGAAATACGTCGGTTGACATGCTATGAAGTCTTTGTATGTGCAGTAGCGGGGTGCCGGTGCATTTCCGTCTCTATTACGGTTTTGTTCAGCTAAAACGGCATTAACGCCATCAGCGATTGCTTGTTGGATTGCAGCCGGGGTCATAACTTCGGGGTTTGCTGGTGCGGCGTTTGTGGTTGTTCTCCTAGTTCTAGCCATGTTGCTATAAAAGAAGGTATATTATTAGAACATTTATAATAATCTTATCACGTTGAAAACACATATCGAGTAATGAATAGTTAAATATAGGTCGTAGTTACAATGATTTGATCATCGTAAATTTTCGTATGTTGGGATAACACACATAACGAATAAGTTTGACCTGTATGAACCAATATATTACGATATAATGCAACGTAAATAAAAATAAAATAAACTTCCATAAATCAATGTCACGGTGTTACAACACTTATTAGTACTTGTGCAAATGTTTACAAAACACGACAAGCTATTCTTATTTGTAGGACATTGATTTTTCTTTAACAAGGTGATGGTCTCATGGTTTTCCTAAGGCTTTGTCTAGGCGGTTTTGGAGTTCTTGAATGGCAGTGGACATGGTTTCCATGGTTTGATCTCGAGCTCTTTCCCTTTCTCGAGCTTCTAGTAGGGCTTGCCTAAGGCGTAGGCTTTCAGTGTTGATCCTTTCAATTTCTCGGTCTAAAGTCCCCAATGCTATTTCGGTCGAAGTGTTAGCCCCACAGAGTGCTCCTATGAATTCCATTGATTCCCAAAATAAGGAATCTAACTTTTCAACCTTATCTTCTATTGCAAGATGACCAATTATGAGACTGTTCATGTCATCTTCAAAGGTTTCTAAAAGTTCCTGCGGAATCTTGTTGAGTATACTAGCGATGGAATCAAGTTGGTCTTCGTGGCGAACCATTCTTGCAGCTAACAATGGTATGGTATGGTGTATGGGTTCCCCAGTGACTGGCAGAATTCGGGAGGTAGAGTAAGAACTTTCCCCAAGTTCCCTTGTTGTTGGTGTTCCTTCTTGAGATCTCCAATATCGCATAATGGGCAATAAGAAAGACCATTTACGAGCATCTGCCCGCTTGTGGGTCCTTCGGCGGCTACGGTGAATACTAGATTCTGAGGCGGTTGGGCGGATTGGGTAAGTCTTTCGGTGAGGTGATAGAGGGACACTTCGGTAAGGTGCTGGTGGTGATGCTAGTGGAGGTGATACTATAGGTGATGATGTTAGTGGCACAGTAGTAGTTTGGCTGTAGAAGATAGTTGGTACTGGTGGTATTACTGGTGGTGCAGGTGGTGATGGCACAACTGATTCAGGTGGTATGACAAGAGCTGGTGCTGGTACAGCAGTACTTGCTTCATACGGCTGAAGTTGTCTAATTTGCCTAGATCGGCGAATCGGACCAAATGTTGCCAGAGGAGAAGCCTCTGTGTCAGATGCTGGCAGAAATTGCTGGCTTTGCATGTATCTGTCGGTAGCAGGAGACATAGGCATAGGTGAGGTAGCATAGGCTGAAGTAACATCTTCAGTTCCTGAGTTTGAGGACAAGCTGATAGGGTGGGTGTTTGAAGACATGACACTGTAATAAATTTCCCGATTAGTAAATGTAAGCATAATTATAACCAATTTAAAATGCTATAAGGTAAATAATACTTTTTACCAATTACTGGGATGCGTAGGCACGAAGGGCGTAGGATGGTATTTTATGAAAATTTTGTCCCGTTTAAAGTGTAGTTATAGTCCAATGTTCCAAAAACACTTGGTTCACTATAACTGTAGCTCTGATGCCAATCTATAACACCCCCAAAATCGATCAATACAGCGGAAGACTTAAAATGTCAGCGGAAGACTTTTGGGGTATTATATTGTGGATCTTTCGTCACAATTATAGAAAACGATTCAAGTGATCGTTTTAAGTTTTATTTAAAATACCAAATATTCATAATTCCAAGAGAATTCGTTATTCAACAACAAGTTTTATTTAAAGAGAAATAAACGTTTCTTTATTTGCCCACTTCGTGCCGTTGCCATCCATTTCTTTTAATTACCTGAGATAAACATGCTAAAAGTCAACAAAAGTTGAGTGAAATTCATAGGTTTATAATTAAGAGTTTGAACACAAGAGATAGATGTTTATTGTAATATCGATACAAATAAACAAGTTAGAAATCACATTCATTATTGCATTAAGCTCATGACACTTAACGATTCAACAGACATCAATATTTTCATAATAATGATGTAAAATATATAGCCCCCAAGATAGGTATTTGCCAGTAACCTATTATATTCAAATAACGTGCATTTGGTGACTTTCCTCTAGCAACCAAATGGGGATTGTCAATCCCTAATAGATCTATTCACAATTATTTACGTTCACCTTTCAAGTGATTAAGGTTCATGATCGAGGGACTTTTGGCAATAGCTACTTAAGCAATAATAAGATCAGGAAAAGACTTGTGTTCGGTTTTTGAGCATGTATCCCCCCCCCCCCCCCCCCCCCACAGAAATCAGTTAAGTGTGGGCTATGAACTCACCTTAGCAGGATAATAGAACAATTGTAATCTCAACGATGCAAGGCAACGGCTTCACACACAACCTAAAAGATATGGCACGTTTCAGTTCTTAAGTCTCGTTTTATTGCGAACGTTTATTATTAATTATGAGAAATCGATAAAGTGCATACGTGATGTGTTACGTCGTATAAAAATAAATAATGGTTACGTATTGTTTTATTCGTCTAAATTTATTTATCGTTATATAAGTTTCATCCGTATTATATATATATATATATATATATATATATATATATATATATATATATATATATATATATATATATATATATATATATATATATATATATATATAAGTTAAGTTTATTATTTATCGTTTTAATATATATTCAATTATAAATTTTTTATAAAAATCAATATTATTATTCAATCTCTCATGTTTCTCAATTTTTCACTTTTTACCCTTAACGGAAAACATTTACGCCGTTAGTCAAAAAATTATATATATTTACATTTTTAGTCCAAATATCAAATATTTACATTCATTATCCCTAAGTTTCAATATTTACAGTTTATACCCTTAGAAAAACAGTTTTATACTTTTCACCCTAAGTTTTACAAACTTTACATTTTTAGTCCTTAACTTTCGAACATTTGCAAAAATAGTCCAAACTTTACCAAATTCAAAACTTAGCATTTTTATTGTTTCAATAAGCTCAGAACATTTAGAAAAGCTTAATTCGACAGCTTATTAGCTTATTATTAGCTTATTTCATTTAGTGGGCTTAACGAGTCCAAAATAAGGGCCCATTAAGGTTTTAAGATCCAAGGGGTTTGGGGGAACACCAGGTTTATAGAAATCCATTATTTTAAGTTACAAATTCATTTCAAAACAGCTTATACGCTCAGCTTATTGTAATAAGCTAAAATGTGCTTTTTGGGCTTTACGGCCCACTTAAGGCTTTTAAGTTTTCTGAAAACAGTTTTCAATCCGATTTACTTTGGGTCTCGTTAGGTGATTAAACGAAGTTATTAGCTCCAAGTATTCATCATTCCCGTTTCTTTATAAGCTAGGCTAATAGATCGTACAAAAATATTAGGTGGTCGTATGTCGAAATTAGACATGGCGAGGCTAAAGTGTTGCCACAAAACTCAAGCGTAAAATCTATATAGGTTGAAAAATAAACTAAGTCTTTTAGTATTTTACGTGCATGTTCATTACAACATAGAAACGTATGATTTTTAGTGTGTATACGTTATTATTAGTCTTAATCTTTTATAGGTACTCGTTAATGGCTTAGTAGACATACAATACGATATATAATAATAGCATGTTACGTTTTAGTTTCTCATTTTATTTAGGTTAAGTGTTCGTGCAAAATAAGTGATACGTGTATATATATAAATAGAAATAAGGCTCCAAGGTCTCACCTCACCTCTAGAAGGTGGAGTAAAACGTAGCGTATGGTTCGTAGAATGGTTCAAAAGCTCCGTGGTTCACTTCACGTCTCTCCAAGGTTCAAGTTGCTCCAAGCTTGCTTCCTAGGTTCGTCTTGAAACGTGGTACACTTGAGAATCCTTTCGTCCCTCTTTAGCTTCTCCTCGTTAATATTTTTAGTGGTATGGTTCGTTTAGGTGCATGTAACAACTAGGGTTGCATGGGAGGCTTATATAGGCTGTTTTTGAAAGGGTAGAAACAAGCAAAGATCACAAGAATGAAGGTTGCATGTTAGGCGAATAGTGTTGCCACAAACAATGGCCAATCGAGAGTTTACATTGCCAAGATCTTGTGTGATTTGTTCCTGCTCATTCCTGACGCTTCTTACATTCACATTGTTCATTTAGATGAGATTGGAGAGCATGGGTGGTGCTAAGGAATAATATGCCACGTTTTTGTGTTATCTATCAAGGTTGAGTTTGGTGGTTTGCTTAGGCGTTTTCTAGGGTAGTAAACGAGTAAGAATAAGTGTAACTTGTATTGTTTCTGTTTCTTTGGTACTAGGTGAGACGAGGCAAGCAAAAATATATGTAAGTTGTGTGTAGAAATCGTGAGATAGGAGGGTGGTTTTGGGCGTGGTCGCGACAGAAAGAAAGAAAAGAAAACAAAGAAAAATAATATAAGGGTGCGTTTGGGCTTAAAGCCTGTGGGCTGCTGGTGGTGTCGGCCCAAGCAAAAGAAAGAAAATTAAAGGAGTCCGTTTGGTTTAGTAATTGGATTCGTGGCCCAAAGGGTGTTGGGGGCCCACCTGGGGTGTCTCGATTATCGTGTCGAAGTTCAAAAATATTAGTGAGCGTTCTCGGGAAGTTTCGTAGGTTCGGGGAATATATAAATAGTATACGTTATTTAGACGAAACGTATTATTAAATATAAACGCGTTATATAATTATTTATCGTTCGCAATAATTATAGGCAACCTAGGTTGTGTGTAAGCATCGTTCCTGGGTAAACGGTCAATCACAGTTATCGTAGTGGTTCAATATCAAGCCATATCATAAAAAAAAAAAAAATTTGTTACCCGTAAAATGGTGTTAGTTCCTTGTAACATCGTTTTATTTATTTGTATGCATTTACTAATCGTAAGGGAAATTTACGAGAGGTTACATTATGATATTTTACCATTATATATTGTAGTAGAGGACTTAACAAGGAAACCATAGCAATTTGAACCACCTAAAACGAGTACACGAGTCAAAAGTTATGACCATTTGAAGTTACCAAAACTTTGCGGCAAAACTGCCTAAATACTTTCTGTGACAGAACATAAAACACGCAAAAAGAGGCCCTTCTGGTCCGTTTCACGAAAAAGTTAAAACACGAAAGGTCATGGCAAGGCCATGAATAAATGACCATATAAACTTACTTAGGCGAAAACATGAGCTAAAGAGTTGGCGATAACTTAAACATACAATTTGGATCTACTTCATCTAAAGAACCATGAGATCTTACAAGTAATTGTCATACAAGACTTAAGAAACTTACCCTAATAACAATCTTCATGTAAAAATAAATTTTCCTAAGTTTATTCAAATATTGGACATGTAACTTTTCGGATCAAAACTTATATATATATATATATATATATATATATATATATATATATATATATATATATATATATATATATATATATATATATATATATATATATATATATATATATATATATATATTATCAAATATTACAATAGTAGGGAGCCTCATGTGAGGAGTTCATTAAGTAAGCCGTCGAGATGAGTTGTGGATTTACGAATTAAAGTGTCCTGGCTCCTCGAACGTTTACTACATGACTTCTGAATTATGTCGGCCCGAACGGTAGTAAGCGATATATAAACCATACATGTTTCATAAACCATTTCTTTTCAAAGACTTACACTATACTAAGTACTACATCATGGACTAAATGCAAGACATATATAGGCAATTCTTCTTATTCTTAGACATTATTCCAAACCTAAGTTGCGACAATTATTCTAGGTTGCTCGTAGAAGTTCTCACGGCATATCCATCATTCTCATTAAACATCATCCAACTTAAGGTGAGTTCATAGCCTCACTTTCCATTACTTAACTGTTTTACAAACCCTTGGGGGGAATACATGCAATTTTAAACCGAACACAATGCTTTTAAATTGTATGCTTGCCTGATTGTTTTATTATCACTAAGTACTATCCTTGCTAAAACCAATATCCCTTATTATGAACCATTTAATCACTAGTAATAGTGAGCGCGAATATTGTGAATAGGCCTATTGGGATTGGCGAATCCCATTTGTATTGACTAAGTTCAAATAAATGCACTAATATTTGAGATTTAGGTATGTTAACAAAGTACCTACTGGGATAACTCCGCCGATTGATATTGGTACCCGTTAACGTTTTGGTGTCATAAGCTTTGTGTCATAATACATTTTATGGGCATATAACAACGTAGCTCATCATTTTGAGTCTAATTAGCTCACACTACCAACATATTGTGTTCAACTATTAAACAAACACTATGAATATCACTTAACCTTTGTGTTGACCTCTTAAGCATGTATTTCAGGTCCATGATGATCAAGGATGGCACGGAAGGGCACAGATATTCAAGAGGGCTATAAATTTTATTATCATTCAAAAACTCATCTAATGTAATTTGTAAACATGGAACCATCTGGGGCCTCATTTTGTAATCTCTGATATTTATACAATTTGAATGATAAATCTTTTAAAACGACTCAATTGGAGTTCGTTTTCTATTATTGTGACTATTGTGCCGTCGAGTAACACCCAGTTTGAATTCTGCTGCATCCATGAATTGGGGGTGTTACAGATTGGTACCAGAGCCATGGTTATAGAGAAACGGGTCTAATTGAAACCTAAACTATAACTACAATTACAAGCAAAAACATTTTTATAGCCTTCCGTTCATCGTGTCTTCCATCCTCCAGACGATTATGGACTTATTAAGCATTTTATATTACACAAACATAATTGCATATTGATATATGTACCCTTAGCATAATTGAGCATTTCCTCGTAAGCATTTTATACTATATGAACATATTAGTATATTGATATATACACACTTGTCACATTTTGAGCACTTCCCATAAACATTTGAATTGTTTTAACATAGTAATTCTTCTAATAGAAATCATGTGCGTACCCACTTCTCCCGACTATGTTCCCACTCTACCTAATAACTTCCAAGTCTTACCACCCTCACCCGAGTTTGGATTTGACTTCGTAAATGCCTTCGCTTCTGATGACGAAGAAGAACCTTTCGAAGATTCAACCGACGAAGAAGAGGAGGAACCAATGCCAACTAATTTTGCGTCGAATACTTCTAATTATTTTGAACAAAATTGGGTTGAGGCAGACTCCGAGGAGGATAATGAGTATGAATATGTACTAGCACCATTACCACCACCACTATCACTTCCCATTGATATCCCTACATGTGATGAATTGGATCACTCATTATGGATCGTATCACGACCACCATTGATCCAACAAGAAAGTCAGCATGGAAACTACAGCTTCTCAAACTTCATCGCCTCGTACCTCTATGACACACTAAACCAAGAAGTTGCCGATCAATCAGAGCTGCTCGGACCTTCTAACCCACAATAGACTAGTGTGATGATACTAGTTAACTTTTGTACTACTAAACTGATTAGACTCAGTTAGTAAATGTTACGAAATCTATGTAATAACTAGCGATAGTAAAAACGTTGTAATTACTAAACTGAAAGTATCAGTTAGTAAATTTTAAAGAAGCTTGTAATAAGTTTCGATTTTGTAAATCAACCAACGTTGTATGAATAAAACTCTTGTTTTATACTATCATGTGTTATGCCTTTAAATCTTCAAACGTAATTATTCTATCATTTCCTATAAAAAATCATGCTTATTTCACAACTCTCTACTCACGACATATCTTTCATATAATAGAATCATGGCGCCAACGAAGAAGACACCACCAGCAATGACTCAAGCTGCTATTCACAAACTAGTTAAAGATAGTGTAAATGCAGCACTCACAACTGAACGAGAAGCCGTAGCTGCAGAAGCTGCAGCAGCCGCTGAAGCCTCTACAACTGCTGATGCTGCAGCAGTCGCTGAAGCCGCCACAGCTGCGGAAGTTGCTAGAGCTACAGAAGCTGCCCGAATTGCCACAACCACACTTAACACTGGAGGACCAAACCCAACTAGTCCTCCAGTGATAAATGTTGATTCGGTACCTAAGGGTTGCTCATTCATTTCCTATTTGAAATGCGAGCCCATAAAATTCAAGGGTACTGAAGGAGCCGTAGGTTTGACCCGCTGGTTTGAGAAAGCGGAGTCGGTATTTTTGGTCAGCAAATGTACTGAGAGTGATAAAGTTCAATATGCCACTAGTACACTGCTGAATGAAGCGTTATCATGGTGGAATTCAATATCTCAACCAATGGGCATTGAAAATGCTTATAAGATTTCTTGGGATAACTTGAAGAAGATGATGATCAAAGAGTACTGCCCCCGCAGTGAAATGCAAAAGTTAGAAGTGGAATTTTGGGACCATGTTGTTAAAGGAAATGACATCATAACTTACAACCGTCGATTCCAAGAATTGAGGATTCTATGTCCAACAATGGTTTCAACCAAAGAGAAATTATTGGAACGATATATCTGGGGACTTCCACCAAGTATACAAGGGAATGTAACTTCAACCAATACCAAGGAACTTGATGAAGCTATGCGGATGTCTCGCAGCCTCATGGATCAAGTAGTGCGTACAGCAGAAACCCGAAGACAAAACTTCCACAACAACACCAACAACACCAACAAATCCAACTACCATAACAACAATAACAATAGGAACCACAACAACAAGCGACCATGGGATGGTAACCGTGGAAGTAACAACAACAACAACCCAAATCAAAACAACAATCATCATAACCAGCAAAACAAAAGACAAGAAGCCGCAACGGCTTATGTTGCTGCACCAGCCGGAGGTAAATACATTGGGACTCTACCACAGTGTACCAAGTGCAACTACCATCATGCAGGTCCTTTCCTGGCTAAGTGCAACAATTGCCAAAAGCCAGGACATCTTGCCAAGGATTGTAGAAGAAATATTGTAGCTACTGGTAGCGATACACAGCCGATAGTTATATGCTTCGGGTCTAGAGAAAGTGGACATTACAAGAACCGATGTCCCCGAAACCAAGGTCAACAAGTTGAAGACAACCAGGGGTGAGCATATATGATAAGAGGAGAAGGAGCTTATCAGAATCTCAACAATACTGCAGAACAATGAAGTTTAGAACTTAGCAGTCATATTTATTTATGCACTATGTTGTACTACGTGTATGTCATCCCTAGTAATGGGAGTTTTTACGACTTAAGAATATTTGCTGTTCAATAAACAACTCTTTGTGATAATTCTCATCTATTGTACTTTCTATCTCCAAACCAATTTGACTGATTAGTAGACTATTATCATTCTATAAAATTTACCCGGTTATCCTATAAACAATTCAACAAAATTTACTTCAAACTATTTTGTTACCACTTTATTGTTTCACATCATTTTACTCCAAGATATTCTACCACCATCTTAGAAAAATTACTTCGTTGATACCACCCTATAAATTGATATCATATCTTCTTTACCCAGCTTCATCTTAAAGCACTAAAACTCATCAAACCAAAATGAAGGACACAAGCCTCGTTCATCTTTTCACCATCATTATCTTCACAACCGTTGCAACCACAAGCTCATTAACAGATCTTGATGCACTTTTAAAGCTCAAATCATCCTTAGTTACACCACAAGCACCCTCATTAGCTTTACAAGATTGAATACCATCTAAAACTTTTAAGAAACACAATACTACGTAACTAAACCGAATATCACATTATCGGTCCTAAATTATACATAGCCTGATCACCTATGTCTAATTCAGGAGGGATCATGTTATGCTGGGAGCAGTCACCTGTACATTTTCTTAGAAATAAACTTCTCACCTATAATCTTAAAACAAATTTCTTGTGAGTATAAGCAATTCATAAATATTCATACGATAGAGTATGACAATTAATCACTCTTACTCTACCTTTCCCACATAAAAGTAAACCTCATCCTACACTGAAACGACAAATCAAACTACATCATTCTAGTCCTCATAAGTAACCACACCTCTTCATCGACACCACTCCAACATATAACACACATAGAACTTCGGGATGAAGTTCCCCGTAAGGGGTAGAGACTGTAACAATTCGCATTTTCAGGTTAATTACTATTCCTGAAAATTTCACTATTCATTTTTACTATTCACTTTTTACTATTCATTTTTCCAAAATTTGATTTTAATTTCATATTCTCGTATGATAAATCATTTTCATGCCAAAATAAAAGTTTGATACTCATCAGATCATTTTCGCGAAAGTTATTAAGGAATTACACGTTTTAGGGTAAAACGTCATTCAAAAATTCTACGCATAACGAAACTCGACCGCGTTAATTTTCCCCGTATTAGAAAAATGTTTGATACACTCATGATTTATTTGAGAATTAATCATGACTGAGAAAAATATGACCAAATAAACCTCGGCCGTGAAAAACAGGAATTTTCATTTTTAAGCGTTTTTACTCAGCCGTAACCTTAGCCTATACCTGCACCGCGTTTCTAAGACGATTTTAGTTTTCACATTTTTGGAAAAAGTCAACATATTTTTCCTCCTCCTTTGACCAAAAATCATTCCTTGATTTTATAAATCATTCCTTGATTTTTAGGCTTACGGTTTTATGTCTAAAAGACATTTAATACCAATCGACACTAGACTGAGCCCAGTATGGACATTATAAGTCATTTTAAATCATTTTTATCCTATTAGAAAAGTAACATTTTACTTTTCTCAATTTTACACAATATTCGTACGTTTTACGTATTACGCGTTTTAGACCCGTGTTTCCAGTTTTAGCAGGGTTTTAGCACCCCAATGGAACCTACCACTCATTTTATATTTTATTATGGAGTATTTTGACAAGTTTAATCATTCTTTCAAGTTTCGTATTTTTACGATACCCGGTTTTACGTATTATGGCTTAATCGTTTAAGGTTAGCATTTTACGGAGTCAAAACTAGCTCCATAAGTAGGATAATATCAACAAGACCAACTCATCCTTCCTATCTTCATATGAACCGACTTAGGGGGGGGGGAGTCACCCCTCATGTGGCTTGATCTCAAGCTTAAGGTCTTAAGATGTTTACATGTGTTCAACTTGGTCTCCAAGGTTTGACAAGTCAAGGTTTGTAACCTCCTCAAGAGCCTATAAAAGCCCTCCTTCCCCCTTTTTGCCGTCCACCATCACACACCAAACCATCTTACACTTAGCTAAATTCCTTCTAGTTACAAGCAAGATTCAAGTACTTCATCAACATAGAAACCCTAGCTTGGTTTTAGGTAATCAAAATACTTCCAAACCTTATAAACTTTGGTGATTCTCTTGAGTTTGAATCCACTCAAGTCACCTCAACTTTCATCATCTCTCTTTCAAGAATACAAGGGTAGAAAGATTGCTTGAAGTAAAATAGGGTGAAGCTTAAGTCTATCAAAGTCCTTACCTTACATGTTAACTTCCTTTCTTAATTGAAAGCCAAAAGTTGTAAGCAAAAACTTAACATACTTCTTGTTAAATATCATATTCATGTTATTTACATATCATTCATGCTATATTTTGTCTTGTGATCATGTCCATGATGTATAAAAATGAGTAAAACAAGTATTGGTATATATATGTTAACTTAAGTTATTTAAACAAGTAAACTAGTGACTTTCTTGGTGAAATCTGATCAAAATGGTAAAATTATGATATTGGACCATTACATATTGTAGTAGAGGACTTAACAAGGAAACCATAGCAATTTGAACCACCTAAAACGAGTACACGAGTCAAAAGTTATGACCATTTGCAGTTACCAAAACTTTGCGGCAAAACTGCCTAAATACTTTCTGTGACAGAACATAAAACACGCAAAAAGAGGCCCTTCTGGTCCGTTTCACGAAAAAGTTAAAACATGAAAGTTGTCCGGAATCACGTTTTCTTCAAAAACTCAGGAGCACGTCTCCAGAAAACAAATAACGAATGAGATTTTCTTCAGTTACTTAACAGCTATTTTATATATATAAGTCACTATATAATTGTTATTGTTTAAAAAGAACAAGAGGTCTAATGACCTAGATTTAAGACCACAACCATGGCTAGAGCCAAGGTTGAGTCTCAAGACCATGGAACAATGACCAAAGGTCACGGCAAGGCCATGACTAAATGACCATATAAACTTACTTAGGCGAAAACATAAGCTAAAGAGTTGGCGATAACTTAAACATACAATTTGGATCTACTTCATCTAAAGAACCATGAGATCTTACAAGTAATTGTCATACAAGACTTAAGAAACTTACCCTAATAAAAATCTTCATGTAAAAATAAACTTTCCTAAGTTTATTCAAATATTGGACATGTAACTTTTCGGATCAAAACTTTTATATATATATATATATATATATATATATATATATTATCAAATACTACAATAGTAGGGAGCCTCATGTGAGGAGTTCATTAAGTAAGCCATCGAGATGAGTTGTGGATTTACGAATTAAAGTGTCCTGGCTCCTCGAACGTTTACTACATGACTTCTGAATTATGTCGGCCCGAACAGTAGTAAGCGATATAAAAACCATACATGTTTCATAAACCATTTCTTTTCAAAGACTTACACTATACTAAGTACTACATCATGGACTAAATGCAAGACATATATAGGCAATTCTTCATATTCTTAGACATTATTCCAAACCTAAGTTGCAACAATTATTCTAGGTTGCTTGTAGAAGTTCTCATGGCATATCCATCATTCTCATTAAACATGATCTAACTTAAGGTGAGTTCATAGCCCCATTTTCCATTACTTAATTGTTTTACAAACCCTTGGGGGGAATACATGCAATTTTAAATCGAACACAATGCTTTTCAATTGTATGCTTGCCTGATTGTTTTATTATCACTAACACTGCGTTCCCGAGTTTTATTTTTGAAAGAATAGAAAAGAAGTGGGAAGAAAACAAAATAAATTCATGTTCCCGAGTTTTTTTAAGAGAGAAGAGAATAGAAGAGAAGAGTAATTTTAGCTAAATTTATCTCCAAAACTTTCTTCCCAAAAGTGGGATGATTTGGAGAGAAGTTATATTAGGAAGCTTTAAATAAATAAAATTACTTAAATAACCTAATATAAAACATAACTTTTATATGTAACCAAGGGTATAATTGTAAAATTATATGTTTTCTCTTCTTTTCTCTCATAACTCGGGAACATGATACAGAAAAATTATTTTCATTCACCTCCTCTTCTTTTCTGCCCATTTTTAACTCTTCTCTTCTCTTCTTTCATTTCAAAAACTTGGGAACAGAGTGTAAGGACTATCCTTGCTAAAACCAATATCCCTTATTATGAACCATTTAATCACTAGTAATAGTGAGCGCGAATATTGTGAATAGGCCTATTGGGATTGACGAATCCCATTTGTATTGACTAAGTTCAAACAAATGCACTAATATTTGAGATTTAGGTATGTTAGCAAAGTACCTACCGGGATAACTCCGTCGATTGATATTGGTACCCGTTAACGTTTTGGTGTCATAAACTTAGTGTCATAATACATTTTATGGGCATATAACAACGTAGCTCATCATTTTGAGTCTAATTAGCTCACACTACAAACATATTGTGTTCAACCATTAAACAAACTCTATGAATATCACTCAACCTTTGTGTTGACCTCTTAAGCATGTATTTCAGGTCCATGATGATCAAGGATGGCACGGAAGGGCACAGATATTCAAGAGGGCTATAAATTTAATTATCATTCAAAAACTCATCTAATGTAATTTGTAAACATGGAACCATCTGGGACCTCATTTTGTAATCTCTGATATTTATACAATTTGAATGATAAATCTTTTAAAACGACTCAATTGGAGTTCGTTTTCTATTATTGTGACTATTATGCCGTCGAGTAACACCCAGTTTGAATTCCGCTGCATCCATGAATTGGGGGTGTTACATGTTTTTATATGTAACATAAAATAAATTATAAACAAAATTGGGTCAAGTATCTAGATGGTTTAGAAAGCACAAGATTATTTGTCATAATAAACCCAAAAAGACATATTTAAACTATTTCTAAATAGTCAATTAAATCATAATGATTTCACACTCATGAATCTTGCAAAAAAACAATCAATTAACAACACTAAAATAATAGCTTTCATAAAGAATTCTTAGTCATTAGGATTTAAGACATGGGCTTATGCTTAATAAGTTAATATAGGCAAAAAAAAATAATAATAATAAAATAATAATAATAATAATAATAATAATAATAATAATAATAATAATAATAATAATAATAATAATAATAATAATAATAATAATAATAATAATAATAATAATAATAATAATAATAATAATAATAATAATAATAATAATAATAATAATAATAATAAGACATGGTGTTATTCGGTTCGTGCTCTATGACCTTACAAAGCAACAAGTTGAGCAGCTTGATCAGTTTGTAAACTTGTTGCATAACCAACATGGTGGTTTCTATTTACCTCTCCTTTATACTTTATTTTCTAAGGGGTTGCGTACTGTTAAATCTATCCCTCCCAAGTGTCGCTTGGGGTTCTCTCAGGTATTGAAAGGAGCCATTGATAAGGTGATCTGCACACCTGATGACATTTCTTGCTGGGTCAGTTTGTTAGTCTTGCCTCTTTGTCTTCTTAAAACCTTTTGCCCGAGGAGCAATCAAGAGTGTAGGTATGCTATTAAGCGCCAACGACAGGAAGAGTATATTGTTAATGCCATTCGATCTTGGGACATGCCTGGTGGTAGTTTGCAACTTGCGAAAGATGTTTTAGCCGAATCATCCCCATCATGGTCTAATATTGATGAGAAAAACTTGGATTTATGTGAGCGTAATGTTAAGCAGTGTAAGAGAAAGATTTGTGATGGCCATTATACTGTGGCTGTCAGAGTTCTTTCTTCTTCGGGTGTTGCTCCTTACAATGATGTTACTCTTGAGGACTTAAAAGCTAAGCACCCTTTCAAATATGCTCCCCTTTTGTCACATATACCTATTGATAATCATCACCTCACTGCATCTCCTGCTATGGTTCTTGATATGATTAAGAATTTCCCTCATGGTACTTCTTGTGGTCGGGATGGTTTGCGTGCCCAACACCTTTTGGATTGTTTAAGTGGTGCTGCCGTGGCTATTTCTGATGAGTTAGTTGTTTCTATCATCCAAGTGGTTAATCTTTTTCTTGATGGTAAATGCCCCAGGGCGTTGGGTGAGTACATTGCTAGTGCTCCTCTTACACTATTAGCCAAGCCGGGAGGTAGCATCCATCCTATTGTTGTGGGGACTGTTTGGAGGCGTTTAGTTTCCAAGGTTAGTGCTGCCATGATTGGCCATTATTTGGATGGTTATTTAAATGACCTACAGTTTGGTGTTGGGGTATCTGGAGGAGAGGAGGCTATTCTTCATACCGTGAATCGGCTGATTGAGGATCGTGGAGATGAGGTGGGTCTTTCGATGTTATTGGTAGATTTCAGAAATGCCTTCAATTTGGTGGATCGCGAGGTTATGTTACATGAGGTTCGCCTTCGTTGTCCTGCGATTTCACGTTGGGTGGAATTTTGCTACTCTAGTCCAGCAAGATTGTATTATGGGGAACACACCTTATGGTCCCACCAAGGTGTGCAACAAGGTGATCCACTTGGCCCTTTACTTTTTGCCTTAGTTTTACATCCTCTGGTATGCAAGATTAGAGACTCTTTTACCCTTTCCTTTCAAGCTTGGTATCTAGATGATAGCACTATTATTGGAGATACTTTGGTCGTGGGAAAAGATTTAGAGCTTATTATGTTGGATGGACCACGTTACGGTTTGCACCTTAATGTTGGTAAAATAGAGGTTTTCTGGCCAAAGGAAGACCCTAGAAGTAGGCTTGCGGGTGTTTTCCCGCCTAATATTGCTCGGCCTGCACACGGTGTTAAATTATTGGGTGGGCCTGCTAGTGTGGACTTTGATTTTAGTAGTGAGCTTCTTATGGAAAGGGTTGCTAAAACCATTGAGCTTATGGGTGCTGTTGCAAAGCTTAATGACCCTTAGTGTGAGTTGTTGCTCCTTCGTGCTTGCGCCGGTATTTCCAAGTTATATTTCTCTATGCGCACATGTTCTCCTCGGGTCGTTGAGCGTGCTCAGATTTCTTTTGATGTGGCACTTCGTTCTTCTCTTCAGCGTATTGTCACTGCTTCTAAAATGGTTTTGGTGATTGGCAATGGAGGCTTGCCACCTTACCCTTTGCATTTGGGGGGCTTGGTGTATACTCTGCAGGTGATGTCTTGAACTATGCATTCCTTGCGTCGAGACTCCAATCGGCTAGCTTACAAACTAAGCTCCTCCGAAATTCTGGTATTGTAACTTCTGGGCCTTCCTTTGATGATGCCTTGTGTGCTTTTAATGATAAAATGGAGATTGACCTTTTGAGTAATCCAAGTGAGATCGCTGCCCCCAAACTCATGAAGAAATTGGCAGATATATATTTCACACGTGTTACCCATGTGGCTGAATCCACTTTTTCCCTATCTACTCGACAGATGGCGTTATGGAAATCTCAAATGGAGGACTACACTTCGGATTTGCTTAGGGTGGTTCCGATATCTGGGTTGGGGCAGACTATGAATGCTCGGACCTACCGGTGTGTGTTATGTTATCGGCTAGGTGTTCCCTTGTTCTCTGTTCAGATGCCGTGTTCAGCTTGTTCCAGGATCTTTACGGGGGATATTTATGGGGACCATGCTGTATCTTGTGCTGGTATTATTGGTATTAAACTCCGGTATAACATGGTGCGCGATACTCTAGTTGACATACATTCACGTTCGGGGGTTTCGGCTCGTAAATAAGTGGATATTGGGCTTATTGGAGAAAGGGACAACCTCTTACGTCCGGCTGATATGTTGCTCTACTCTTGGGACAGAGTTCTTGATGTTTGTGTTGATCTGACAGGGTCATCGCCATTGACGCAAACTGGTATGGTTGATTTTGTGCCAGGTCGTGCGGTGATTGAGGCTGCACAACGTAAATGTGTCAAGTATGAAGCTAAGTGCGCAAATATTGGATATGGGTTTCTCCCCTTCTCATTCTCTTCTTTTGGAGAACTTGAGAAGGATGCGGTGGCCTTACTCCGAAAGTTCTCTATGACTCAAGACATTGGAACACGTGCTGCTGTTCATATTTTTAGTAGGATTGGCTTTGCTATAACTAGAGGAGTGGGGGCTCAGATCGTGTCTCGGGTCCCCACTAATTTCTTGTAAATCCCATAAGTTTATAATAAAAGTGATGATTATAATAAAAAAATATATAATAATAATAATAATAACAACAACAACAACAACAACAACAACAACAACAACAACAACAATAGGAGATCCTAAACGATCCTACGATCTTACGTGCAATCCTACGATCCTGATACGAACCTACTTAAATTACGATCTTGTTAAGATCCTGATCGTTTTTTGTGTGTAGGATCGTAATCCTACGATCACGATCGCGATTTTGACAACTATGACCAGAAGCTCCACGGGTCATATCCTATTTACACTTAGTGGACATTAAAACCATAATGGTAACATGTGATAACTCATCAACTGCACGAGCTATAACAAGCGAAATAGGCATTGAAAAAGTGTTGGCTGAAACCAACCCTTTAGTAAAAGCTGAGAAGATCAAGGACTTGCAATCAAAAGGACTAACCGTCGCAATGGTAGGTGATGGGATTAATGACTCAGTTGCAGTCGTTGCAGCTAATGCTGGTATGGCGATAGGGGCTGGGACAGAGGTTGCAATTGAGACAACTGATATAGCGATGATTAAAAGTAACTTAGAAGATATGATTATTGCTATTCATTTATCTAAGAAGACAATTTTTAGAATATATTTGAACTATGTTTGGGCACTTGGGTATAATGAGCTTGGTGTTCCTGTGCGGCTGGGGTCTTGTTTCCATTTATTAGAGTTAGGTTGCCACCGCGGTTGGCGGGTGCTTGTATGGCTGCCTCTTCAGTTAGCTTTGCGTGTTCTTCGTTGTTGTTGCAAACGTATAAGAAACCATTTACATATTCTAGGGTTTGTTTTTTTTTTTTCTTTTTCTTTTTTTCCTTAAATTGTATGAACATATACCATACATTTTACCAATATATCTCATGCACTTCTTCTTTAGCTTTTTATTGTGACAAAAGTACAATCTTTTGTTTAAATATGTAATTCAAACATAATAAGAAATCAAGAATTACAATATATTAATTGATGGTGCAAAATAAATCATCATTCATACTTAGTCAACCTATGATGCTCTGGATAGTTAATAGAGAAGATATATTAAAAAGTTAAAACATTGTTAGAATTTGTTTAAACGGCTCGCAATTTTAAAATAAAGTTGCCGCTAAAATTTGCGCTACAATAATGTGATCAAACAGTAAATAAGCAAACGACACAAAAATAATGCATTACTATTAATCACACTAAATGCAATTTAATACAATTATAACTCTACGTAATCGCGCGTTAGATCTAACAGCACGTTAGATCAAACGACGTTAGATCTAACGGCGTTAGATCTAACGGCGCTAGATATAACGGCAGCGCGTTAGATCTAACAGAGGCGTGTTAGATCTAATGGCGGCGCGTTAGATCTAACGGCACTAGATATAACGGCGTTAGATCTGACGGCGCTAGATATAACGGCGTTAGATCTGACGACGCTAGATATAACGGCGACGTGTTAGATCTAACGGTGGCGCGTTAGATCTAACGGTGGCGCGTTAGATTTCACAGTGGCGCGTTAGACGTTGGATCTATAGATGTAATCTATTTAGTGTATACTTTCTGCTTTTTTAGGTATTCAGATTTATCGAGTTGCTAAATAGGAGTAGTGTTCTTTTGCAAAACAGCACGTTATCCCGCGCTAAATTATTTCATTGCCTAAATTCTTGCAGCGCGTTAGATTTCTCGGAGCCTCATGCCTAAATTCTTATTTTATCTGCATTTTTGTTGATCTCCTATACATACTTACAACCATGAATAATTGGAGTTGGTAAGACTTTTGATATCTTGCGCTGTTATATGATAATTTATAGAGGTCCATCCGAAGGTGGAAATGAAATTTTTGCCCCAAGCACCATGTTCAAGATTATTGCTCCCTATTGCATAGTTATGTAATTGTCGATCGGTTATATGTAGTCTTTCTTCTTCCAAGTAAAATTTCGCTGAGCATACTATGTGTCTGTACTTTTGAACTTACTATAATTGAGTTTATCAAATGCTTATTGCACGTTTGCACGCATCTCTCACGTCTCATATATGTTAAAAAAAACAAAAAAATAAATAAATAAAAAACAACAACAACAACATTTGCTACGCGAGCCATACATGACTAACTTTGAACAAGCAGGCTTGAATGCTGCTGATGTGGAAATCAGGGACTGGCTTAGGAAGTACTACTCAAACAAATTAAATCTATCATACTAGCTGTTAATAAGTGCGAGTCTCCACGGAAAGGAGTAATGCAAGCCTCTGAATTTTGGTCTCTCGGGTAAGCTGGTTCTTTTCTCACTTCTAGTAGAAAACCATCCATAAGGCTGAAAATCTTAGTTTTTCAAATTAACAAGATGAACTCAATCATGTGATGCCACTAAGACAACTCTTTCATTAATCTCTCACGAGATGTTAAAAGTTTGCAAGCATAGAATACTTATTACTAGTAATTTTAGGAAAGAAAAATGGCAGTACAAGATTTGCCATTTTGCCGAAAGAAAAAAAAGTTACATGTGAATTTTTTCATGAAAGGTTGTATTAAATATATAAAGATCTCCGATGCCAACCATGTTGATGAAACAAAGAAATTAGATTCTCCAAACTATTACACACTTTCTTAGAATGTTTTAATGTTTTGAAAAGAATAATACTATATAGAACATTTTCGAAAGTATAATATTTTGAGAAAAAAGTTTTATTACTAATTTATATATATACTAAAAAGTGTGAAGTTCACTGTAGCAACAGTGCCCACGCAAGTTTCATGTTTGCCAATTTTAGCACCTGAGGTTAGTGATCAATTGCGAAATTAGTCCTTAACGACCGTTATCTAACAGACGTGGATTAAATTAGAAACGGACCAGTAACTTCAGGGGCTTTTCTGTGCAAATAATAAACAGAAACAGCCCCTAAGGTTAACTTTTTTTTCACCATTAGTCCCTAAGGACTAACTTTGCAAAGAACACCACGTTAAGGGACTAAAAGCGAAAATAACGTTGCTACAGTGCAGAACAGTTGCTGCTACAGTAAAAGCCAGTTTGTAATAGTGCGTGTACTGTAGCTAAGGATTTTACGCTTTTAGTCCCTCAGGTTAGCTATAAATTGCACCGTTAGTCCCCCGTTAGCGACCTTTTGCAAATTTAGTCCATAAAAAAAATTAATTGAACGTTCTATTTCGAGTTTGGATTAAACACAACATTCCCGCAGCAACGCGCGGCTACCCCGACTCGTTATCATGAAGTATATGAAATTATTTAGAGATATGATCAATCAGAAATAAAATTATCAAAGCCCATAAATACGCATAAAATTGAACAAAGCCCATTAGCTCATAATTGTCGATCTTTTCTTTGTTAAATAAGCTGGCACATAAATATCAAAATATAAAAGCACATAAATGAATAACAAGTGAATCATTAACCAATCTAAAATGATTATATACACATAAATAAGAGTCATGTGGCTTTATCTAGAACAAGAGTAGGAGAAAAAGTGTTTCTTCAATTTCAAGAATAATTCTAGTCTATAAAGACCCGAAGCTGCCATTTATTTATAGGAGGAAGCAATTCCGAGCGAGAATTTGCTACGCAATGACCATAAATAAGAGTCAAGGACAATCTCTAAACTAAATGGCCGGGATATAGTTGTAGGACAAGGGCAATTGTATGCGGTTTTATCTAGAGGAACATCACCTTATGGCTTAAAACTACTGATCAATCGACAAGATGGCCAAGCGAAAAATACTGCCAAAAATTTAGTTTATGAAGATTTTTTTAACAGAAATTGAGAACATACAAGTTATTAATTCTTCATTGGTACTGTACAATTCTATTTTGTTTGTATGATCTTATATATGTGTCAATTATGTATGCACTCTAACTAATAGTTTTATTGCTGATGTAAAACAATGTCAAAGAATCCTCTAGACACGACAACATGCTACTGCTGTATGCTACTAGAAAAACATGTATAACTCAAATATCATTATAGAAAGACCCTCAATGAATTCTGAATGATTATTATAGAGACTTTAATAATCAGAACTAGAATCGGAGTCGGATTCTGGTTATGCAACTAAAACAGCTGGTTCTGCAACAACAACAGCAAACTGCACTAACATGAGTATGTCATTGGCATCTGATGGATCTGGCCAGTTCCTAGTCGCCTCCCGCATTCGAGACTCTAGAAGTTCCACAGCAACTGTAAAATACAAGAACAAACAACTTAACTACAAAAACACTTGAGCTACAAGTGAAAATTGATGTGTCGTTCTATACTTCTGATATGGAATCCAGATAAGAACGAAGACGATGCATACACAAAAATGATGAAAATTTATTCTAACAAGTTCTATAATTCTGAACTTGATGAAAATGTGTCGTTCTATAATATTCATTAATTCTAACAAGTTCTATAATTCTGATATGGAATCCAGATAAGAACGACACATCTTTCATCAATTTTCATTAATTCCAACAGAATTGGCAGCTTAACAAGCTCACTTGTAGATCAAATATAAGCACTTAAATTAGCTCCAAATGAAAAAATAAAAGCAGATCTAGAAAGATATTACTACAGAGAAGCTAAAAATCACAAAAGCCCTAAATTCAACATTCAATTGCTCACTCAAATTAGGCTTACACCAAATACATTTGAAACATTCATACTGCATTATTCTCATGAACAGGTTAACAAGCTATATTTAAAAAACAAAATTGATCAAAAAAATGGATATGAAATCGATTTAAATTGAAAACATAAGAAGTCTGCAGTATGAAATTAGAAACGTTTTCAAGTCATGACAACACCACTTGATCATTCAAAGTTGCTGATGAATAAGGTTTGTTAACAAGTATATGCACCAGATGTACCAGATTTTGACTATTTAATATGAACTCTAAGTTTGACAATATTGATTTTCATTAGTTAATATCTAGACTTAGGTGTGCAATGATGATGTTTAAACCTTAAAAACACATTAGCAAACACAAATACCATCAAATGATCAAGGAAGCATGATCAGATTACTAACTAAGCAAGCAGAAATGAAATTACTAGCAAACTTTGACTTTTGTGCAATAAACCTACTATATTATGCTATTACTTATCTAAATACACCTAAAGTGAACTAGTGACGTAGAACAAACAACAAGTGAACAACATCAACATGCAAAACAAAGCAGATCCAAACACCTCTTTATTAATTGCTATGAACTTTTTATTAAGTATTAATGAGTTTAAAGCTACCAAACCACCACAGAAGCTCATGTACTGATCTATTAGGCTAGAAAATGCATAGAACCACAGATTATATCAACAAATATTCACTACTCACAGATATTCAAAAATGACAGATTATGAAGCAAATATTGAGCAAATAGATGAAAAAACTACAATTTGAATAGAACTAATCAAATAACCCAAAACATGAATAGAACAATCTAATGGAATAGTAAAAGTCAACATTCTACCCTAGTATACTCATAAAGTGCAATTTGAGGATTAAAAATGAAAGGGGATCTTACAAATTCTGACCCTAACTGAAATAGGGTGATTAATTAACCCAAGCCTATCTTTATATAGGCTCAAAAACACCTCTGCAACCTTAATCAAATCTGATTACCCCATAATCTTCATGATTTTATCTCTGTTGACTTTTGTTGACCGGATACACCATCTATGAGTAATCTGCTTCAACCTAACTAGGAGCTTATGAAGACTTTTGTGAGCTTTTTACACTAAAATAAGCTTGTTTACAAGCTAGTTAAGTATCTAAAAACATTTCTTTTTTAATTTATTTTTTTTGTATTTTATGTTTTTAATGAGTTTTTAGAAAAGTGAATTTAACAATGAAAGGTAAATGTGTGAAAGTTGAATTGAGCTTAAAAGAAGCTTGTAATGAAACAGTAACGAGATTCTGAAACTATTTAAGAAGCTATTTGAAACAACAGGTGATAAAGGAACAAGCAATCTAAAAGAAATTCTACTAAACCTTCATTGAAAATTCTGAAAAGTTACAAAATGAGTACTGAGTTTATAGAAATTTAAAAGCTATTCTAGAGATCAAGTGACTTGAAGCTACTCTAAAATCCACTAATTAATCTCTAATGATCAACCAAATGACAAACTGAAGCAAGCAGTTCAACGAAACTGCAAATATAATCAACAAACATGATCAACTAGCACTTGATGGAACAAAATAAAATAAGCCACAAATCCCAAAATAAGCTCAAGTACCAAACACTTAAAAAGCTAATACAAAAACAATTAAATAAAAAAAATATAAAAATTAAATATACCTCCTAAGCCGTCTGACACAATATGTACCGGTAATCCAATGAAAGGCCACAAATCATCAAAATCAACAGGGTACTTCCTTTGCTGAATCTTTTGTCTAAGACATTCGAATGCGTACTAAGCTTCGTGAACATATCCTTCAATATCAGCAAGCACAACAGGGTCGCCATTCAAGTTAAAGTTCTGGATTGCTGCAATTATCTCATTCACGTTGTTTTCAAACACATGGCGTGAAGTTCTACGAGAGCCTAAACAAACAATTTCTCGGATATTTTGTGGCGACAATCGAAGATCCATCTACATTTTAAAATCCATTCACGTTAACGGCGGCGCGTTGATCAGACGCGATGCCGTTAACGACGAGTTGATCAGACGCGATGCCGTTAACGGCGGCGCGTTGATCAAACGCGATGCCGTTAACGACACGTTGATCAAATGCGATGCTGTTAACGGCGGCGCGTTGATCAAACACGATGCCGTTAACGACGCATTGATCAAACGCGATGCCGTTAACGGCGGCGCGCTGATCAAACGCGATGCAGTTAACGACGCGTTGATCAAACGCGATGTCGTTAACGACGTGTTGATCAAACACGATGCCGTTAACGACGGCGCGTTGATCAAACGCGATGCCGTCAACGGCGGCACGTTTGATCAACGCGCCGACGTTAACGGCGGCGCGTTTGATCAACGACAGCTAGTTGATCGGTGTCGCTATGTCTAACGGCGACTTTATTTGTGAGACTTACATTTGGTAAGTCAGAAATTTTTTGATCAATGACGGTGAAAAGTGTGAAATGATGAGGTATATATATTCGAGTTTATGATTTTTGATTTTTTTTTATATACGGTGAATTTGTTTGTGAGATCATTTGGTGGAATTTTTTTGATATCATTTGTTAAGGGTTTTTTGTGGGAGTTGTTTGTGAGATATCTTGGTGGAATTTTTGTTGATATCATTTGTTAAGGGTTTTTTGTGGGAGTTGTTTGTGAGATATCTTGGTGGAATTTGGAGAGGGATAGATCTGTATTGTTATTTGTTATGAGTTTTTGTGGGAGTTGTTTGTGAGATATCTTGGTGGAATTTGGAGAAGGATAGATCTGTATGGATTTAGGGTTATATCATATACGACTTTTGACTTACTATGGTATAAAGGAAGGATCCAACCCATCTGAATCTTGGGTCCGGGCCATCTCTATTTCATGGGCCAAAGGCTAAGGCTTATTATATAATAGTAAGTAAACTGGTTAACTTTAGGAATAGACAACCCCGCCGGGAGCCAAGAGAAGTAAGCTTAAGCTGCACATGTTAGATCTGATTCCAATTTGACGAATTACCCTCTTATGTCAAATTTGAAAACAACCTATTCCTATTCGTCGTAAACAAAAGGCATATGGATATTGAATTGGGTTGGGCCGAATTGGTATAGTAAATGATTGGATTGGTTGTTAACGGCTATGAGCGTATGAGTGAGTTTAATTCATTTTTTTTTTGTTAAAGTTAGTGCATCGCTAATGTTGCGAGACTTTTTTTTACATAACTTCAGTTTAAAGTTGTACGAGAAAGTTAAACATATTGGCTATTATATATCCTTTTTGGCTCGTATTTTCATTATTGTTTCTGGTCTAAATGACTATCATCAAATGTTTATTCACCAACATATTAAGTCTGGTCTAAGAAAAGACCAGCACTCAAAGATTGACAAGTGAACTCTTAAAACTGTCAAAGAAAAATCTGAATATGGTAACGAAAACACCTTTTAAGCCATGTGCATTATCTATACTACATATAAAGAGTGTATGGTCAAAGTGTAATTGTTGAATGTTAAAACTTAGTTAAACGTGAGAGAAATGTATAGTGTAATTAATACATATTACTAGTAATTTTAGAAAAGAAAAATGGCAGTACAAGATTTGCCATTTTGCCGAAAGAAAAAAAGTTACATGTGAATCTTTTTCATGAAAGGTTGTATTAAATATATTAAGATCTCCAATGCCTACCATGTTGATGAAGCAAAGAAATTACATTCTCCAAACTATTGCACACTTTCTTAGAAAATCTTAACGTTTTGAAAAGTATAATGCTTTATAGAATGTTTTAGAAAGTATAATGTTTTGAGAAAAAAGTTTTATTACTAATTATCAAGGTTGCAAAAATCGCGAATCAGTAGTCGGGCGGTCGACCACCTTATAGCTTGTAATCGGTCTAGGCGGGATTAATCAGTGATTAATCGGATTGGCAATACTGACCAATTTTGGTTATTTCTGGCAAATTTTGTGTATTTCTGGTGAGTTTTAGGTATTTCCGGCAAGGTATTTTCTAAAAAACAACTTGTAATAGACTTAAACAGTTACTATAAGTGATCAAAATAAGTTTACAATGAGTTTTGGGAACTTTCGGCAAGATTTATTGGTTTCCGGAAAGTTTGATCACCATTGACGACGGTTGACCTATATGTTTGACTCAGTTACATAAATCGGCAAGGTCGATTGCTTTGTAGCACCTAATCGGTGATTAATCGGCCTTGTAGACCTTTTTTTTCTTTTTTTTTTTTTTTTGCAACACTGCTAATTATCATGAAATATATGAAGGGGAATGATTTACACACCATTTTTTTTTAATAAAAACACCATTTTGTAAAAGTTGTATTGCATACCGAACAAAACTGTAATGCACAGAGTGTGGTGAAAATATACAAAAATGTGGTGTGCAAATCAACCCTCATATATGAAATTATTTAGAGATATCATACTATTATAAAGCATGAAGGCATAATATTAATAGAATGCTTAAAATTAAGCTTTACAACTTCTAAAGCTATAAGTACAGCAACAAATGCTACTTATAGAAATTTCACTCATATTTAATTCTAGCATATAATTAATACTAACATTAAATACAATAAATAAATCATTATGTACATTAAATACAATTAATTAACTTATCAATAAATATAACTAATGCACTTATTAAAACACCTTTACATAAGAAATACAAATTATCAAGCATATTATACAACCAATTTAAATATAATTCCTGCATTAAATGTCACTAATACATATAATAAAGCATATTATACAAATATTCAATCCCGAACGGGCAATGGGCCAAATGGGCTCGAGCCTGAACGGGAACGGGTCAAACGGGCTCGAGCCCGAACAGACACGAGCTAAAACGAAATTTTTGATATCCATAAATTTATTGTCAAAAAGAACATAATAAACTAAAATATGTTCACATATTGTACAAACCAAGCAAACTACTAAACAAAAAAATAAATAAATAAAATAATACAAACTAAGCAAAATTTCATCAAACTTTTGACATAAAAAACTAATCAGCAAAGTTATTGCCAAAAAATGTACAAATAAAATAAATTATTAGCCGAAAAAATTAAATTACATGGTGCCCGCAGCTGAATCATGCGGGGACCCTGCTAGTAATCAATAATTGAGAAATAAAATTATCAAAGCCCATAAACACGCATAACATTGAACAAAACCCATTAGCTCATAATTATCGGTCTTTTCTTCGTTAAATAAGCTGGCACATAAATATCAAAACATAAAAGGGCATAAATGAATAACAAGTGAATCATTAAACCGATCTAAAATTACTATATGTACATAAAGAAGGGTCATGTGGCTTTATCTAGAACAAGAGTAGGAGAAAAGGTGTTTCTTCAATTAGAAGAATAATTCTAGTAATCTAGTCTACAAAGACCCGAAGCTGCCATTTATTTATAAGAGGAAGCAATCCCGAGTGAGAATTTGTTACGCAATGACCATAAATAAGAGTCAAGGACAATCTCTTAACTAAATGGCCGGGATATAGTTGTCGGATATGGGCAATTGTATGCGGCTTTATCTAGAGGAACATTGGCTTAAAACTAATACTGATCAATCGACAAGATGGCCAACCGGAAAATACTACCAAAAATTTAGTTTACGAAGATTTTTTTAACAGAAATTGAGAACATACAGGTTATTAATTCTTCATTGCTACTGTACAATTCTATTTTGTTTGTATGATCTTATATATGTGTTAATTATGTATGCACTCTAACTAATAGTTTTATTGCTGATGTAAAACAAGGTCAAAGAATCCTCTAGACACGACAACATATGCTACTGCTGTATGCTACTCGAAAAACATGTATAACTCAAATATCATTATAGAAAGACCCTCAATGAATTCTGAATGATTATTATAGAGACTTTATCAGAATAGGTTACCTTTATTAGGATACAAAGAAGGAAAAAAATAGCCTACAACAGAAATTACATGAATGAAAAATAATAATGATCGCATAAAAGTAGAGAAAACGTCATTTGGCTTTTTACAACCAAGGAAATCCTCACAGCTTTTAGACTTTTTCAGTAACAAGTTTTCGTGTTCCCTGGTATGTATCGGGAACAGTGTAATAAACCTTCATCTTACCATCCCTACAGTAACGTCCATTTTCTTTGCTACAAATGAAATTTCTTCTACCTCCCTTCGTAAATTTTATAATATCTGATCCACTAGTGAGAACTTTTGCACCAGGAGGCACAGTACATTTTTCAAAGTTCGCTGTATCGACTTCGACCACGTCATATTTTCCAGGAGGATATTTAAAAACTACATTCACAACCAAAATCTCATATGATTCATTAGAGTAATATATAGCATGTGACAAATTAGACAAACCATTAAATTTGTAGAGTTAAATTTAATATCGCAATTTAGCATGCATGTGGTATTTAATTCCTTCATACTTTGATCAGTTAGATATGTTCATGAAGTATTAATTATAGAAAATTTACGAGAAATATATGTATAATCATTCTTTACAACTATGGCAAAAGTTGTTGTTTACAAGAAAATTATGTAGAGTTATGGATCCTTAATTTCTAGCTAATATGAAATCGTTCCAGATCAAAATATAGATAAAGAAACAATTACTAGAGAATTTGTATGCATAAGAATGAAGACACATACGTAGTTGATCGCCTACAATAAGGTCATAGTTCTTAATGTGATCTTGATGATCGAAGCCATAACGCCAACCCTCAGGTCCTCCGACAGTAATAGTTAGTCCGGCCCCTTGAGCCGCAACCGAAACAGCTAGAGCCAATATCGTTGATATAACAACTATGATCATGTTTAAGTTGTTCGTGGCCATTTGTGTTATGTCCAACCTTTGAGTAAAATATCGTCAATTAACTAATTTCGTATTCATTCAAATATATATCAAACTTGGGCTTCTTAAATCGTGCAAGAATATCTATCAACCATGAAAACTGATGAAGAACCTAAGTTATTGCCTAATGAATCGATCAATTATTCTAAATTTGGACAAAACATACGTCTTCTATTATTAGTAACTTGAATAGAATATAATTATTAGTTAGCGAAGGCAAAGTTCATTAAAAAAGAAAAGAGAGAAAGATTTCATATTTAGACAAACCATATCGATATAATTCAGCGAAAAATAAAATCCCAACAAATACGGAGTATACCAAAACTAGATCCACAATTAAAACGTTTTTTGCTCAATTTATGCGGTTGAATATTATGGCGATCGACCTAGATATCATTTATTTCAATGTGTTTCTCAAAAGTATTATACTAGTTATAATACTTGTGCACGCACAGGGTTTTTAAAATTTCGTTTTGATTATGTATTATTATCGATTAAGAAATGAACCACTTAACATGTTTCAAATAGTTTTACTTAGTGGACTAAAAATAAAAAATCATATGTATATATGTTATAATCTACCTATTATTTTAGGAGAATGGTTTTGGATTAAAAATTATATTTTATTATTCAAGCAAAATCACATGATGATACTTGACTTGCATTAGATGTTAGTGATATATGCTTTTAGTTTTGCAAACTCGTGCTATCAATTTACGATGTGTTTTGTAATTTTGGTATTTCTTTTACTTATATTTTTGTTAATATATGTAGCATATTTAGATAGCTTTGAAGATTGATTCATTTCCTTGATTATGAATAACCATCATACCATGTTTACTAATGTACCTTTTTGTTTGAAAATTTGTATTTTCATAAGTTGTGCTATTTACTTCTCATGTTTGATCATAAAATTACCAAATTAACATAGATGCTTACACTATAGTTTCTTTATTACATAAAGAGAAAAAAAAAATGTAATTGGTAGAACTCAAATTTAATCTTACGATTATTTATAATGTATAAGAATAATTTTTATCTAGACCCGAACTATATAAGGAAATTATTATTACTTGTATAAGTAAATTATAAATGCATAAAAAATAACAGAGTACATCCGCAAGTCTTTTAGGATTGTTTGAATCCTTACCGACCTTTCACTTTAATGCAACTATCTTCACAATTGGCTTAAATCATCAAGGTAAAAGACACCCATATTTTAAACCGTTGGTTGACACCCATAGTGTTATCAATGATGGCAAACACATGCTAAATTTCATTAACTCATTCAAAGACAAATTACACTCCGAAAAGAATTTCTACCATAAAATTCCCTATATTGGCACTAAAACACATCTTTGGTACATTAAAATACATTCATGTATTATCTAAATCAGCAACTCAACTAAATTATACATTCATAACTTGAGCAGACGTAGAAAATCATTCAACGGTAATCAAGTGTTGATACTTAATCCTCCTCTAAAAAACGAACACAAAAAATTGCATTACACTTTAGTTTGTGCGATAAGATGATAAAACTGCAAAAACCACTAATGTGTTGTATTATAGCGAGGATAACAACAAAGTTAGTCATAACATCAAATAAGAAAACTTCATATTAGAACTAAAGGGGTGTTTGGTTATGCTTATTAAAAGTGCTTATTGGCTTATTCAATTACCATAACACAATAAGTGTATGATAAAGCTATAAGCTTTTTTTAGAAGCCTAATGAAAAACCCCTGAACTCACAACTAATTCTATTATAGCTTAGCGTGTTTATAGTAAAAACACAAATATTAAGTGTAGAAGTTTTCAACAAAACATAAAAAAGAGTTACAAAAAGTTGGTGTGTATAACAAAAAAGTTAAACCATAAAAAAAAAAGTTACTAAATACTATCAGCTAGATAAGCCATAAGCCAAAGTTCTGTTGAGGTCTTTTTCGGATTCTATTCGGAAGCAAAAAGAGGTTTACACATAAATCATAAGTATAGAATAATGGTTATATCTCACATCTATGATTACCAACTCAATAACATTATCGCAGTATAGTAACGTAATAACATGATTAAAACTATATATTCTTGCTGAATAATTCTCATGTACATACTTTTAATTCGTTTACAATGGCCAACTATTACGTTTTATTTTTTATTTTTTATTTTTTATTTTTTTAATAAAACATCACGTCAATGAATAAAGTTAAGGAAAACACCTAAGTTTTTTTATTTTTTATTTTATTTTATTTTATAAAACCACTAACTTGTTGCATTATAGTGAGGATAACAACAAAGTTAGTCATAACATCAAATCAGAAATCTTTAGATTAGAACTAAATGGGTGTTTAGTTATGCTTATTAAAGGTGCTTATTGGCTTATTCAATTATCATAACACAATAAGTTTATAATAAAACTATAAGCTTTTTTTAGAAGCTTAGTAAAAACCCCCTAAACTCCCAACTAATTCTATTATAGCTTAGTGTGTTTATAGTAAAAACACAAATATTAAGTGTAGAAATTTTCAATAAAACATAAAAAAAAAAAAAAAAAAAAAAAAAAAAAAAAAAAAGTAAAAGTTGGTATGTATAACAAAAAAGTTAAACTATAAAAAATTTTACTAAAAACTATTAGCTAGATAAGACATAAACCAAAGTGTTGTTGAGGTCTCTTTCGGATTCTATTCATAAGCAAAAAGGGGTTTACACATAAATCATACGTATAGAATAATGGTTGTATCTCACATCCGTGATTACCAAGTCAATAACATTATCGCAGTATAGTAACGTAATAACCTAATTAAAAACTATATATTCTCGCTGAATAATTCTCATGTACATACTTTTAATTCCTTTACAACAACCAACTATTATTATTTATTTATTTTTATTTTTTTTATTATTTTATTTTTAAACATCAAGTCAATGAATAATGTTAGGTTATCACCTACGTAGTTTTTCTTTTTTTGGTTTAGGAGGTGATTCTTATCAAATAAGGATTGTGGTGCGTGCATTTTTTTTTTATAATTTAAGGAAAACACTTTCTATATTAAAGAATGACTATCTAGCCGATGTGTTTTTGTTTGTTTTATTTATTTTTTAATAATTAGCTTTGTATAACATTTTTAACTGACAGAGATGTTGAGTTTGAGGTTAATGTTGTTGTTTAACTTTAAATATTGATATCATGTTGTACAAAATGTGCGAGTTTAGTGGCACATAATGAGCGTTGATAAAGTTAAAATATGTTCCGTAAAGTTTTTAAAATATTTTTATCGATATCCATATATAAACTTTAAATAACAATTTCATGAGTCGTTGTTATAAGTAGAATCACGTATATTTATTTTATATCACAGTAACTCATGCTTACCATTTGATATTTATATTCCCGTTACTAATAATTTAACCGTATTTCAAACCCGTGTACGCATAAATTAAACTTTTAAATAGTAACATGAGTCCTTATTTAAAAAAATATTCTAATGGATGAAAGTTTAAAACTAACATTAGTTTAAAAAATATTTAATGTATATTAAAACTAATTCGCATATTTACCAAATTATTTTAATAGATGAAAGTAAAAAAAACTAATACTATTACTCATGTAATTTTAAACAACGTTAACATTATAAAGTATAGGGGGTATGAAGTATAAGGGGTTATTTGTTTATTATCTAAAGTTATTAAAAAACATGAAGATTTATAATTTTACATTTAACCACTAAGGTTTTATTAATTGCCCCCTCTTTTTTTAAGTTTTTATTTTCATAAATTTGACACCGATATTTTTATGTGTTTTTTTTTATCAAACAAATTCTCCATCAAATTTATTAAAGTTTGACCAAAATCAATTCAATTTTGACTTTTTATTGGCCAATCATATTGCTTGATTTTGCTTATGTGTCAAAATCGAGCTCTCCTATTGGTCCAATTTTTTTTTCAATGAGAAGGGTTTTGCAAAAACACTCCTAAATGATGTAATTCTTGTATTATATAAAAGATTGCTCGATATAGGCTATGGCTATGTTTGGCACACAAGATTGTTGAGAGATTGTGCTTATTTTTTCAAAAAATAAGCTACTTAAAAAATAATATTTGTTTGGTAGACATAACTTATAAGAGATTCTAAAAAAAATAATCTTTCATAATCTCTTAAAACCAAAGGTTACTTCATGTAGCTTATAAAAATAATCTCTTTTTATAATCTCCAGCACCAGCACCAGCACCAGCACCAGCACCAGTTCCAGCAACAGTTACTTTCGCCAAACATACCCTATGTTTGGCGACACGTAGCAGTAGCAGTAGCAACAAGCAGTAGCAGTAAGCAGTAAGCAGTAAGTAGTAGCAGTAAGCAGTAGCAGTAAAAACGTGTTTGGTAACGTAGCTGTAACTGTAATTATAAAGTGTTAAACAAGTAAATGTTTACCGCTTGTCGCTTGCTGCTTCTCCAGGAAGCATTTAAGATTGGAGCGGTTAATCATGTTTCAGACGCTTGTTGAGGTGTTGCCAAAAAGCAAGATAATGCTTACCGCTTGTCGCTTGTCGCTTATCGCTTATCGCTCTTAAACGCTTCAAAAAAGTTGTTGCCAAACATAACCATATCCTCAAAGTCACGCGCGTACTTCACTTGCTCGATATATCATACGGGTCAACTATATCGCTAGTACTATTTTGCATTAAAAATCACTTTCGAAACTAATTGGGATTTATCTAAATGAATAAAGATGCATTTAATTTAAGTCGAAATATTTCAAATATATAATTATAGTTATTTATCATCTTTTTCATTTTAAGTTTTCTCTCTCAATCAGTGGATCCTACCCTCGTAAAGGTTCTGTAAAAGAAAAAAGATGATTTGTGGGAGGAAAGGATGAGGCTCTCAGAACTCTACTTTGCGAAAAATCATTAAAAATAAGCTTAAAAAAGATAGCAAAATGGATATCAAATAAAAAGCATAAAATAAATTTAAAGCAAAGATCGATTTTTATGATGTCATTTCGTGTTTCTTACAGTCTAACTTTATATATTGAGTAAATTACACCGTTAGTCTCTATACTTTGCTTAGATTTTATACGACATCCAAAAACGCTAATATTTTCGTTTTTGATCCAAAATCAAGAATATATTACGCCGCTAGTCCAAAATCCTGACGGTTGTTAGTTTTCCTAGTTATCTCAGTCCTCACGTGCATGTCACATGAGGGCAGTTTGGTCCGAACACTTTTTTTTTGTCTTTTCCAATCTTTTCAAACTGACTAAAAATGCAGACTTACTGTAGCACTTGTACGATGTGATTTTTTTCCCTTTGTATGCACTTTTTATTCTTTAATTTTTTGTATTTTAATTCATTTTTAGATTTTTATTTGTTTTGTCATTTTATTATTTCTTAATACTTATATATTTTTTGATTTTTAATTGTTTTTCTTTTTTTCCTTTTCATGAATTTTTTAATTCTTCTATTTTGTTCTATTATATTTGTACAGTAGCAAGTAGCAGCAGGTTACTTACCAGAAATAAAAATTCATACTTAAGTTACACAAGCTTGCATGTAGATAACCAAAACCATGTCGTTCAGTTTCTTTGATTTTTCCTTGCAACATATTATTCCAACTCTTTTAAAATATTTTACACATATTATATAACACTATTTATTAAAAATATTACAAACTCATAAATAAATTTATAAAACAAATTTACACACCAAAATAAAAATTAAATCTACCCAAAAAAGAAACACAATCTTATTACATAATCACATACACTTTATAACAAAATTTATACAAACTTTACATGAACTTTATAACGAAATTCATACAGATTTTATAACAAACTTTTACGTGAAGTTTACACCAATAGCGGTGGCGGCGACCCAATCCGACGAGATAGCAGCGACAACAACTTTTTCCGGCAAAACAACATTCCCGTCTACATAAAAAAACATACATTTTCATGCATAAATAATGTAGAAAACTAATTGAATATCCATGTTATCAAATAATACAATCTATATATACAAATTTTATAAAATCATTCATTGTTGAGCAACTAAGTTTTTTGATAAAAAAAAGTCAAACTTCACTATAAATCAAACTACTACACTCTTATTTTAACCTTCTTTATTAAATAATAATTTTACAAATAAAACAATATGAAATCGGCTATTCTTCTCACTTATTAATTTGATGAAAAAATGAACCAAAGATTTCTTTCATTTGAGTTGAAAAAGTTTGTGATCTATCTTCAACTTTTCTCTATATAATACAATAAATAAATTATATAATACAATAAATAAATTCAATAAATAAATTATATAATACAATAAATAAATTCGCACTTCCATAAGCCCATTAAATTATGCTCAAAATCAATGCAACTTTTCTTTTGACATTCGTTTGTTTAAAGTTTAAAGACAAAATTTCACCGTTCGTCCCTGAACTTGTCAAGATTCGCGTGAATCGTCCTTAAACTATTTTTTTTCACTTTCGTCCCTGAACTTGTGAAACGACGGCGCATTTGGTCCCTGGGAGCGCGTTTTGGCAAACGGACGTTATGTCCGTCCGTTATCTGATGTGGCAAGCTTGGGTTTTTTCGTCTTTTCACCTATTTCAAATTCTCACCGTTCGTCCCCAATGCCGTTTGTATATTGTAGCGAACGCTTTGCATGTTTCGTCCCTAAGATTTGATGCGTGTTGTGTAAAAATTCGACCGTTGGCCAGAAGTGAACCATGTAAATACCCGTCCATTGTGCACATAATAAGTATGTAAAACACACATCTTCTCAAAAGAAAAACAGAGCAACGATGGTGGTCTGCACATGTGGTAAACCCGCTGTTGTCAAGACTTCTTGGACAAACAGGAATCCAGGTCGCCGTTTCTTTGGCTGTCCGACAATTGTAAGTTTGTCATTGTGTTGTTTATTTAAAAAAAAAAATGTGTTGCTCATTTACACACTTTGTTGTTTCAGGGCTCAAACTGTCCTTTTCTGGGATGGTTGGATCCTCCGATGTGCCCAAGGTCAGTAGACATTATCCCTGGTTTGTTGAGGAGGATTAATGGTCTACGAGGTGTTGTTGAAGAGCTTGAAGAACAGCGGTCCAAGTACAAGAAGTATATCATCATCAGTTGGGTTTTGTTTGCATTGTATGTTTATTTAACTGCTTGACATGTGTTGTGTAGTAGTAGTTGTTAGTTTCTGAGACGGTGGTGGGTGAATGCTTTTAGTATTTTCGAGTAGATGATGGTAGTTGGGTGGTGAAGCAGTCGTCTGTAATGGTTGTCAATGGTCAATGAAATTTCTTGTTTGAATAATGGCTAAATCGAAATGGTTTGTGATTAAGTTAATTTTGGTTGTTATTGTCAAGTATTTTGTTTGATTGTTCAATGCATAATATGACTGACTTAGGGAAGTTAACAAACCATAAGGATGTAGTTTGACTTAGGGAAGTCAACAAACCATTAGGCTGTAGTTTGACTTAATAAAGTCAACTAACTAAACCAGTTTAATGGTAAATATTTGAGCATGGTGGCATAAACCTTTTTTTGATAATATTAACTAAAATAGTACATGAGAGTCAACAAATGCAGATTCATTACCAATAATAAAAGAACATAAATCTGTTCTTCATTACAAAAGAGATACTGGTTATACCATGAAAACACATTATTATCATGAACTGGCATAATTAAATGCTATAAGTTTCCTTTTCCTTGACTGGCTTCAAGGCTTATTTGCAGGAGTGGAGGTTGAATCTTTGTTAGCTTGAAGCTTTAAATACTTGCTATAAGCAGAATCAGCAGTACCAATGATATAATGAGAGCTTGTTGGAATGGTGCTTGAACGTTTTGGACCTATAAGCTTTAAATACTCGGCATTATCAGGATCGACAGGACCAATGATATACTCAGAGGTTGTAGGAGTGCTGGTTGAACCTTTTTGAGCTTGAAGAGTTAAAAACTTGGCATAATCATCATTAACAGGACCAATGATATACTCAGACCTTGCAGGTTTGCTTTCTGCAAATAAGGAAAAAGAGAGCATCAAAAAACAAAAAAATATAGCTTCACGAATAGATAAATGTTAACAGAAAACGACCCTATATTGACCTTTTTTAATTAAATACAGCCAATTACATATCAAAAACAGAAATAACAATACCTTTTTTGTTTGTGGCCTTCATTTTGTGTGAAGTAACGTTATAGGATATTTAGGTTTAAGAGAAATTTAGGTTACACGATTGATTATGTGGGTATGTGTGTGTGTTTCATCGGTTGGGTGGGTATTATATGAGATGGGATTAAATGAGATGGAAATATGTGTGGTTGATCGGTTTGGTGGGTATTTAATGGGTTTGGTTGGGTGGCATCACACGGCTTTATTGGCTCACCAATACTAAGTTCCATATATATAACAGTAGTAAAATTTTAGTACTGGTAGTACAAAATTCCTTGTAACATAATATGATTTAGTTAGGGAAGTTAAGAAACCATAACAGCAAGCCTAAGAGGGCCAGTTTCCGTGGAGTTGAATGCAATGCTTTGCTTGACATGTCTACCGATGAGTTGGTCAAGATGTTCACTGCTCGTGTTCCAAGTTGGTTTCAGAGGGGTTTGTAAACATTCATCCCATTGAAGTGAGGATGCTACTTGTTTTAAAGGATTATGGTTTTAAAGGATTATGCTACTACTTTTAAAGGTTTACCCCTATTATGTTGTCATTTCAGAAGGTTAAGATGATACTTGTTTTAAAGGATTTTGCAACTTTATTGGTTTTGTGTTTTTTCAAAAAACACGTGAAAAAGGCTGTATTTTGACTTGAAAAAGTCCCCTTTTGCACTAACAGTATTAATTTTTTACTACTGTTCGGAAAAAAAAAAAAAAAAAAAAAAAAAAAAAAAAAAAAAAAAAACTTAATACTGGTGAGCCAATAAAGGCGTATGAAGACGACCCAACACAACCCGACCCATTACATACAATACATAGATACATTCCCAAATAAAATGGAAATATAAAATGTGTTCATATTTCCAACAAATAATTGGGAACCGAAGAGTCCAATAAAAGGCTGTAAATTTTAATAAAAACTCTTCGTTTTCCCCATTATGTGTCTATATATTGGTTACTGCCACATTATGCATCATACTAATCTAATACTAGCAAACATCAAACAACTTAAAGTGTAAGTAAAATGTCAGGAACCAAGAGAGCAAGAGATGCTGTTGCAACCGACAACACAGAAGAAGAAAACAAGGAAGTGATGAAACGAGCAAGGGGAGATTCAAAAGAGCCAGAGGTGCCTTCGTTGGAAAAAGGCTCTAACGATAACGATAAGAAGGAGGTGGTTGAAGAAAAGGAGAAGGCTGCTCCTGCAAGCCCTGCTGAAGTTGAAAGACGCAGTCTTGCTGCAAAAAAGAGGGTCGATGAGCATTGGAAGGAGATCAATGCTGTTAGTAGATTAGAAGAAAGGGATAAAAAGAAAAACAAATATGTTAAATGTAATGAAGAAGAGGAAGAAGAATTTTTAGAAACATTCTCGTATGATGAATTGTATAAGTCATATGACTCCAATTAATTTAATCGTGTAATGGAAAAAGTTTCTTTAATAATAATTTTAATGTTGATATTGTGACTTTTGTTTTTTTCAATTGCATGTTTTATTTATTTATTTAATTTTTTTGCAAATAAAGTTTATGGTTATTTTCATGATGTACGTTTGACTTTGAATTTATGCACCAGTATGACCTTCAGTTTATGGTTATTTTCACGTGTATATCTAATAGTGGTATTATTCACATTGTTGACCAAAAAAATATGTTGACTTTTATAGTCAAATCCGTTTATTATTCCAAACACGATACTATACTGCATATGTAATTGGGCAAATATACATTGTAATTAGTTAATTTTACCCATGTAATGTAATGAAAGTAACAAAACAGGTTTACAAGTGAATATTCAATAATGGTTCAGTTAGTTGACTTTATTAAGTCAAACTAGAGCCGTATGTTTATTGACTTCCCTAAGTCAAACTAGAGCCTTATGGTTTGTTTTTATTTTAAAGCACAATCCTTTAAAACAAGTTGCGTCTTCACTTTCTGAAATGACAAAAGACTAACAGGGAACCAAATTAATAGTCTTTCATGCGAAAGATAAGTGGTAGTACTTAATGGTTTGGTTTGGGTGGACTTCACACGTTTGGAAGACTCAGCAGTACTAACTTCCTTATATCTAACAGTATTAAAATGTTAATACTGGTAGTACAAAAGGGTAACAACATGTTTATTCAGGTTACAACAATATTATTCAATCATACCACGTCCTAAATCAACTATTACATTTTCTTTTTACTCTTACCTTTTGGAAAAGGTTTGGCAATTGCTAGAGCAAATGGTTTGATACCATTGTCTTCACAGAACTGATCACTTGGAAGGCCTAGCACCTTTTCCCTTTCATCAAAAAGCTGTTTCTCTGTCTTTTTAGGATTCTTAAACTTCCTAGCATCAATCTTTCTTCTCACAGAACCTGAATAAGTCTCTGGAAAATAGCCTTCCTAGCTGTTGGTTGCAGTTGAGTCACTCCAGTTGTTGATGGAGCTTGAATCACTGCTGTTAACGTAAATGATTTCTGCAAACAGGTTAAGAAAACCATTAAAAAAAAGTATGCTGGAAATGAAAAGGAGCAGGGTGTTGCAATTGAGGGTGTGTTTCAAACAACTTTTGTTCTTGGAACTCATTATTTCAGCAGCTAGAATTGGGTGGTGGAAGACTGGTTGGTGTCTTTGGTTTTATAGAGGAAAACTTATGCTTGTTTAGTGTTTACAAAATGCAAAAGTATTCACGTGACTTAACAGAAAAAAGTAGTCTTTGGCGCCCTATGACAAGTCATGCCATGTCTTACTTTTATCATGTGTGCAGACATGAGAAGAAAATAGTGTTTGCATAACCAAGGCCAAAATAGTCATTTTCAAACACAAAATGCCACCACAATTATGGGTTTGTGAGCATTTAATACTCCTTAACCTACCTCACACAATCAAAGTCAAACGGGTGTTTTTCAAAATACAAAAATATGGCACAACCAGCCGTGTTAAGTAAATGATCCTACCAACTTGGATAGTGAAGTAAAGTCTCATCTTATTCCAAATTTATCCAAACCAAAAATATGGCACAACCTGCAAGTCCAAATTTAAAGAGAGAGACAAGTGGTGGTTTTATAGGTCTGGGTGTTCGAACTGGTAATGATCCACAGGTACAGGTGTTGGATGAAAGATGTTTTATCTGTTGTATGGATGTTAAGTGTTGGAGGCATGCAAACACAGGTGGAAGTGTTGTTGTAGTCATAAAAGCTGCTGGTGCTGAGGCAAACAAAGTAAGTGGTGGTGTTATAGGTCTGGGAATTAGAACTGCGGAAAAAAAGAAGAAAAAAAGAAACCCAAGAAAATTGATTACAAAACAACAACAAATTTGAATAGCTATATTGTGGTAGACCACTGTCTTGGTTTTGGGCATGTCCAAGCCACACTTGTATGTGATATGTACGTTTGCATTTTCATGCTTCCTGTCTGTATTACGGATTGATTAATGTGATGCTCATGTTTATGTTTCTGATACATATCAAACACACTAAAAAACTTAAAACATATATGAACACATTATTCATTGAAAAACTGAATCATAAGACCCATTACATTCATTAAGCGTAACATGGTGATGTGAACAAAAGAAACCCATGACCAGTTTCCAACAAACAACAACCTCATGGATATTTCTTTCTCACAAAAAATTCAATCTTCTTAAACATCTTGTCCTTGACTTGGTTGGACATCATCAACAGTGCCTTCGTCCGACGCTTATCAATTGTCTGTAATCTCCTAAGCTTCTTTGTATTGCTCCTTGCAATTCTTGCACGTGGATTGTTTCGAACTTCAGCAATCAGCTCCCCCTACGTCCGACCCTTTCAGTAATTTTTTTGGACTTGTACTCCAAATCATGTGCTTGCTGCAAGTTTTCAAGAATCTCTGTGTGGTAAGGGCCAAGCATTACTTCAGCTAGCACATACGCGTTATAAACAACCTTTAGCTCAATATTAATTTCAGAGTTGTTCATGATTAAGGAAATAGGGAGCTGTGTATTGCAAGTTTTGAGTTGCAACAAATGAGGTAGGACGGTAGGTAAGTATTAAATATGAGTACTAAATGAGACACAAATAAAGCAACCCATTTTGTGTAAAACGCTACTACAGTACTACCAGTTGTCATACCTTTGTGACACATATAAAAACGTTAGAATTAAAAAAATTGCATATATAATTAGGATTTTTAAAAAGTACATAATAAATTTAAAACATTGCATAAGTGTAACATAAAAATTACATAAAACTTCAGTTGTAATCCGGGTGATCTCATGTCTGAGAGTTGTTGTACAGGTAACCGTTGTCGTAAGTAGCAAAGCTCGCAAACTTATCGGCTTCTAACTGAGCTTCCAACCTGCTAAGCTCCCGGTCCTTTTCTTCATTCCAGCCCCCATCATCAGCTGCCACCACATTTTCTTCAAAGCTTAGTTTAAAGTGCTCCAGATGAGGGTGTTGCTCAACAACTCTCTGTGCAACAGATGAAGTAGATGCACCAGCATCACATGCTGCCACATTATCCACATAACTCCAATGGATCTTGTTAGATATTTGCGCCTGTATTTGAGAAACACAACCCCACAGCGAGTCAGCAATGGCACTATCCTTGCAATATTCATCGTACAGAAACTGGTCGATGACGGCTTTCCTCTCTGCTGAGATATCTTGGCACGCTGTGTGTTGTTCTCTAAGTTGGTTTTTAACTTTTTTGGCAAGGTCAAACTGTTTGATCACTTCAATGATAGCATTCTGCTGAACCGTGTCGCCTTTCTCGGTTTGTTTCTTGATGTATGTTTGCAATTCTTCGACTGTGTGAGGAAGTTTACAAGCCATTTATGTTTTGAATTGTTGTTTGCAGTGTGTGTTAATTGTGTTTGATGGTGGTATTTATAGGAAGTCAAATTGGTAAGTTTGCAAGCCATTATAAAAAATAATATATATTTCTTACTTTCAAACGGTAACAAACAAGTACAACCACATGTTGACTTGTTTGCTGCACTTGACTTTACTTAGTGAAACCCCATTTTTATAAACAATGGTGAATCTTACCCGTTTTGTTACCCATGAAGCACATAAGTTGTTTTGGTTGACACAATGTATAAGTCAAACAGGTCACAAACCATCTAAAGTAGCCACACAAGTTGACTTATATAAGTTTGCCTTAAAAAGGACTTCGAAAATTGCCACATATGTGGACTTTCAATGTCTGCCTATAGAAGGACTTAGATGAGTGCCACAGATGTGGACTTTGATGTTTGCCACTTATGTGGACTTTCAATTACAGACGTTTCATAACACCCATACTACTAAAACTCAAATTTGTCCTGAATTTAAAACATGGCTAAAGGATAGCCCATTCACTGTCATTGACTTGGATGGATTGAATTGGAATAGGAGCAGATAGTCCTTGGAAACTTGAAGTTGGACCAGGTTGAGATGCACCAGATACTCCTTGCACAGTTGACCTCTGAGCACCTTCAACAGGTACATCTCCATATTGGACAGCTGAACTAGGAGCAGCTTGAGCAGACCCATTACCCTTAGCTTGCCGAGCTCCACCTTTGTTGAAACCTACATAAGAAAATAGGTTATAAAAATGTACCAAATATAAAACAATCAAAAAACATAAATATGAAAGTCTAATAATTACCTTTTCTAGGAGGTTGACCTTGTCCTTTGCATGTAGTCTTGTTGTGTCCAGCGTTACCGCATAGTCTGCAAGTAATAACTCTCCCTCTTTTGGTCAGTTTTCCAGAATCTACACAGGGTGCATCCTCATACTTAGACCTTCTTCTCTTCTTCTTTGGTCTTCCAACCTGGACATGATGCTTTGGTGGCAAGAGCTCTGTAGCATGGGTGGTCTTCTCCCAGTAGTTGCTGCCTCTAATTGGTTTCGCTAAGTTAGAGTATACTTCCTTCCATGTGGACAACCAATAACAGCTATGTACCTAAGACTCAGGAGGTCCGACTTGAATGCCATTGAGTCCCATATTCCAACAGGCTGCAACAACATGCTTACAAGGTATCCCTGTCAATTCCCATTTCCTGCATGTACATACCTTATCCTGTACATTCACAACACACTGGTCACCCCATGCCCCTGTTACCTGATACTTAACTCCTCCATTCCTTTTATAGTTACCCAAGTCAAATCCCCAATTCAAATGGTCAATGAAATAATAAAAACCAAACGCACTCTTTTCTAAACTAGTTACTGTTCATCACCTCTTTCACCAATTACCCTGCGTCACAAAGATTTACCCGTACAATAAGTGTTTCTAGAAGATAAATCACGTGCTCAGTGTATGTCAGAGAGAAGAATTATCTTATGATTGGTTCACAAGGACACATGGCAAAGTTCTATAGGATGCAACAGCTCATTCTTCCTCCTTGGATTCTGCTTCTAGATAATCTGACAAGGACAGAGAATATAGCGCATGAGGATTGCCAACATCATCAAAATGAAGGCTTCCTATTGGTGGAGACACATCACAATTTTGATCCAAGGGTTCTGATCAAATGGAAGAAACACAAGGTGATCGTGTGGTTATGATTGATTTTCTAGAAGCTTCAGAAGCTCAAGCTCATCTCTCCTCAATCCAGCTATAAAAGGAGCCTCTCACTCACATTTTCGACTCATTAGGAGTAGGTATAATTTAGTGTAGCTTTAGGAGTAGTTTAGTTAAATTTAGCTTTAGCTTGTTGTATTTTTGCTTTAAAGTTTTGTACTCAATTACAGTTTTTAATAAAATTTCAATTTTCATTTGAATTTCCAGGAAAACTGTTGATCTTAAACTGTTTTCTAGCCTTTCTTTATTGGTTTAATAAAATCATTCAATCTTCATAATAGTTTGTAGTGAGTCTAAGTATTCAGTTTTTGCTTAAATTGATTCAACTGATACTAGTCAACGAAACTCAAAGGGTAAACTCATGGTGAATCTGGGTAATATAGTGGTTGATCAATGGTATGTGGTGTTGAATTGAGCCTATTCAGATATAGGCCTGGTTTAAACTTTACTCTATTTCAGATAAGATCCCAAACTTGTAAGCCTCATTTTACATTTTCTAGTATAATTCTGATTTTCATACGTAGTAGTTTAGATTCTGTTTAATTCATTACTAATTGTTGATGCTGGTTTTAGTTGTTTGAAGTCTTATTAATATTCAAATTTTGCTATTGTAAGTTTAGAAGTGATATCAGTTAGTTAAATGACTTGTTATTAGTGAATTTGTGTTACTTAGCTTTTGCTGTTATTGTTGTCGTTTACTGTTTACTTGGCTTCTAGTAGTGTTAATGCATGTAGTTTGATTATTTGTTTAGATGCTACATCTCATAATGTAATGTGTTAGTTGTGAGGGTGTTTGAATTTACTGTGCTATCTGTATTAAAGTTGTTCCAGAGGTTGTAGTTGTTTACTGTTCACTAATCTCCATTAGTGTTTAGTGAGTTAGTTTGAGCATAAGATTTGAATGGAGTAGCTTGAATCTGTGAGTTGTAGTTATATAGGTTGGTTTAAGTGGTTTTTGGATCTGCTAGATTCTGTGGGTTCTTGTGAATTTGCTGTTGAATATTATGCGTAGGTAACTTAGCATTTTATACACTCTTACTCAATTTGGTTGGAACAAATTTGCATCAGTTAAAGAATTACTTCAGTTTCAAAGTCCTGTTTTCTAAAAAAAGTTTTGGACCTCAAATCTCTTTGGAATTGTTTGAAAATTTGCTTTATGAATTGTTTGGTAGCTGATCTTGATATACACAGTGGGTTTTCATAATTTGGTTTGCTTTTAGTTACGAAAATTTGAATTGTATAAGCATCTTTGAGCCTGCTGTTTTCAGCCCTGCATCACAGACTACTTGTCCCATTTAGCTTATTTTTCTAGCCATTATCTTGGTTCTAATCAGTTCATTTTTTCCCCATTTTGATTAATTAGGTAGTTTATAGTATAGGGTTGAATTATATTGAGCTTTAGTGGGTTAGCTTTTAGGATGGATCAACTTTTTGATTAGCTTTTGTGTCTAGTTTATATGTTGTTTTGCTTGTTTACTTATTTGATGGCATGCACTAAAAGTTTGCATAATCTGTCCCTTTTTATCTCATAATCAGTTTAGGTAGAATAGGATTTAATGCATGAGTTTCTGTTTACAAGTAGTCAACTTATTTGGTTAGTTTATGTTTTTGTCATTGCTTGAAACTGTCTCAACAGCCACCTTTTTAGCCACTTAGCAGCTAAGTAATAAGCCCATAGCTACCTCTATAGTTGAGCTTTTAATCTAAGTGTTGGTTCTTTGGATAGTTTGAAGTATAGACTTGATGAATTTGAGTTTTAATTTTATGTTTGAGCTTATTTGGTTTGTCAAATCAAGTCTGCTATATGCCCTTTACCTCACTCTTTGGATTGTTGATTTTGCTCATTTGCACATCAGTAGGCCTGTTTAGTAACTGTTTCATTGAGCTTATTCCTGTGCTATTGTGATTATTTTGATTATTTTAGAAGTTGAACTAGTTTTGTTAGTGGTCTGCTTATTCTGGTTTTGGCTTATTAAAATTGTGCTTAAACATTAGCTTAATTGACTGCTTTTTGTACTATTTCTGTGTGTATTTTGTGATACTGTTTGGTTTTATTTGACACATCTGAGCATATTGGATCATATATAGTCTGTGGTAGAAGTTTCATTCAGATTAGTTCACAGGTGCTTATAAATAAACACTTGTGAATTAGCAATTTTGCCTAATAAGCACTTAATCAGCTTCATTTCACTTCAAAAATTTTCTCAAAGTTCTTTTTATTATATTTGATTTTTTGGAATTTTTCCAGATTATTCCTAGTAGTTTAAGTATTTTTCTTAATTTTCTTTTGATTTTAATAGTTTTTATTCAACAAAAATTTATAAAAATTCAGAAAAGGTTGTGAAAAATACAAAAATATTTTTAGAAATACTTTTATAATATTTTAGAATTTTCAGAATTTAATTTTCATTTTTCAACCTTATTTTTCTATTTTTCTTCATTTTTAATCCATTTAAAATTACAAAAATCAAAATAAATTCATAGAAAATAAATAAAAACTAAAAAAAATATTTTTCTTTTTTTTTTAAAATTCTTTTTATTAGTTTAAGATTTTTAGAGATTTTCGTTGGGAGAACGACCCGGGAAATACTTTCGCGAGTATTTCTTCGGAATAATTATATACTAAAATGACTAAATCAAAAAATGGCGCCGTTGCCGGGCAAGGCCGAAGTGAATTTTTGAATATCGTTTTGAAAAATCATGTTTTTTTAAGCCTTCCTCTATTTTGTATATATTACTATATAAATAAAAAAAATTCAAAAATTCAAAACACTTTTCCTAAAGTGTTTACAAAATACCAAAAAAATAATAAAAGTTACAGCCTCGACTCGACCGAAAGGAAGGGCGTTGTAAACAAAAAAAGTCTCACAATATAACGAAAACGTGAAATTAGTTGATTATCGGATTATTTCAATAACTACAACCGAATAAGCGGGAAATACGGATAGCTAAGACATTAAATTGCTAACTGAAGAGAGATCCATTCTTCTCTCCCGTCCCGTCGCGCGTGGTTTTGAAAGAAACGGTTTTCAATTAACTTTACGTTTTAAGAAAAGAAAAAAACAAAAGAAATAAAAAGTTTTGGTGATAAATATATAAAAAAACAAAAAGATTTTCTTTTCTCTTTTCTTTTTCATTTTCTTTCTGATTTTGCTCGTGGTGTATGCACACCCGATCTTCTTTTGAGAGTCTTACATCTCCGTTCTCTAACCCCGAGCGGGTTTTACGACATACGAGTCGGGTTCATTTCCTTGACGACGAGGAGATGAACCAAAACGAACACAACGGACCCCCGCCGATGGGTGGTCCGCAGCACAATGTTATCCCACCTATGGAACAACAACCGGCATTTGATCCACGTTCGATGGAGGAACAACTTCAATCACCATTTAATGGTGTGAGGAGAGCTATTGTGATTCCGGACATCAATGCCAATTTTGAGATCAATCACGGATTACTTAATTTGATCACGGGTATATCCTTTCACGGGTTCGATCACGAAGACCCCTATGCTCACATTAGAAATTTCACCGACATCACTGAGACTATAAGAATGAACCAAGTTCCTCACGATGTGGTGAAATTGAGGTTATTTCCTTTCTCCTTAAAAGGAGCAGCCCGGACTTGGCTGGAAAAGGAACCGCCTAACTCGATTCACACTTGGAATGATCTCGCTTCCAAGTTTGTGAATTATTTCTATCCTCCTTCTAAAACTTCTAACCTACGTTCTCAAATCTTTCGGTTCCAACAAGCTTTTGATGAAACGTTTAGTGAAGCTTGGGACCGGTTCAAAGATTTGAAGGAAAAATGTCTGAACCATGGGTTCACCGATCTTCAGCAGATTGACACTTTTTACAATGGGTTATGTCATGTTGACCAAGACTCACTCAACTCTGCTGCGGGTGGTAACTTTTTGGCTAGGAACACGAATGATGCTTTCATGATAATTGAGAATAAAGCTCGTGTGAGAACGTCAAGGAATAAACCTCAAGTGTCGAATAATGGTAAAAATAATGATGAAGTGATAAGTATGATATTGGCTTTAACAAAGAAAGTTGATGCACTGTCTATTGAAAAACCAAACCATCAAGTCAATGTGGTTAGTCACGGTTGTGAGACTTGTGGTGGTCCACATTTGTATTATGAATGTCCGGCCACCGGTGCCTTTTCTCATGAGAACGCGTATGCTGCAAACGCGGGTAACAACGGTTATCCCCAACCTCAAGGAGACCGTAATCTCCTCAGCTACCGTTCACCTCATTATCTTGGACCACCCGTTCTCGAACAACAAAACCAAGTCAATCAAGTCAACCAGAATTATAATGTTGTGAATCGTAATAATCAAGGAATTCAAAATCAGAGTCGAGCTAATAACGGTTTTCAAAATCATAATCAAGGGTTTAATCAAAACCGGGGTTTTCAAGGTAATTACAATCAAGGCCCGCCTCAAGGGAATTTTCAAAACCATCAAAACTATGGAAACCCTGGGAATTTTCAGAACGTAAATCATGGATATCAAAATAATGGTAATTTCCAAAACCGTGGGCAGAATTTCAACAATAATCAAAATCAAGGTGTTATTCAAAATTCGTTGCCCACGAAAGATTTGAATAAGCAATTGATTCAAAACCAACAATCTTTTATGGCAAAATATGAAGAATCAACTCGGTTGTTTGCAAATCAAATTAGTGATATTAACAAACGTTTAAATGATCGACCCTCGGGTTCGGGTACTACTTCTTTGCCAAGCAACACGATCGCAAACCCGAGGGGCGAAGTTAAGGCGATCACAACCCGCAGTGGTGCTCAATATGATGGACCCACAGTTCCTACTACCTCTTCTTCTTCGTCTCCGCCTAAGGTAGTAGACTGTGAGACCGAGGCGACAAAGGACCCAGTTCCTCCTGTTAATAATGGAGGAGCTGAAAACGTCCAATCTTCGGTTGTCCAAAAGTCAAAAGATAAAGAAAAAGTCGTTTTTGAGAATAATGTGAAATACAAGTCTAATCTGCCATATCCATCACGATTCAATGATGAAGAGCTTCGTGCAAAGTCTAAAAAACAAATGAAAAAATTTCTGGATATTTTTCAAAAATTGCACTTTGATATAAGTTTTATGGATGCTCTCGTATACATGCCAAAATTTGCTTCCACATTCAAAAATCTCATAAGTAATAAAGAGAAATTGCTTGAATTAGCCGAAACGCCGATAAATGCTCAATGTTCCGCGATTCTTCTCAAGAAGCTTCCCAAAAAGCTTAGTGACTCGGGAAAGTTTCTCATTCCTTGTTCGTTGAAAGATCAAGAAGTTTGTAATGCCCTGGCCGATTCAGGTGCGAATATTAACCTCATGCCATTATCGATCTATGAACAACTTGGAATGGGGGCTCTTAAACCGACGAGAATGACTTTAGAGCTTGCTAATCGATCGATAACTCATCCAGTTGGACTTGCTGAAGACGTTTTTGTTCGTGTGAATTCGTGTACTTTTCCGGCAGATTTTGTTGTTGTCAATTTTGAAGCTGATCCGAGAGTTCCTCTAATACTAGGGCGACCGTTTTTACGAACCGCAAAAGCCCTAGTAGATCATTTTGAGGATACTCTAACTTTACGACACGATGACGATATAATGATTTTTAAAGCTGATGCATCCAAATTGAAGAAGTACTCTGTCAAAAGCGTTGATATTTGTGATTATTCCTTTGAAGATTTTGTCAAAACTTTCGTCTCCGACTCTTCTCCATCATTTCCTCCGACTAAGGAATATGATTCTTTTTGGGAAGAGGTCGATGAATTTCTTGCTACTGAAACGATTCCGATTTCTGAGACTGACGAATCTTACTTTGATTCGGAGGGAGATATTATTTTTCTTGACAATTTGTTGAACGATGAACCGTCAATCCCTCCGGATAAAGTTAAGACGAAGATTGAGCTTATAATTGACGATCCTCTGGAGCCCGAGCTCGAGGAATTTTTACCAGACTTTGAGAGTTTTACCTTTGATACGACTGAGGAGATGAGTGGCAGTCCCACTTATCGTCATGATTTTTCTGATACGACTTATGAAGCTTTTCATTTTGATTTCGATCACTTGGAAGAGACGAGTCGTGGCAGTACCACTTCTCATGCTTTTATCTCTCTTCCGGAGTATGAGTCATTTCGTTTTGATGAATCTGAATATGAAATTGAAAAGTTTTCTAAACCTGAATATGAAAGATTCAGTTTTGATCTTGAAGTTGATCATGATCCGGGTGGTATGCTTAAAAATGAGAATTTGAATGAAAAGTTTATCCCAACCCTCCCACCCGGGAAAGTTTTGAAAATGAGCTTAAATGATAAAATTCATAATTCCATAATTATGAAGTTTTCTTTTGATGATGATGAATTTTTCAAGATTGTTATCATGACCTTCTTGCCATTTGTAACATTTGGTGTGGTTTCTCTTATCCGTCACTCTGTGGGGAGTAAGGATGTTGTTTTTGACCCTGGTATCGTTTCTAAAAGTTTTCAACATTAAAATACCATTGGTTATCTCTTCGGGATGGAACTTTCAATTAAATCATATGTTTTTCCAAATATTTTGAATGAAAGCCCGAGTGAGATTATTTTTCCACGGATTTTTTCCCCAAGGACAATTGAATTCGGGGATCGAGTCAAGCTACGTGACTCGGAAATCAAAAACAAAGCGATTCGTGGGTGGCAACCCATGCTTATCCAATTTCATCTTCTTATTTTCTATTTTCTAACGAATAACGTGAGGAGGGGGTGCCTCTTCTACTCTTGTGTTCCGTGGTTGTTTGTGATGTTTGTTAGGATTGTCCGCAATTTATGATGACTCTCGTGCTCGTTATCTTCTCTCCGCTCGAGTTTCATTCATCGGTGCTTATTGGAAATCCTATATCCGTGAATCTTATCGACTAAGGTTTTCTTTGGCATAATTACTAAACGGCCTAGAATTTTGTTAGGATTACCTTAACCCGTAAAACATTAAGGACAATGTTTCATTCTAGTCTGGGGGAGGGTGAATCTTCGATTCGATTTTGACCTTGCATTTTTCACAAATGTCGTGCACTCTTGCAACTCCGTTTTTCCACCAATAATAAAAAAATTGAAAAAATTGAAAAATTTTGATTAAAAAGTCATGGAAAAGTACAAAAAAATGAGAAAAAGTTGAAAAAATTGTGCAAAAATAGATTAAAGTTTGAATAAGTGTTTTGACACCTTGTTGACTTTCTTGCTGGCGAGAGTAGGAATAAATATTTTGACTTGACCGGGCGTGTTGAGCCCTAGCTTGTTCCCTTAACCAATGATGATCACATAAGTTTGTGCTAGTTTTGTATACTAGGAGCTATAAAATGCGAATTCTTTCTTAATAATCTGCAAGTTCCCGTACTTGACATTATACATGCGCAGCTTAAAAGCTTTCGCTAGTCTTTTACATCAGGAGCTAGAAAACGCGAATTCTTCTTCTAGAATTTGCAAGTTTCCGTAACTGACTTTATATATGCGTGGCTGATTATCGGCTAAGTATTCGCTGGTTTCATTATTTGGAATCTTAAATTGCGAAGAGCGAGAAATGATAGAGTTTATTTAGAAGTTAGATGCTAAACGTGGAGTAGTGGTTCTCTTTAGAGCTCATGAGAGGTACTTGTGGCTTTTTACTCCCATCAGATACGTCACCCATATATAATAGATGTTCTAGGTTAATTAGTAGTATTTCGGTTTGAATAATATTTAGTTCTTTGTTTTCTTAAGAGAATTTTTGTTTTAAAAGTTGGGTACATATCAAGGAACATCAAAAATAAGAGCAAAAAGTGAAAAAATCAAAAGTCAAAAGTTGATTATCTATGTGGTTTTGGAGCTATCCGATAAGCTTCCATTGATGTTAAGAAAAAAAGTAAAAAAAAAAAAAAAAAAGAGAAAAGAATGAAAAGTATGAAAAAAGTGAAAAAAAAAAAAAAAAATGAAAGTTGAAAGTTATGTTGAATAAGAGTTTGAATGTAAAATAAGTTGTTGGCGCGTGAGGTGCATGTGTGTAATTCTGAATTGGACACATGAGGTGCACGTGTAGTACTCCGCAACTTATATTTATGATATTGTATGTACCAAAATTTCTTGATGTTGACCGAATTTCTATTGCAGTGATTCTTAAAAGAAAATGGATAACTACTTATCGTTTGAACTTAGGTGTCACTATCGGACTAAAAAATAATGAAACGAGAAAATATGAAGCAATTCATTTCTCAACAAAAGTAAAATATTGAGATACAAAACTTGGGACATGGGAGTAAGGAGTTTCCACAAGTAACTATTATGAGTAGTGTTAGCATCTAATTTGTAGATAAGCTGTGATCTCGTTTGTACGCTTAGTTTGGGGGCTTGTGAAAAATCGAGGATGACGATTTTTATCTGTATGGTCGCTTCTTAAATAGAAGTGTTTCTACTCGTTGACCCTAATAATTATTGCAAAATAATGAAAGTTCAACAAACCGTCACAAGAATAAAGTATGGAAAAGTACAAAAATAGAAGTGTAAGTGGAATAAAGGAATAAAGGAAAAATTTTGGAAAACGGAGCGTTTTCGGGAATAAATGATTTTGCTACTTCTTTTGAACCTCCTTGCTACTTTTCAAAGTTAGTAGAAAGAGTATCGAAATTATCTATCTCAAGAGAGTGATTTGATTACATTGCATGAGGACACGGCAATACTTTAGTCTGGGGGATTTTGGTGTGTATTAATTTACACACCTTTATTTCGACCAAATAACGGACCAAACGACCAAAAACCAACCTTAAAATGCCAAATATGTTGTGTTTTTGTGTTTATGTGTATGCAGGTACGGTATTGTGAATATGGACAAAAGGAAAACAAAACCCGACAACACGAGCACGAGATTGGAAAGAAGGATGAAAAGCCGAAGCCGGGGAAGGAATTTACAAGTTTGGATCACTATTATGCTCAAAGTGCCAAAATAACCCTTGGATATTAATTCTCAGAAATGGCAGAAAAGGTCCTTGAAGATTTAAAACTTACATAATTGGTCCTTGTCATTCTTAGCTTAAATTAAACCTTACAACAAACCTTTTTTATTATCAAACCAATAAAATCCCATAAGCCCAAAAACATTACCAGCCCATCTCTCTATCCTACAACCCGAGCCCAATCAATAAACCCGACACCCTTAATATACCTGGATCCAAACCCATCCTTTTATAGTTACCCAAGTCAAATCCCCAATTCAAATGGTCAATGAAATAATAAAAACGAAACGCACTCTTTTCTAACCTAGTTACTATTCATCACCTCTTTCACCAATTACCCTGCGTCACAAAGATTTACCAGTACAATAAGTGTTTCTAGAAGATCAATCACGTGCTCAGTGTATGTCAGAGAGAAGAATTATCTTATGATTGGTTCACAAGGACACATGGCAAAGTTCTATTGGATGCAACAGCTCATTCTTCCTCCTTGGATTCTGCTTCTAGATAATCTGACAAGGACAGAGAATATAGAGCATGAGGATTGCCAGCATCAGCAAAATAAAGGCTTCCTATTGGTGGAGACACATCACAATTTTAATCCAAGGGTTCTGATCAAATGGAAGAAACACAAGGTGATCGTGTGGTTATGATTGATTTTCCAGAAGCTTCAGAAGCTCAAGTTCATCTCTCCTCAATCCAGCTATAAAAGGAGCCTCTCACTCACATTTTCGACTCATTAGGAGTAGGTAAGTTAAATTTAGCTTTAGCTTGTTGTATTTTTGCTTTAAAGTTTTGTACTCAATTACAGTTTTTAATAAAATTTCAATTTTCATTTAAATTTCCAGGAAAACTGTTGATCTTAAACTGTTTTCTAGCCTTTCTTTATTGGTTTAATAAAATCATTCAATCTTCATAATAGTTTGTAGTGAGTCTAAGTATTCAGTTTTTGCTTAAATTGATTCAACTGATACTAGTCAACGAAAGTCAAAGGGTAAACTCATGGTGAATCTGGGTAATATAGTGGTTGATCAATGGTATGTGGTGTTGAATTGAGCCTATTCAGAGATAGGCCTGGTTTAAACTTTACTCTATTTCAGTTAAGATCCCAAACTTGTAAGCCTCATTTTACATTTTCTAGTATAATTCTGATTTTCATAAGTAGTAGTTTAGATTCTGTTTAATTCATTACTAATTGTTGATGCTGGTTTTAATTGTTTGAAGTCTTATTAATATTCAAATTATGCTATTGTAAGTTTAGAAGTGATATCAGTTAGTTAAATGACTTGTTATTAGTGAATTTGTGTTACTTAGCTTTTGCTGTTATTGTTGTCGTTTGCTGTTTACTTGGCTTCTAATAGTGTTAATGCATGTAGTTTGATTATTTGTTTAGATGCTACATCTCATAATGTAATGTGTTAGTTGTGAGGGTGTTTGAATTTACTGTGCTATCTGTATTAAAGTTGTTCCAGAGGTTGTAGTTGTTTACTGTTCACTAATCTCCATTAGTGTTTAGTGAGTTAGTTTGAGCATAAGATTTGAATGGAGTAGCTTGAATCTATGAGTTGTAGTTATATAGGTTGGTTTAAGTGGTTTTTGGATCTGCTAGATTCTGTGGGTTCTTGTGAATTTGCTGTTGAATATTATGCGTAGGTAACTTAGCATTTTATACACTCTTACTCAATTTGGTTGGAACAAATTTGCATCAGTTAAAGAATTACTTCAGTTTCAAAGTCCTGTTTTCTAAAAAAAGTTTTGGACCTCAAATCTCTTTGGAATTGTTTGAAAATTTGCTTTATGAATTGTTTGGTAGCTGATCTTGATATACACAGTGGGTTTTCATAATTTGGTTTGCTTTTAGTTACGAAAATTTGAATTGTATAAGCATCTTTGAGCCTGCTGTTTTCAGTCCTGCATCACAGACTACTTGTTCCATTTAGCTTATTTTTCTAGCCATTATCTTGGTTCTAATCAGTTCATTTTTTCCCCATTTTGATTAATTAGGTAGTTTATAGTATAGGGTTGAATTATATTGAGCTTTAGTGGGTTAGCTTTTAGGATGGATCAACTTTTTGATTAGCTTTTGTGTCTAGTTTATATGCTGTTTTGCTTGTTTACTTATTTGAATGCATGCGCTTATAGTTTGCATAATCTGTCCCTTTTTTTAGGTAGAATAGGATTTAATGCATGAGTTTCTGTTTACAAGTAGTCAACTTATTTGGTTAGTTTATGTTTTTGTCATTGCTTGAAACTGTCTCAACAGCCACCTTTTTAGCCACTTAGCAGCTAAGTAATAAGCCCATAGCTACCTCTATAGTTGAGCTTTTTATCTAAGTGTTGGTTCTTTGGATAGTTTGAAGTATAGACTTGATGAATTTGAGTTTTAATTTTACGTTTGAGCTTATTTTGTTTGTCAAATCAGGTCTGCTATATGCCCTTTACCTCACTCTTTGGATTGTTGATTTTGCTCATTTGCACATCAGTAACTGTTTCATTGAGCTTATTCCTGTGCTATTGTGATTATTTTGATTATTTTAGAAGTTGAACTAGTTTTGTTAGTGGTCTGCTTATTCTGGTTTTGGCTTATTAAAATTGTGCTTAAACATTAGCTTAATTGACTGCTTTTTGTACTAAGTCTGTGTATTTTGTGATACTGTTTGGTTTTATTTGACACATCTGAGCATATTGGATCATATATAGTCTGTGGTAGAAGTTTCATTCAGATTAGCTCACAAGTGCTTATAAATAAGCACTTGTGAGTTAGCAGTTTTGCCTAATAAGCACTTAATCAGCTTCATTTCACTTCAAAATTTTTCTCAAAGTTCTTTTTATTATATTTGATTTTTTGGAATTTTTCCAGATTTTTCCTAGTAGTTTAAGTATTTTTCTTAATTTTCTTTTGATTTTAATAGTTTTTATTCAACAAAAATACAGAAAAGGTTGTGAAAAATACAAAAATATTTTTAGAAATTCTTTTATAATATTTTAGAATTTTCAGAATTTAATTTTCATTTTTCAACCTTATTTTTCTATTTTTCTTCATTTTTAATCCATTTAAAATTACAAAAATCAAAATAAATTCATAGAAAATAAATAAAAACTAAAAAAAATATTTTTCTTTTTCTTAAAATTCTTTTTATTAGTTTAAGATTTTTAGAAAATTGTTTCAAATTTGTAGGACCAATTTTAGAATAAAAGTCGTGTTTTATTTTGTACGTTACGATTTAAAATTACGTTTGCATTTCCGTTTTCACGTTTTAGATCTTTGTGCATATATAGCTTGTATCTTGTGTATATTTCACTATTTCTTATAATAATTTGAACTTTAAAATCATATTCTTCTCTTTGCCACTTTTCACGACACGATTTCGCGATTCGTTTATTCAAAAATTCCATTCGATTTTCGTTGGGAGAACGACCCGGGAAATACTTTCGCAAGTATTTCTTCGGAATAATTATATACTAAAACAACTAAATCAACTGGCTTGTCCCTTGCTGGATCTATTTTACCATTGAACACCTCACAAATGTTGTTGATCAATAAATCTGTAACTGGTCTACCTATAGCACAAAAATATGAAACACTTAAATGATATACATGTCTACTATTGAACCACTTTTGTTGAAAACAAACAAACACTTACCAGAAAAATGAGATCTTGCCCAATGTTCAGCTGGTATCTTGCTCAACCATTCGTGTGCTTCCTTCTTCATAGCCTTCAAATGTTCCATACACTTTGCAAAACCAGACAGGGTTGTAACAGATGCACATCTCCACAAAGCTTCCTTATATTCCAAGCCACTAAATTGCTGCCTCATATTTTCATGAATGTGCCTCAAGCAAAATCTGTGTTCTGCATTAGGGAAGACAGATTTTAAGGCTGGAATGAGTCCCTGCGTAAACCAACAAAGTTAGCAAAATAATAATTTATATTTTGTTGGTTATTAAAGAGTTCAATTAGAGGACCATCATTTACTAACCTTTTGTCTATCACTCATGAATGTGAAGTTAGATCTAGGGCCTAGATCTATGCCATCACCCAAGCACATTAAGAACCAAGACCATGAACTCTTAGTTTCAGCTTCCACCAATGCATAAGCCAATGGGTAAATCCCATTGTTAGGATCTAGTCCAACAGCCACCAACACTTGCCCTGGATAAGGACCTTTCATGAAACAACCATCTAGCCCCAACAATTCTCTTTTGCAAGCCTTGAAGCCTTCCTTCAACGGTCCCAAACAAACATAAATTCTTTTAAACACCCTTCTAGACTCACTAGGATTAGCATAATCTCTATCAATTCCAAGCTTCACAGTCGTATTAGGGTTTGTAGACAGCAATTCACCAATATAGTCCATAAGCATCATATACTGTAGGTTGTGATCACCTGAAACATCTTTTTCTGCTCTGGCTTTGGCCCTGAATGCTTTTGTCATAGATACCTGAAGATGTAATTCACGCTGGAGCTGGTCTTGAACTGCCTTTCCTGGGATCTCTGGATTAACCTTGACTAGGTCATAGATCTTGTTTGCCAGGTATTTATAAGTGTAGTGTTTGATTTCCCTAGATTGAAGGCAAGTGTGTTTGTCTCTGTGTGTCTTTACTATCCAGTTTTTACTAACTCTATCTTTGCCTACATAAAAGACCCAGGGGCATTCATCACACACATCATCAGAAGTTCCTACATCTTTTCTCTTTCTTTTTCTCCCTCTACCTAATGGGCCACTTGATCCACTAGGCCCAACACCTGTATCTACAGTTGGGCCTGTTGATCCACTTAAGACTGACTCTGTAAAGACAGGAATTTGGTTATCACATACAGCTCTTATCCTAATACCATCATTCTTGAGCAACTTCAAATTTCTCCTGGTCTCAACTGCATGCATGTATACTCTTTCCTTCTGTAAAACCTCGCGAAAATTCGTATAATTAACTTCGGTTAATTATATAAATAATCTCTGTCATTATTGTAATTACCATTTTTACGGGAAAATTTAAAATTTTCTTTGTATATTAAAATGGTCACGATTACGATATTGTCAAATTCGTCAAACGACAAAACAAGTTATCGACACAATTAACAAAATATTAATTACACTAAACCTAATTAATAAAAACTTAATTACTAAAATTTATTAAAATCCAACGGGCCCTTAATCTTCCTTAGCCCAACCGGTCCAAATGATTAACCCAAAATTTATTACAAATAATAATACAAATCGACTAATCATGCTTCAAAACACCTCGATCATTTCTAATTTTTACACACAACCTACGTATATTTTTGCACCTTCCCATTAAGCTCCTAGCCAACTATTAGTGTGTCGAATCTCACGTTCATACGTTAAGGTTTGATACGTTTTTAAGAGGCAATTCGTTTAGCTATGAATCGACCTAAATGATTTATACAAAATCCATTTCTTAACCGTTTTAATCCCCGTTTGTTTCTAAATGATCCTAATAATGATACCGAGATGATTTTATACTCAAATGTCGAATATGATCATGTATATACAAGTAGTAAACGATTTTGTAAATCGTTTATGGATATATGGTTGTGTCGACATGCATGAATGATTCACCAATACATATTCCCTCTTTCAAGCTCTCACATCTTATAAAATATGTATATAACTCGTCCTATCTTCCAAGTAGTACAGACATGGTATAGTAAATCATGTTTGCTTGCGTTATTTAGCACCACCCGATCAAGTCGAATGGTGATATATACGTAACATGCATGCACTTAGTTTTCTTCCATTCTCAAACACTTTCACTCATTAGTTTCTTCCTAAATAACACCTTCCAAATCACAAGTCGAAGGTTACATTAGTTGGGACTCAAGAAAGGAAATCGGGTTTTAATAATATATATAACGTTTGGGTTATATAGTGAGACTTGATATTCTTGTGTTCTATCCTAACACTCTCGACCTTTGATCACCTCTAAGGTGTTTGTAAGTCTCCTCAACTCGTTTCTATTTCAAGTCCTACGTTAAATATTAGTTATGCATCACATCTATATTCGTTTCATTGTATATCATTTTGGTATATATATACACGTACATATTTATTGTTAGAACACGAAACGTGACTAGCCTCTATCTTGGTAGGCCTAGGAGTCACGTAGCACGTACACTTCACGTTTATTTTCATGTTACATGCATTTAACGAGCCTACTTTGAACCATGATTCACACGTATAAATAATCTAAACACTTAGTAAATAATTCCAATTTTTCAAATAATGAAATCGATTCAAACATGCCACAAAACCTACGTATAACTTTCAATTTCACGTAACAAGCACCCAATATTTTTGCTCGACCTAATAGACCACCTAGAAAACTATTAGTTTTATATACACGACTTGTAAAAATATTCACGTTTTGACACCATAAACGAGCCAAAGTAAATCGACACAAACCAGTTTTTGCAAATCCAAACTTATAAAAAAACAAATATTTTGTCGAGTGGGCTTAACTAAGGCCCAACAAGACTTCACGATATAACAGCCCACTGGGCTCATAAAATATATTTTTAGAATCATAAAGGAAGCCCAAGTTCAAGCCCAAAAGAAATTTCATGCCCTCGCCTCTAAAATTTTAAATGGGCTTTAGTTTGGTTCGAATTAAGGCCCATAAGCTAAATAAATAAGCTTTTATTAAAATAAGCAGTTGAAATAAGCTTGAAATTCATAAAAGAAGCTAAGGAAATTTTTATAAAATTTTTATAATCACTTTTGCAAAATTGGACTAAAAATGTAACGCGACGACACATATAGGGACTAAATGTGAAAACTGTGAAAAGAAAGGACTAAAAATGTAGAAACAGAAAGAAAGGATAAAAATTGATAATATAGGATTGTTACAAGATTAAATTGTAATATTGGACATGTAGTGGACTATAATGGTAAAATATATATAAAAAGGACTAACGGTGTGACGCTAACGCCGTTAGTATAAAAAGTTTAAAAATGGAAAAAGGACAAGGACTACACTTAATCTATTTGACATTCTCATTTTATTTTCTATTTTACGGCAACCATCACGTCATATGCATTTTATTACGTTTTATATATATATTATTTATTTTTATGTTAATTATATATATATATATAACGATATTTAAAAAGTTAATATTTTTACTTACGATTAAAAAGGTAAAACTACGATGGATATTTTAAATAAAGCATTTTAACATATCATGCATGACATAATAATTTCACTCCACATCATCTATTCGTCATAACGAATAATATTTATTCGTTATTCGTTCGTATTTACCAAATAGTATTTGGTTATATTCTCTGATAAATTTATTTATCAGGTTCTATGTGAAAGACGTTTCCATAAATCTCATCCTATCTTACTTTTCATCATTTCCAAATCAATCCAGGTGAGTCATAGCCCCATTTCAAATAATTGTTTTTAACTCATTGGGGGAGATACATGCTTACATATACTTTGATAACTTGATAAGTATATGAAATAAAATAAAATACATGATTCAAATCAATTTCCTAATTGATATTAAAATAATATAAATTGTGATTTAAAATATGTTAATGTTTCCAATGTGATTATTGTGGTATGTGAAATATATATTTATTGAAGAATTTCTTGATTGAAATATTGATACTCATATGAAAATGTTCTCAATCCGATTATTGTGGTATGTGATATAAATGTGTTACTGGCGAAATATTCAAACTGAATTTCTGATACTCAAATGATGATATTTTCAAACTGAATTTCTGATACTCAAATGATGATATTTTCAAACTGAATTTCTGATACTCAAACGATATATTTTCAAACTGAATTTCTGATACTCAAACGATACTGTTTTTCCAATTTGATCTCTGTGATACGATACTTGATTTCATGATGTTATGCTAAATGAGCCCATTAGTCCTTGATATTGCCTAAGTTAGCTTATCGCCATATAGTCCCTCTATCATGAGCCATTAATCACTATAAAGTGAGCGCGAATATAGTGAACAGATTCGAAACCTGTTTTGGATTGACCTCCGATCCCACTAATGCTTGACGGAATGCCAATTGCAATTGGTTAGCTGCATTAGTCGTGATACACTATATTTGAGTAAAAATAGGAATTGGCAAATCACCTATTACCCGAGGGCAAAATTTGTCATTGATTTGATAGAACACCCCTTCTGTTAACGTCTTGCGTGTCATGAGGCTTGGTGCAATATCTATAAAGGAAATATATATGTATTCAACATATATTTAGATACAGCTGTATAGGTTTGACCATATGTGAATTGTATATCTGATTGATTTAGTATCATGAGTTTCCCGCTCATGTTAAGATTATTAATTCTTTATTGAATGTGATTGAATATTTATATGATTTATTTGTGAATATATTCGATATTTGTTTCGTTACTGTTTGTATTTTATTAATACCAAATATTCCTGAAATCTAACAAAATAAAGGGTTTTTCCTAAAACTCTATGAACTCACCAACCTTTGTGTTGACACTTTTAAGTATGTGTATCTCAGGTAATTTAACGAAGCAGGACAAGACACGGAGTGGGCATTTATCACTCTGATAAATTAAAATGGTGTAAAAATCAAATTTGTCATTTTTACAAGCCTTTATATCTTTTCATAAGATTTTAAATCAAATGGTTCATCTTTTATCAAAATTATTATTTAAATGACAAATGACTTTCAAAATGTTTCTTATAAACCGTTTTATGTGGTTAAAACTTCGATCCTCACCGTAACACCCAAATTACTTTTCTGCTGCGACAAACTTAAAAATGGGGGTGTACCTTCACCTCTTCTGGGGTTGCAAACTCTTGTCCAGTGAAAAAATAATACTTCATAATAGGATTCTCTGACATGTCAACTCCAATTGCTCTTCTTATTTCCCTTAACTGTTTCCTAACACCAGTATCTGGTTCACCATCATTACCTGATTGACTCTCAAAACCTTCAACACAAACAGGTTCTACTCCACCCACAACCTCTCCAACTAAACTGCTGTTGCCAATGCTGTCATAAGCTTTATTCCCTGTTAGTCTAAACTTATTTACTTGATCACCACTGCTGTTGCCAATACTCACACAAGGATTAACCCTTGCTAGATGAAAACCGTTTAGTTGCACAGGAGGCTCAACTCCAGTGTGTCCTTCATCATTCATAACTGCAGCCTCTCCATCATCACCTGCATTGTCACTTGACCCTCCTTCATAATCACTATCATTGACATTATGAATGTCATCCTCCTCATCCTCTAGTGGCCCGACACCATTACCATGTTGAACCTCACCCTCTAGTGCCTCTTGCCTGGTATCCTGTTGACCCTCACCTGTATGTGTTTGGGGATCATCTAGGCCAAAAACAGGCAACCCTACATTTAGGTCCAGGTCAGCAACACCAAAATGTTCATCAGGACTAAATCCACAAGTGCTGTCAAAATTCATGGCATCCAAATAACTAAATGACAGAGGCACATCTAACTCATTCTCTTCAAACTCCATCATCCTGACTATATCAACAAGTTTCTTTGCCACAATCTCCATACTAGTAGGTACAACAGGGGTGAAACTTAAATTTAAACTTCCAAATTGTGAATCAATCTGGAGAAGTTCATTGTTTTCATTTTCACCACATTCACTTAAAGTCAGTTGTGTAAAAGGAGTGCATTGACTTGAGTTGCCAGGAAGTGGAACACTATCAGTATTATCAGGCCATGTGAGGGGCAACAGTTGAGGGTGTTTAGTTTCCTTAGAGGCTCTAAGTGGACTAGAACCTAGTTCCTCTATTACTACACTCGTTTTACCAGTGACCCTGGAACAACCGTGCTCTATATAGACTTCAATCAACTTGAAACGACCTACCATATAACCCAAACATCTGACATCATCATCAGATGAAAGGGGAAACAGTCTGTGGTGTAAACTACTCATTGGACTAAGATAATGATAAAACAGAGGCTCTGTCTAACCTGTGTAGCCCAACTTAAGCACCATCTCGTCCAGATCAAACACTGAGAATACATCAATATCCACCATGTCAAATATGTCTTTAGTACCACCAACGTATTCCCTGTTAGGGAAACGCATAAATGCCCCACCATGATGTATTCGAATGGTGAATAAATTGCGATTAAATTCTGCAATATAAAGTCAATTACTTAGTACCTAAACATATATAAACACAAGCTAACAGCAAAATAACCTCAAATCAACTGGACTTAAACTCATTACCGTAGGCATTCTCACATTGCGCCTCCAACTCATCTGCAGGGACTGACACTCCTTTTGTGCGCATCTTCCACATTGGTGCGGACATTGTTCGGGACTCTTTTCAATACTTTTGTGATTTTGACGTTGATGTGATTGGGCGGGAAAGTTTTTTGCAGGTGTATCTTGGAAAACGAAAGCTTCAGGCAAAAGTTAATAGAACCTTCTTTATAGGCAACTTTTAGGGACAATTTACGCAAATCACTGTACCAACACATCTTGGAGCTATCTTTTAGGGACCAACGGCGACAGTTACTGTTGGAGATGTTTTTGAGTGAAAAGACGAAAGTATCCATGGTATACACGTCAGCTAACGCTGCATTGCAACGTCCGTTTCCCAAAAGGACCATTCGCGCCAAAATCGACAAGTTCGGGGACGAAAATGAAAAAAAAAAGTTTAAGGACGATTCACGCTAATCTTGACAAGTTTAGGGACCAACGGTGAAATTTTGTCAAGTTTAAACTAAATAATTGAAGATATCAACAAGATTCAACATTAACTCCTTACTGATTTTCACATTCATCCACAGTCTCCTATATTGATAAAGACTTTATCTAAGTACTCTATAAAAAGATAAAAAAATAAAAAAATAATAATAATAATAAAAATATTCTAATTTCTTTCTATTTCATCAAAAAGTCATTTTTAGTCCGTTGAAAAGATTGGAAAAAGACAAAAAAAAGTGTTCGGACCAAACTGCCCTGATGTGACATGCACATGATGACTGAGATAACTGGGAAAACTAACGACCGTCAGGATTTTGGACTAGCGGCGTAATATATTCTCAATCGTGGATCAAAAATGAAAGTATTAGCGTTTTTGGATGTCGTATGAAATCTGAGCAAAGTATAGGGACTAACGGTGTAATTTACTCTTATATATTTCCAGGTTGTTAGTATCTCTGTAGGATGGTTGTCATTGACTTTAGTTGGATTGTTTTTACTTTTTAGTAACTTATGCTTGCCCACGACTAAAGTGCTTCGGAAATTCTGTGCTATCTACGTTGTGTTTTTAAGGCAGTATTGTCAATTTGAAATTAGATGAATAACAAGTGAATCATTAACCGATCTAAAATTATTATATGTACAATGTCATATACATATATAGAGATTAACCTATATAATTTTTCCTTAGTAACCACACAATCTACCTAGACAAGATTGAAATAACAATGATAAAACATTAACTATCCCAGTTTGCATCATCAGACGGCCATATAACTGTCTCCATCAGCCTCTCTCGCATCAACTCTAAGTTCTGATCCGATAGATCTTTGTACATTTCCGCATGATCCACTTTCTAGTACAGACAACAACCCCAATTACAAAAAAATCAAAGGTAAAAGAAAACATAGACAACAACATTGATTACTCATTTGATACCTTAATCCATTTTCCATAGAGGTGAAGGCGAGTCACCATTACTCTTTCTGCAAGTTCATGTTTTTCCTGTTGAAAATTAAATAACTTTAGTCTTAAACTTATGTTGCTAAGAAAATTGGATGAAACGGATGTAATTTATATGATATGGAATTGATATATTGTTCCACAAACTATGAAAGTTCAATGAAATGTATGTTCTAGGTGTTTCGGATAGGTTTCTAATTTCTAATTGATCATGTACCTTTTGGAGGACACGGAGAAAGCGCTTTCCATCGTTGGGTTTGTTTGCCACCACAAAACTGTTGTCATGTGTCAAAAATGATTGAGAAAAGTAGATAATTAGTTTAAAAAACTGAAAATAACCTGAAAAAATGGAAGAAACATGAGAGTAGACTTACTCATAGAACCAACGATATTCTGTTGGGTTCATTTCATAAAGTTGGTTCATAACAGTCCTCACTGCTTTGTAAGTGAACAGATTAAAGAGTTGCTGCATAAAAAAACCTTTTGGTCATATAACTCATAGCAAAAGAGAAATCTGGCATTAACGAATGTGTTCTAGATCTATAAACTCAAGTTTCTTGGAATATCGAAACATTAACTATAGAAATCTGACGTTAACGAATGTGTTCTAGATCTATAAAATCATGACTTGCAAAGATTCATTAGATCCTTATTTGAAGTTGCAATAGTCCACCATTTACAACCAATTTTATCATAACTTACTGTCTGATAATCACTTCCAAAATGCATACCCAAACACCCTCTATAACCTTTATAAAGTATGATTGTGCCCTGGCCTATATATTGTAAACAATTTCATCAAATATTCAATTAAGAACTAATGTAGCTTCAACTTTGACTAGAATGGTGTGGTTTGAGGTCTTTCTAATTGTTTCATCAATAAAGTCATAAAACATAAGTACTAAAGATTAAGTTAGAACAAAGTCAACAAATTAAAAGTTGTACAATTGGAAGTAAAGCATAGCACAAGTTATCATAACATAAAGATGCTACCCCAAAATGTTCAAACTCATTCGATAATTCAGCAAAAAAAAAAAAAAAAAAAAAAAAAAAAAAAAAGAGAGAGAGAGAGAGAGAATTAGCAAATTCTTACTGCTTGAACATCGCGAAAAGTATCCTCATATTGACCACCAAGCTCATTAACAACCACAAGTCCTTTACCTTTGCTCTGCTTCTTAGAACAAGGAGTTTTCGCATAATAATTTGAGTGCACAAAAGAGCTTCTTAACTCCAACGAACCGGGTCGAAACAAGTGCTTTTTACCCTCACTTTTCGCAGGACTCAAATGAGTCTTTGATGTCATTGAATCCACACACAAACAAGGTGAGCTATGTGAATCAATAACTGATGAACCCACCATAGATATACCACCCACCATCCTATTATCACCTCACCCAACAATAAACAAAGAAAAAATAGCTTTCCTTTTATAGTAAGAAAAACTGAGACTTTTTACCAAAACTAAATCAACAAGAATCTTTATGAAAATTTAAGAGATACCCAAATGAAAATTCACAGAAATATTTTGTGGGTATCTAACAAAATTTAGAATAAGTGACTAAAAATCAAGATTCATGCACATGGATGAAGAAAATGGGTGGGTACAAACTAACACATATAAAAAGTTTGAAAAAAATGAAAATGGGACTTTGAATAAGAACCAATGACCAGAAATAAATAAGAGGTCACAAATTGTCCAACCAAAATGAGTGTATATTTTGGAATGCTTATATCATCAAATCAAATAAGATTTTTGTGTCCTATTAATAACGTGTATGGTCAAGTTTGTCATGTGGACAAGTGTAGGGTCTCTTGTTTAGTCATATGTTGTGTTTTTAAGTTTTAAGTTGTGAAGTTTGTAATTGTAACATGTTTCTTGTGGGAAAGGTTGTTACTAACTTGTTAGTTTAACTACTTCCATATCGATTTTGCTTTTTTTTTTGCAAGATGACCATCTTTATAACGATTACCTGTCACGACTTTCGACCTAAAGTTTTGTTCATCGACATATCACTTTCACAAGTTGAGAAGTTCTCTATGTCTTTGGTAAATAAACATCGTCTCGTTTAGTTTATGTGTGTAATACTTTGATAACAAGGGTCGTATCACTTTCACACTTTGAAAACAACCTACTACTATATTAAAAGGTCTCGTGTTGCCGGTAACGTATGATACAGCTCAAGCCGCAGAACGACTTTAACTTTTTTTGTTCTTTTTTTTGTTCATCTTTGTTTTATTACGTTTAGCCTACGTTTCCTTTTAGATGTTTAATGGTATTATTGTTGGTTTGTTATTTCTCTGGATTTTAAACAACTTGCTTTTGTTTTAGGTTCCAAAAATCTCAATTCTTTGTTTGTGTTTTTGGTTAAATTGGATGATCAAGTAACACAAGTTAGTTCCTATAATTATGCATGCATGATACCTCCCATTATAGTTGATTGTGTACATATATATCCTTGATCATCATTTTGGAATTTAAATGATTCTATTTTCACACAATATAGATCCTACATCTTATCATGCATGCACGCAAGTGCAAGTATTTTCATGCAAGACGTCCCAAGAGTGTAGTTGTTTGTGCATAGAAATCAAGTGTATATTTTATTATTAGATACACAAACTAGATCCTATAAACCATCAAACATGTATAGAAAGTTAATATACAATGCATGATATCTCTGGTTTATAGTTTGTTGTGTAGTATGTCGACTTTGATAATCCTTATCTGTCAATTGCATTAACAAAATAAGTTTCTAAAACTTCGGATGAAACACTTAGTTTAACAAGTCCATTCATTGGGTATTTTAGTTTGTTATGCAAAACCATACCAAATTCGATCCACGGGAATTCTCTTCAATTTGTAAATAGTTTGTATGTTTGCATAGATGTTTATCTTTTCTTTTCTACCCTAAAACATGTAGCATGCAATTTTCACATATATTGAACAAGTAGATGTAGATATTAAATCTTCAACACAAGTGTGAGTTATGATCCAAAATTTTATCTAGCCTTGGTAATTTGACGCAAAAGACTTTGAATCCTAGCAAGTGTATTAGGATGTTTTGTGTCAAACTTTCTTGTTCATAGCACATAGTATAGACATGTAGATTAATTGATAGCATCAACCATCGTTTGAATAATGCATTGATAGATATCTTTCTTCTCGGAAAACATTTATTTATATTTCCTTCCATGCCTTCACATAAGTCCTACTCACATAAGCACATAAACTCTAAGAGCACCTAAAGGACCTAGCAAACAAGTATTTAGAAATTTAACTAATTTACCTTAAGGGGTTGTTCTCCTAAGGTGCATGTCAACCATGTACACTCAATGCTAAACACAAAAAATTTAGGTTTTGAAATATTCATGCTAAAATCCTAATCTTGTTTAGTTTGTGACCTAAGTGTTCTCCTATTTAAGTCACCAATTGCTTGTTCTATGGAATGACTTCTAGCCTTTTTGACACTCTTAGGAAAGCCTTCTTCTGAATTATTAATTTCTAATGTGGGTGACGTATTCCTATTTTTAAATATTTTTTGGGGTGTTTTATGTTTAGAAAAGCTTAATAGGGTTCTAATGGAGTGTGGAAAACAAGTTTTAGGAATTATGGACGCAAGACGAAAGTTTTTCAAAAAATTAGCAAAATCTTAACAGCTAGCACGCTTATGACACTACAACGTACAGACAACACGCCAGGGACAGTCCCCAAATCACCCTCAACAAGTAGATCTCTTTTTTCTCTTTCCGTGGCCTTTTGAATCAACTAAATCGGAGTTCGGATGAAGAAATTATGATCAAAATACTAAAGCAACTTCTAAAACTTAATTTCTTCTTTTGGGTTTGTTTGTTGATTATTTTTATGTGTTCTTAAAGATCTAAGACTTATATTATGATGTGTTCAAGTTATGAAAGTTGTAAGCATATAAATATATTTCCTAAACACATAGCATGCAAGTTTAATCTCATTTTAAGTTAATCGCCTTTAATTTTCTAAGTTCTCCTAAATTTCAAGTTATGGCAAAAATAAGCTACCTAGCATTAAACAAGTTCACATAGCATTTTTGACAACAAACATATAAAGCACTTAAAGATTCATAATAATAAAGGAAAACTTAACTCAATTTTAATGGATGATTTTTGTTTCATGACCACAAGATAAAGATCCACCATTTGATGCTTAGACTACCGACGACCTTTCCTTAAAGTTTACTTATGTACACCATCATGCCCCTTATGAAGTAAACAATCTTCTACTATGACCATGTGCTTGGAACAACCACTTTCGACAATCTAATAGGTCAGTCTAAGCCTATAACTAACAAACATATAACTCAAAAACTTGGTCCTCAATGTTTGTTGGGTCCATTATGGTTAGTATAAAGCATTCCCAAGTTAAACATCCTTGAGTCTTGAAGTAAGACACTAAGGCTGCGTTTCTTTTTCCTTTTAAAAAGTTTGAGTGGTAAAATGAGTGGGCCCAACTAATATAATAATGTTTTTTTTCTCTTGGGTCCTCTATCCCACTAAAGCAAATAAAACCTCCCGTAGGGCCCCACTTGCCTCTTAACTCCCAAGAAAAAAGAAACAATGCCTAAGTGTTTCAAAACCATACCTTCAGAACATCGACCAATGATTATTTTGTAAATTACTTTGGTATTGAAAACTTGGTATAATATTTTGGTAAATGTTCGTTCTAAAATATCTTTGGTTTGAGTAGGAGTTGTCTCTCCTTTGGGATAAGTTATATGATTGATGATGTGAAGACCTCTGGTTGTTGTATGAACTTTTTCTCTTTTGACATGAAGGTCGTTTGTGTAGGTTAGGTTTGTTTTGAAATGGACGTTTTTTTGTTGTATGAAGTTGAAGGTCTCAAATTGGGTGTTGGTAGAAGTGGTCTTTGGTCGACTCTAGTTTTAGTGTACCCAAGTCCATTACTTGAAACCGGTTTGTAATATTGTTTTGTGGTTTCATGTTTTGTAATGGGTGCTTGAGTACTACGATTATTTGAAGAACGAATTTAAGGAATTACGGATTTCGACTTTACGTGTTTAATATATTTTACAAACATGACTGGTTTGCTTTGACTCGTTGGAGTAGTTTCATGAATTTTTGAAAATCCAAGACCTTCCTTATCTTGAGACAATTTTTGTTAACTCAACATATAATATAAAATAACATTACTCTTTTTGAATTTTGAAAAACTTAGAGCTTCATCTTGAAGGTTAGACAAGTTGCTTTCCAAAGAGTCAACCTCATGTGTAAGTTTTTCACCACTTAAGCAAGATTCAACCACCTCTTTGGTTTTTGCAACTTTTATGTCTCAACTTCAAGTTCAAGCTCCTTTGCTCTATTAGCAAGTTTATTTGTTTCTTGTTGCAAAATACATTTCTCTCTAAGTAAAGCTTTTATCTCTTTAATCCAATCATTATTTATTTCTATGAGTTCAAAATTATCATTTTGTAAGTCATTAGCATTTTATGTTTTGTTTGAACTAAAGGGTTTTAGATGTACCTCTTGAGGATCAAACGTCATAAGACATGATTTCGTTCTTTCTTCATTTTCTTCATTATTGCTATAGCTACATGTTGGGAATGCTCCTAACACGTAAATGGAACGACATTTACGGGATTACATTAGCTATCTTGATTGGCCAAAACACAAGGACTTGTTATGTAATATTG